>PVIU01001300.1:0-223985 GCA_004026605.1 Ondatra zibethicus | reverse complement strand
GCAGGAGGCATTACCATCCCTGACTTCAAACTCTATTACAGAGCGACAGTAATGAAAACAGCTTGGTATTGGCATAAAAACAGAGACGTTGACCAATGGAATCAAATCGAAGACCCGGATATTAATCCACAAACCTATGAACACCTCATATTTGACAAAGAAGCTAAAAGTATACAATGGAAGAATGAAAGCATCTTTAACACATGGTGCTGGCATAACTGGATGTCAACCTGTAGGAGAATGAAAATAGATCCTTACTTATCTCCATGCCCTGTTCTCTAAATTGGTCTCTTCACAAAGCCCAGATCTCTGGCAGACCTGAGTCACTAGACTTCTCATCCAGAGCCCAGTTCTGAATCCTGTCTTCTAAAGCACACAGAGGAGCTTCCCAATAACCTTGTCAGCACTATCCCTCCATCCACCTCACCCCTTCCTGATCTCCAGGTGGCTCGAGCACACCTTGTCTTCCAACTTGCTTCTCACCCTTGGACCTCAAACCCAGCCCATGTCGTCATCCCATTGCAGCCTGAATATTTCCCAAGTCAATGCTATATCCAAGCCTTACTTTTTATCAACTCCTAAATGAATCTGTTCCCTCTCACTACCACCTCCAGAGCACTGTGTTTACCGGAGTTCATTGCTTTGCCTAAAGGTGCTTCCCTTCCAGCAGCCCCCGAAGTAGAGCCTCCAAAAGGGTGTGGCCTCATGTTAAGCTTCTGCTTCTCCAGTATTACTCCCCAGCTTCAAAAGAGGCTGGTGCCAGGGTCCTCTGTTGCCTGCTCAGGATGCTACAGAAAGTTTGACATGAGGGGCTAGGGCAATAGCTTGATTGGTTAAATGCTTGCCGGACAAGCATGAGGAGCTGACCTCAATCCCCTGCAAGCAAGGTGCAGTGATACCCATCTGTAATGCTAGCACTGGGGAGGCAGAGATGGGGAGGCAGGGGGAAAGAGGCTTGCTGGCTGGCCAGTCTATCTGAGCCAAATTTCAGGTTCAGTGGCTCTGTCTCAAAAAATAAGATGGAGGCGATGAAGAGGAGAGAGGGATGGCTCTGTGGTTAAATTTCTTCGCTGCTCTTCCAGAGGACCAGAGTTCATTTTCCAGCATCCATGTCCATCGGCTCACAATTGTCTGTAATTCTAGCTCCAGGGGATTTGATGCCTTCTTTCCATCGCATCAGGCACCTGCACACACGTGACACACACACACCACAGTGTGGCATACACATACATGTGGCATACACACATACATACATATATACATACACATATATACATGTGGCATACACACATACACACACGTGGAACACACACACACATGCACACACATACATACACAGAGAATGAGTGAGGAAGACACCCTATATTTTCCTCTAATCCCCATATGCATGTGCACACATATACATAGGCACACAAACATACACAAGAGAGCTTGACAGGAGACTGAACTTGTAGCAATGTTTTGAGAGCCCATTGTCATTTTAAGGATGTCCTGAAACTTGGACTCTCACTGGATCAGATGGTATCATGGCAACTTGGAGGCAAAGATGCTAAATTAGATTATGAACCAGTGCTGCCAACAGGACTGTAGTGAGCTCCACATGTGTAATTTTTAGCTTTTCATCACCACATGGAGGAAAATACAAAGAGATGATGGAATGTTTTTTTTTTGTATCTTTGATTTAATCCACATATGCAAATATTGTCGCTTCAATATGTAATTGCCACGATGGTTACTGATGAGAAACCTTCCCCAGCATCCTTTTATCCTTCCCAGCTCTGGGAAACCCACTGTGCTTTACATGCACAGTCCGTCTCAAGTCAGACAAGCCACATTTGAAGTGTTCAGTAGCTGTGTGTGGCTCCCTGCTGCCAAACTGGACAGGCTGTGACAGACCACAGGTCTGTTGATTGAGTCCTGGCATTCCTGGACTATTGGCCTGGAAGGTACATCGATGCCATGTCCCGCGGCCGGCATCTTTGGCAGCTGAGATGAGGGAAGTTCCATACTTTCAGCTCAGGACGGCCCCTCCTTTCCAGCTAAATCAGAGTATCTTCTTATCTTCCCCCACCCCCAATCTGGGTCCCACATCCAAAATAAATTTCCTCCTACTCCAGGCCTCCTGGGGCCCAGCTCTGCACCCAGCTGCGGACCTGCTGCGGCTTCCTGTCCTATTTGCTTTTGGAGAGCTGGCTGCCAGGCCCGGCAGAAGAGCAGGGCGGGACCTGGCCCAGAGATCCAGAGAGGGCTGGAAGAAGGCTGGGAGTGTGTTCATTGCCTTTGGCTTTCTCTCGTTCTGTCTCTACGCCAGCATCCTGACCACCCCCTTGTCCCCAGGCCCGTGGGTTCTCCCCAGCAGCTAAAAAGCCCTGTAAGCACAATAGGTCTACCGTGAGAGTCCCTGGCTGTGTGCCAGCCTCCCCAGGGCAGTCCTTGGTGGGGTCAGTTTGATGCTCAAATGTGCAAAGGCAGCAAGAACGGGACTATTATTAGACCTTCCCCAGCATCCCAGTTACTGGCTACATGATCCAGCACTTTGATGTCACAGCAAGAGCTTCACCCCAGCTCTCCGAAACACTAATGTGGCATTTCTGAAAACCTTTTCCCACTGGCGCACATGATCACGGTACTCCGATTATCTTTAATTTCCATAGGCAATTAATCTTCTTTGTCTTTCTTCTTTTTTTCTTTCTCTTTCTTTCTTTAATTTATTGCATGTGGCCAGTTCCCATCCTTTCTTGCTGTTTGGAATCTGTGAACCGTTTGGGCACATGTGGAAGGCTGGCTTTTATGCCCTGAGTTTTTGCTGAAAGCTGGGACAGCAAGGATAGCTAATGAGGAGTCCCCCTCCCCCCCTTTTTTCTTTTTTGGTACTGTAATTCTTAGGCACATGGTAAGAGGTTTCGCTAGGAAACTTGGAGAGATAACTTGCTGGTGACCCAATTTCAGAGCATCTCAGAGTGCTGCCACCTGGCTGATTCCACATCTAGCAGCCTCTGTTCCCAGGCCTGAGGGCAGGTTCCAGGACACGCGACAGGCATGAGCTCCCCAGCCCCTGTCAAGCTGAAGACATGAGTCCCAGTGTACAGGTGACAGGGAACATCAGTGAGAAACCGTGTATGCTAAGCCCAGGACAGGGGACAACAGTGAGTGGACCGTGTATGCTAAGCCCAGGACAGGGGACAACAGTGAGTGGACACTGCCAACTCTTGCCATTGCCCTTCCCTGGTTCTGCTGTTCAGGAAAGGTAAGAATGGCCATCCACCCACCATCTCCCTGTCCAACCTTCCATCGGTCTATCCATCCAGCCACCGCCTCCCCGTCCCATAAATGCATACGCTCATATACTCTACTGGTTCCTTTTCTCATTGCTATGGCAAAAACAAGGAAGGAATGAAGGTCTCCTTTGTCTCATAGTTTGGGGGGATACAGTCGGGCATGGTGGGCACTCATGGCAGCAAGAGTGTGAGGCAGCTGGTCACACAGTAGCTACAATTAGGAAGCAGGAAAAGATGAATTCTAGTGTTCAGTTCATTTTCTACTATTTGGTCAGTCAAGGACCCCACTTCGTCATGGGGTGGGGGCTTCCCCTTTTACTTAATCCAATCTGGAAGCTAGACACTCTCTCAGAGACAGCCTCCTAGGTGACTGTCATGTTGTCAATTGGTATAAACCATTGCATAATATGTCCATTCAGTGTACTGACACATCTAGCTGACTAGCCATCCACTCATCCAGCCTCTCTGCTCTCATCCACTCCTCCCGGAAATAAGCCAAGCATTCGTCCACTCTTTGACTACTCTTTTTCTGGTGATCTACTCAGATAGACAATTGTCTAAGTGCTAAGACATGCAGAGACAACAGGCCTGAATCCTGATATTCAGGCATTTTTAAGAGGTCAAGGATATACACACAACTATTCCTAGTAAAGTAACCCAGGGCAGTTGTCTTTAGGAGAAAGCAAAGGGCTCTGAGGTCAGAGGAAGGATGCGGCTTTTCTGAGAATGTGGTAATACTATGTGGTCACTCAAAACCTAAGCACTGGACTCATGGAGGATAGCTGTTTCTGTATTCTTCATTAGCCTGAGGCCCTTGAAAAATAGGGAGTCTTAAGACCCATCCAGAAAGACCCCTGTTCTGACCCAAGTATAACAATCCTTTTAGTCCCTTCCAACTGCACTCTAATCCTTGGGGCATAGACTGGGAGACTGAGGCCATGCCTACCACGAACCATCCTGCTCTTCCAGGTCCTACTACAAAGACACAGAGACCAGCATTGTTAGCCTTAGAGGATCCAAGAACTCATCTCTAGGGCCTCTGCAGTTTCTTTCATGTGTTGGGGGCTTCTGAGGTCTCTGAAGTGTCTGTTCCACTTAATCCCTTGATGCGAATCCTGGTGCCATAGCATGTCAGTACTATAAGCACCTCAGAGCCCGCACTGAGGGCCATGCCATTGGAGGTCAGTGGATGGCCCTCGGGAATGTGGACTGGCGTTTCCATAGGTGTGCAGGAAGGCCCCCTGTGTTGGCCAGGAGAAGAGAAAGAGGCTACAGGGGCAAAGAAAGGAGCCTGCTGCTCCTACGCCAGTAATCCTAGCACAGAGTTCAAGAATGCTACCTTCAAACAGGGGCTTCCAGGCTGTTGTGAGGGCACATTGTCAAGGTAAGAGTAGAAAATATATTAGCAGTTGATTTTTTAAAAACTGGTCTTTATGCATTTAGACATATGATGCATAGACCTCTCTAGTTCCCCTTTCTCTTCCTGTAAATATCAGGATCAGGACCTGATTTGGTGACTGAATCATAAGTTCCTAAGTACATAGAACAACTGAATATAGGATCTAATGTGAGCAGGGTTGGAGGACAGTGATATAAGAAATATAATTGGGACTGTGGAGCAAGGCGGACAGGAACTATAGGCAAGAGAAAACATGTCGCTGATAAATTCTTTAGTGTGACAACTGGAGAATCTCCAAGGTTGGGGAACTCATGGTTGTGCACTTAAACAAAAAAGTGATGGATCATGGTGCTGAGAGAGTGAACAGGGGCTAGGGATGATGGTACCTGTCACCCCAGCCATTGGAGGGAAGGAGGCAAGAGAATCAGGGGTTCAAGACCAGCCTTGGCTTTATGGTTCAAGGCCAGGAAGGACCACGTGAGACCGCTTTCTCGAGAAAACAAAAGGGAAGTGGGAAGGGAGCAGAGGAGAAGGAGAGAAGAGGAGAGGAGAAAATTGCAAAGAGGGATCTGTACAGCCAGATGTCGGAGTTGGTGAGTGTGAGTCTGGCAGACACCCATCCTGTTTTATCCTCGCAGCTCCTGATTTCAGTTTTGAGTTTCAAGTTCTTTTCGAATGCAAAGCTGAAAACGAGTTTCTCAAAGCCATGGGTAGTGCACCCCTTAGTAAGTATTTTCTGGGTGACACTGGAGCCAACTTGTGGTTCTAACAATTAGCAACAGGTAGACAGGACAACACAGAGCGCTTGCCTGTACCAGTATCCCGCTAAGAGCTCTGAATTAGCCTTGGTGACAGGCTGGGGAGTGTGGGCACCATGACTCTCCACGTTGAACAGATGGGGATACTGCCTCCCAGAGGAGTGGCCTGCACTGCCAGGCCTGCAGGGCTCAGCAGCTGAGGCGGGGTTTGCACGCTTGGTGCCTGAGCTTTGCTGCTCTGCTGTCATTAGCCAGATTCAAGTACTCCATAGGGTTGGTTAGCCAACCACTCTAGAGTGATCGTAGTGATCAACTTCATTAATCCTCAAAGCCCCTCACAGGCAGGAAATAATACAAGAGAAGGGAAGAGGGACCCGGAGCCTACAGCATGTCTTTTAGAGCCCTGGCCTCTGCAGGAGGGTTTCTAGTAAACTAGTTAGAAGTAAAGACTAGAAAGGGAATTTGGGTGGCAGATTTAGAGGATGCCAGTAGCTGGGTCTGCATAGATGGGAGAGTACAATGGCAAAGCTGCAATGTCTAGTTAGATCCCTCAGTGGTGGTCTATAGTCAAGGATGGTGGTCCAAGGATGCAGCAGTCTAAAGCATGTTCCTAGGGACTCTCCCAGGGACCATGATGGCTATGTCCCACTCACGTCCACACAACCCGTAGGGCATGTGTGTATGAAAGGTAGGGTGACTTACAGTTGGGAGAAGGAGAAGCAGAGAAGCTGGGCTCTGCTGAAGGGTTTGAGCAGCCTGGATGGCCAGTCTGTAGGAGAGGAGGGCAGCTTTAGGGCAGTGAGCCAGCGGACCGAGAAGACAATGGAATACAGCAGCGGGATTGACACCGAGGGATTAAGTGGAGCTGACACTTCAGAGGTGACAGAAAAGGTCTGTCAGTGAATGAGGAGCACAGAGTGGCCAGCCAGCAGCTTCCAACCCCAGCCTTCTGCCCCATGTGTGGCTTCACTGTTGAATAATCCCTAGAAAGCAGATGTCCAGATGAGATTAGGAGAACAAGAAGTTTCTCAGGAGCAGCCCCAGTGAGAGGAAACTGGCGTGGAGCAAAAAGGAGCAGGGTAAGTCCTCGGAGCACAATGGAATGCCATATGGGGCTGATCCCAGCAAAGGCAGGGCAAGATACAGGCCAGACAGGTAGAATGCAGACAGGCAGGTAGGGATGCTAGGTAGACACAGCTTCATCTGCAGGGCAGCCCTATGGTCCCTGGTTGGTGAAGCTTGTCCCATAGGCAGGTGGATTTTGGAGTCTAGAACCTGGGGCTCTGGCCAATGGTACTTGCTCAGTTCTGAGATGCAGATTTCAGAGTACCTACATTATTAGATACACACCCTGTCTTCTCCCTGTTCTCCATGCCCCTGACTGTCCACTCCTCTCTGGCTCCACTTTGGTCCCCTGTAGCAGCTTCCCCCTTGTAATACACTATGTAATTTACTTACATTACATTATATTTATTTTCTATCCTCCCAAACGCAGTCCCAGCTAAAATGCAAGATCTGCAGAGGCAGGAAAGTTCGCTGGTATATCCCCAAGGCTCAGGACAGTGCAGACAAACATAGATGCTTGTTAATCCCACTGATTGGAACAGCAAAGCCGAGGAACCAGGAAGAGACTCTAGTTTTTGTTGGAGAAGGCCACTTATTGGTTCCCGCTGCCCAGTTCCTGGCCATGTGGCTAGCTTAGCCCCGAAATAATCACACAGAAACTGCATTAATTAAATCACTGATTAAATCGCTGCTTGGCCCATTAGATCTAGCTTCTTATTGGCTAACTCTTACATATTAATTTAATTTATTTCTATTAATCTGCGTATTGCCATGAGGCTGTGGCTTACCAGGTAAAATTCTCAGCATCTGTCTCCGGCAGCTCCATGGATTCTCCCTGACTCTGCCCTTCTCCTCCTATGCTATAGGCTAAGCCAGTTCTTTATTCATTAACCAATAAAAGCAACACATAGACAGAAAGACCTCCCACACTAAGTTTTGGAAGAAATCTTGGGAGGTGGACTCCTGATGTCAGATGCCTTCTTCTGCACATGAGGACCTGAGCTCACTTGTCCATCACTGTAAGGACAACAGAAGATGTAGACTTCAAATTACCTACCTCGATGGTGCATTTTTAACAGAATCCTCCAGCCTCGTAGTGGTGTCGCACACCTTTAATCCCAGCACTTGGGAGGCAGAGGAAGGTGGATCTCTGTGAGTTCAAGACCAGCCTGATACAGAGTGAGTTCCAGGACAGCCAGGGCTGTTACACAGAGAAACCCTGTCTCAAAAAAAAAAAAAATAGAAAGAAAGAAAAGAAAAGAGGAAGAAAAAGAAATCAATAGACTCCACCAATGCCATTGGTTCAGTATTCCTTGAGGACAAGTTTCCCATGGAACAATCCACAAAGGGGCAGCCGTACCTGTGTGCCTGACACTTGGCGACACTTGAAGTGGCACACAGAAAACTGCTGGAGCCCTGTCCTTACATGCAAAGCTGCTTCCCAGTGGGCTCATTAGAAGCTGCATGCCATGTACTGCCCCAAGACTCCAGTGGTCCCTACTGGGTATTACTTTCCCCTGGTGTTGCTGACCCATGGCCAGGTCCCCAGGGCCAGGTGTTGATTCCAGGGCTCCACTGGGTCACTCTGTCAGTGCTGTAGCTGGCCCCATGTGACCCAGCTGCCCAGAGGGCTGGAAGAAGTGCCTGAAAGTCGCTTCCACACTTGGCTTTTCTCCTCGGAAAATTCTGGGCTGCTCCCTACCACCAAGTAGGCTGGCCGCCTGCTCTCGGCCTCCCAGCATCTTCCTGCCTGAGGGGGCGCCTCCCTCCTGGGGCCAGTCATCTGCTGGAGTGGGCATCCACACTTCTCTTCAAATCTCATAAACTTGGCTTTGACATGAGAACCCTTTCACAGAGCAAAGGCGAGCACCCTCTAAGAGGCTGCTCTGTAAACCGGCTCTTCGCTAGTGTGAGATGAACTGAGGTCAGGCTAAGCAAGCAGGGCTTCTAAAGCTTTGGACAGGATCCTGTTGTAAAAACAGAGAACTCTTTGCGTGGTACGCTAAGACCTTCCATAAGCTGTTATCCCTGGCCTTGTATCGCTGTGCCCCCTCATGCAGAACCCCACCACATTTGGGCGCCCCACAGCATGGAGGCACCGTTCCCTTGAGAATGCCTTTTGGTCCTATAAAACCCAGTCCCAGACTCCATGCTAAGTTCTTTGTCCCCTGGAGCTGTTCCCTGCCCTGAAACGCGGCATCAGATGTCTGAACCTCTGGGCTGCCATGTTGCTCATACTAATTCTCATCCATTTTTTCCAACCAGCTCGTACCAGGCTCATAATTACCGCGAGAGCTGCCCTTCAGTAAGTCCCTACAATATGCTCACTGTGTTGGCTAACTTCATGTGTCAACTTGGCTGAGGATGGTGCCCTGAGATGGGGCCAAACATTATGCAGAATGTTTCTGTGAGGGCGGTTTTCACATGAGACCAGCATTTTTAAACTCAATATTTTTCGAGAAAAGCAGGGTGCGCTCCATAGTGTGGGTGGGCCCTGTCCAATCAGGGCCTGAATGGAAGAAGGGAATGACCTTCTCCAAACAGAGGGTATTCTTCCAGTAGATATAGATCCCTTAGTCTTGAACTTCACAACCAGACCCTTCTGTGGGTCTCCGGCTGCCAGGCCACCCTGCGCACTAGACTTGCCAACCTCTTTAATTGTGTGACCATTTTTTCCAGAAAGCCCAGACTAATATAGTGAGGGAGCCAGGGCAGTCAAGGAAAATGTGACGATGTGGAGAGGGAGGAACGGAGTGTCCTCAGGGTACAGAGGACCTTCTCACCCAGCGCCACAGTTAGGAGGAACAGAGTGTCCTCAGAGTATAGAGGACCCTCTCACCCAGCATCACAGTTAGGAGGAACAGAGTGTCCTCAGAGTATAGAGGACCCTCTCACCCAGCATCACAGTTAGGAGGAATGGAGTGTCCTCAGAGTATAGAGGACCTTTCACCCAGCACCACAGTTAGAGGAGTTCTTTGCCATCTTGCCTAGGTAAGAACTGCTCAAAGTCAGGGGTTTCTTTGATCCCTCAGGGTCACTGCATGGATGTACATGATCATATTTAATAATAATTTGTCGCTTCGGTGTGTACTACACAAGCGCATGTGTGTGTATGTGTGCACGTGTGTCAGGCCAGAGGCCAACCTTGAATATAGTTCCTCAGGTACCATTGGCCTTGTTCTTTGAGGCAGGGTCTCTTACTGAGCAAGAACTCAACAAGTAATCTAGGCTGCCCAGCTAGTGAACCCCAAGGATTTCCTTGCCTCTGCCTCCCCAGCATTGGGGTTACAAGCACGTGGTACCACCACTCCAAGGTTTTTATGTGAGTTCTGGGGACCGAACTCTGGCTGTCGCGTTTGCAAGGCAAGCACTTGGGCGACTAATCTATCTTCCTGGTCCAGCAACTGATCACTTTCGCAGCCAAATCATCTTGTCCGTGTGATTTTCTGCCCACAGGAAACAGCCTGCCTGCTTTGTGGTTGACCTTTGACTCCATCAGGCATGTGTGGAAGCCTGAGCTGGCTGTCTTGACTGCAGCGAGGGGGGTCAGCGGTGGCCTTGTGAGCTCTCACGGGCCTTCTCAGTCAGCAGCCTCTGTGGCACTATGTCCCTCCTCCCTCCTTCCTGTCCACAGCCTGTCATGAGCCTTCGCCAGACCACTTTGTTTCTCTCTGACCTGAATCAGGCTTCAGTGGCATCACCAAATGACTCAAGCCTTGGTTGGCCCAACGCAAGAGCTGACCCTGATTCTCGCACAGATTCGAATTTCAGCTTGTGTGGTAATCCTGCTTGCCCACTCATCCTTCCTAAGTCAGTTAGACTCTGTGTGGCTTGCACCAAGCAATCTCATTGACATTTCCTTGTGAACAGAGACATGAGTACCATGAGAATAGGAAGGGGAAGAGGGAGAGGCCCTTTATGTCCACCAAGAAGCACCCTTGTGTCCACTGGGTACTCCGCCGTGCCTGGTAATGAACTAAGTTGTGTATTTCATAGATCACAACGTATAAATTTCTCCAACGTATGCACGTTTCGCCCCAGCTGCCAGTCACACAGCTGGGGTGGACTTTACTGCTTCCTGCTTCTGTGTGATATCAACACTTCTAGGGTGAACAACCTGACCCAAAATGCCAGAGGTAATAGAACAGCACTCTCCTGAGAAAATTTCTCTCTCTCTCTCTCTCTCTCTCTCTCTCTCTCTCTCTCAGAATGAGGCTCTTAAGAAATGGTCTTCTTCAATAGACACCAAGAGCAGTGTCTGAGGGAAAGTGTGAGTGTGCTGGCTCTGTTAAAGGGTGACTCAGAAGTGGTTTGTGAAGAAGATGCAGACTTGGGGGCAGACTGGCCAGCTGAATTCTCTTGCAGCTCTCATTTCATCCAGAAGGTATGGCTCATCTAGAAAAACCTATGTCCCAGAAATCTAAAGAGTTCTCTTAGGACAGAACAGGTATTCTAGGCTTCTCTTTAGACAGAACAGGCTCTCTAAGTCGAGGGCTGGTGAATGTTTTCTGTAAAGGGCCAGAGAGTAAGCATTGCAGGCAGCACCGGCTGTGGAGTCTGGGCTGACCACTCAGCTGCAGGGCACTGAGACAGCATGAGAGAGTTCACTTACAGCCTATGTTGGGAGGCACTGACATTTTAATTTCATGTAATTTCCATGTCTCAAAAAATACTATAGTCGGGCTTTTTGGAGGAGTGCCAGCTCACAAAAAAATGACAGGGAGACTTATTAATTATGAAAGCTTGGCCTTAGTTTAGGCTTGTTCCTAACTAGCTCTTATAACATATTAATGTATTTTTAAATCTACATTTTATTTTTTTTTTTTGGTTTTTTGAGACAGGGTTTCTCTGTAGCCTTGGAGCCTGTCCTGGAACTAGCTCTTGTAGACCAAGCTGGCCTGAACTCACAGAGATCCACCTGTCTCTGCCTCCTGAGTGATGGGATTAAAGGTGTACGCTACCACCTTTTGGCTAACCTTATAAATTTTACATCTCTTATATAAGCTTCTTTTTTTAATTTGGTAACAAGGAAAATTGTAAAAACTATACCTATATAGTTGTCACTCTCCATCAGAGACACAAAAAGGATAAAAAACTACTTAAGTAAACAAGAAGTGCAGAGAAAGCAACTTCCAAAACATAGAAATGACAGAAACAACTGGCTTTCTAGACAGCCACCCAAGGTTCCTTTGCAATGTTGGGGCATATATCTTCAGTTGACAGGCCTAGAATCTCTGAAAGAACTTTCTGTGAAGCAGAAATTTTGAAGGACTGTCCTACCTTGTCTTGGCAAAGTTTGGCAGATGATTTTCTTTGTGTTCTGCTTGTCCAGTTTGGATAGCATATTGTCAGCAGTTGAGACAAGGACAGTTTCTTGCCCAAATTATTAGCTTTGCCACACTGAAAGTATACTCCAACTGGAAGTTCTTCAATGCCCATAAACTTTTTTTTTGAAGTAAATTGGTGTTGCCAGGAGCAGATGTTTATCATTTTCAAGAAAGCTCTTATGTTATTAAAACATTTTAGATGCCATATTCTGTAGGCATTTGAAGTGTTTGAATATTGCCTATCTATCTAAAATATATCTATGTGTGACCTTGAAAGCACACCCAACATGATTATAAGTTTCATAGCTATACATAACTATTAACCTGTATTTCTTTATTATCCTAAATAGCTTTTAAGGACTAAAACTTTACATTACATTTTTAAATGAGCTGTATAGGTACAATACCTTAAACAAGAATAAAAACATATATACAGTATAACAAAAATAAGCTTAAATTTGTATCAATATACAAAAGTCCATATTAATGTAAAATATTTGAGATTAGTGGTGATTCAAAAGTAGACTCAACAATCCACCCTTTTATCCCCTCATTTCTGTATTATATCCCTTCTTTTTCTCTTCAGAAAGAGATCCCTGAATCTAATCTCCTTTGTTTAGCTTTTTTCCTGACCACGACTAATAACAACTTGTAACCAACAACCCTAAGCAATGACAATCATCCATAAACCATTGAATAACCAAAAACCATCCTCCCCACCTTGGGCACCATGTTCTCTGGCTGCTTCCTGTTGTTTAAGTGTGACAATATCTTTAGGGGACCCTGAGAAATTTAAGATTAATGGCCAAGTCCTGGGAGAGCTAACTGTTGTCTTGTCTTGGTGTGATGGCGAAGTGTAGGCCTTATCTGAAGTCTGGAGTAGTCTGTGAGGCTAAACCATATCAACCAGCAGTCTTGAAGCTGTTCTGGATGTAGAACTCTGAGGAAACTTCAACAGAAGCACTCTGAGAGGCTGGATCACCTAGGCCACCCATTTTCACGGATGTTTGTTCCCCTTGTTCTGAAAACACAAACTTTCAAAAGTAACATGCATATCTGCATTAACACAGGTATGAACTGTGTGTTGTACACAAGCCAGCCAAAGATGATTTGTTTTGTTTTGTTTTATGTTTGGGTAGGTAAAATCTGTGTCACCTGCTTTGTAGTTTTTCTAGATTTATTTCTTTATGTCTGTAGCCAGGATTTTGGGGGGTTTCCCTCAATCAAACTGGATCCTCTTTAACCTTGAAAGAATCCATAGTCTTGTTTTCTGTGGAAACAAGAGCATAACCTCATCCCCAAAGCAATATATGTTTTGACTTCTATTTTAAAAAGAAAGGCATTTCTAAAGTAGCTAGGCTGATTTAATTAAGCAGTTTCTTCCACAATCTAATATCTCTCAGCAGCTGTTCTCTATTCATTAGTATTTAAAAAAAATAAAGTCAATAAAGCACCATAGAGGATCCAGATGCCCTGTGTATTTTCATCTTTACATGGCTTTTAAAATATTATTTTATTTTTAATGACTTTATTATTTTTAAACTATTTATTTTCTATGACTGTATTTTCTTTTCTTCAGCATCTACACACGTTTGTTTCTTTCTTCATTTAAGCACATTTTTCTTTTCTTTTTTTTCTTTAATTTCTTCAGCATCTAAGAACATTTTTTAAACATATTGTACCTTTTTAGAGGTTTTCTCTGTCTGGTTCTGGCTTTACCTAGTATCTTCAGTGTTTTCTGATCACATGAGACAAATCTTAAACTGCTAAGCTCAGCTTAGTGCCTGGCACTGATGCATGGCGTTGGCAGCTAGTTCCAGCCTACAGGGAGCAGCTGGGAGCCGTGCCTGGGTGTGCTGCTGGGCACCAGCCCACCTGAGAGACTTCAGGATTAGGAAACTACATCCAGCTCCTTGCCCAGAACTTTTTTCCCCCCTCAGGCCCTATGTTTGGATATTCAAGACCTACATTGGGTGCTATATGTATTGGGCTTTTTTTAAAGATCACCAGCTCACAAAAAACATGGAGATGTATTATTAATTATGAAAGCTCGGCCTTAGCTTAGACTGTTCTTAATTAGTTCATATAACTTAAATTAACCCTTATTTTTCTTTTTCTATTAAGTTTTTTCTTTTATTTTGCATACTGATCATGGTTTCCCCTCCTCTCCTCTCATTCCCTCCCCAACCTTTCTTCTGTCCCGCCTCCCATCCACTCCTCCTCTGTCTCCATTCAGGAAGGGGCCTCCCATGAGAGTCAACAAAGCATGGCATCAAGCTGGGCAGGACTAAGTTCCTCCCCCTGCATCAAGTTTGGGCAAGTCAACCCAGCATAGGGATTGGCTTCCCAAAAGCCAGCTCAAGCACCAGGGACAGGTCCTAATCCTACTGATAGGAGCCCCACAAACAGACTAAACTACACAACCATCACACACATGCAGAGGGACTACGTTGGTCCCATGCAGGCTCCCTAGTTGTCAGCCCAGAGTTGGTGAGCTCTCACAAGCCCAGGTCAGCTGTCTCTGTGTAGCCCATATTTGTTAATCTATGTTCTCTTTTTTGGGCTCAGTTACCTTTACTCTGCACTCTCCATCTTGCTTCCTCTCCATCTTGCTGATGACTCTGCCCTTTCTTCTTCCTAGCGTTCTCTCTGTCTAGAAGTCCCGCCTATACTTCCTGCCTAGCTACTGGCCATTCAACTCTTTATTAAACCAGTCACAGTGACGCATCTTCACACAGTGTAAAGGAATATTCCACAACAAATACTAGTGAGTTTTTGAGCCATTTGCAAGTATCAAAGCCATCCATAACTCCTGGGCCATATAAAGGTACATTGTGTGGGAATTATCTGCCAGTTTCCTCTTCTAGGTGAGACAGGAGCCCTTATAACATGGTCTCAGGTGGTGTTACCTCCTCTGTATTTCAAAACAAGGCTTGCAGCAATCGTGCTAAGTGGGTAAATTTCCCATATGGGGGCACCAAGTTGGGAAGGTTTGGCTACTTAGGATTAGTAAGTAGGTCAAGTTGAGGTTCAGCCCTAGATTTGCTTGACTCGCTACAAAAGGCAAAGATACTCCTTCCAAACTGACATGACTGTAGTGAATTCTAGGCTGGTCTGACAGTCTGGACTGTAGAGTGGGACTCTGTCTTTAAATTGTCTCAGGATCATTGTATAGGCCACCACATACATATTAAGAAACACACATTTAAGCAGAAAGGAAATATGGGTAGGAAGAGTGGAGTCAGGTGTCCTTTCTAACAGGAGTCTTCTTGGTCTGTCCATGCATTCACCAGTTTTGAAACAGAAGCAGGGAATTGCTGCCCTGCTAGAGTTCCCCAGGGGAACCAAAGGTGTAGAATGAGCCCTGCAGTCGATGAGGAGGGCCTGGCACAGCCCTGTGGTCCCAGAGCCGCAGAAGGAATTAACGAGTGTTCTGCTTCATTCTTCCAGGCACCGCACTGTGGGCTGACCTCCTGGAAGATCCCTTAGATGACTTCCAAAATCAATAGACTGCAAAAACCCATCTGGCTTGTGAAATCTTCCTTGGTCCCCTTCACATCCATCAATCGCCACCCCCCTCCATCCCTGCATTCAAGATTCCCATCTGGCTGGGCCGTTTGGTGGGAACATCACAGGTCTGGGGGCTGGCAGGTCAGTTCATTGCTGCAGTGAATTGATATGAGAGGTGAGTTGTAAAAAACAAAAAGAAAAGCAGAGCCAAGGCAGCTATTTGGGAATCCTTCTAGGCCTGTTGTGTTTATAGCAGTGTGAGCCATCTATGGAGAGCTAGCTGCTTCCTCTGCTTTGCTGTGGCCATGGAGGGTTGCACCAGTTACTGTGTGGGTCTTGATCCACAGTGTCAACAGATGTCATTTATAGAGCAAATGTCACGTGCCGGGCATGGGTCTCCAGACCTCAGAATCAGTTAGTTCCAGCCCTGAAAGCATTGGCCCTGCTTTACAAATGACAGTACTGAGGCTCGGAGGAGTAATGGACTTGCCCAAGTCAATCATTGCCCCAGAGCTTAGCTAGGAATCCAGTCCTTTGCTGTCCTTCCTCCACAGTGTGGGGCGAGTTCCTTTTCCAGGAGCTCTCCACTTAACCCAGGGTGATAGGTTAGATCTCTGCCTTTCTCACATCCCTGGCATCAGGCTTCATGCCTAGGCTCTCCCTGATGGATAAGTGCATGGCTGCGTCTCTGTCTTCGTGGCTTTAGGAGGCAGGTGGCAGTGAGTTTTTCCCATCGAGGAGGATGAGCCTTGAGTGTCTGCAGCTGCCCCACTTCCATCCCTGCCCCTATGGTCAGGGTGTAATAAGTACTGAATCTGTTGATGTGGTTTGAATGAGAAATAACCCCTAGGAGCTTGGTTATTTGAACACTCGCACCCGCCTCCCCATTAGCGGTCCTGTTTGGGGAGGGTTAAGCCGCGCAGCCTTTCCAGAAGTGGCAGGCTTTGAGCTTACATAGCCTCACCCTATTTCCAATTCCCCCTCTGTGCTTTGTGCTGCTTTTGAAGAGGCGAACTGTCAGCTTCCTATTCCTGTGGCCATGCCTGTCGTTTGTGGCTCTGCTTCCCTTCTGTGGTGGACTCTTATCTCTTTGGAATCATAAGCCAAATTAAACTCTTTCTTCCTTGAGTTTTCTTGGCCATGGTGTGTGACCACAGCAGCAGGGGAGTGGCTTGCTGCAATGATGAGTCTTCTTCTCTGCCAGTCACTCAAGGCAAGGCCAGGTCCCTGGGCAACAGCACCCATAGCGTTCTTACCTTGAATCCAGGAAAGCAGCTCCTCCTCCATGTTGGGTCTGTGCGCACAGCCAGCTCTGGCAGGCAATTGAAAATGCTCGTGCTAAGAACAAGAAGCATGCGGCAGTGTTTATGGGAAGTGAGATGCATTTGTGATTAAAGGCTGCCATGCAGGGAGAACTGACTCATGGGATGTGAGTGAGAAGAGACTCCAGAACTAGAGTCTGGTGACCTGGGTACCCATGCAGCCCTCGCCTCCTAACAGGAAGCTGCATGAAGTGGTATGACTTTCACAGGACACCTCTGTTTGGTTTTCTCTGTGACTTGAAGGTTAGTGAAGAAGCAGTAACCAAGCTGGACTCTGGTTTTATGTTTAAATCCAGAATGTCCTTAGCAGAATTTCAGGTCCTGATAATAATTTTGGAGGAGGGCTAGGGCTGGGACCCATGGCCTCATTCATGTCAAGCCCTTCCAGACACTTTTAAATGTTGCATTTCATAGTAACTACCATTTTAAAATGAACCGTTGACGTCGGGAGCCGCCAAGTAAAAAATTTCAGAAACCAAAGATAATGCTGTTGGCAGTCCCAAGGACACACGGAGAGACTGGGTGTGAATGGCACTGAGGATGAATGCAGGCTAGTCCTGGAGTAGGTCCCATGTTCACCTGGGGCAGCAGCGTGTAATGTGTGATAGTTTGTCTTGGTTATCAACTTGACAAGGTCTAAAGCCAACTAGGAGAAAGTCTAGGCATGTCTGTGAGAGGTTATCTAGAGTGGGTTAATTGAGATGAAGAGACTCATCCTAAGTGAGGCCAATAATAGCCCATGAGCTGAAGGCCTGAGCTGAATAAAAAGCATCTCTACTTCTTGATCACAGGCACGGCGGCGTGGGCTGCCTCTTGCTCCTCCTACCATGATAAACTGTGCTCCAGAGCTGTGAGCTAAAATACCCCCACTCCCTCAAGTCCCTCCTGTCAGGCATGTTGTGACAGCAGTAACAAAGTGTGACCGATACACATGCCCACCGAAGAGCATCTGCTCCTGCCCCCAAAGGACCAGTGCCACCCCGATGATGACGGAAGTGCCAGACAGGTGGCCTGCCGGCCAGGTAGAATGCAAATCACAGGAGGCCAACAAGGAGGAGGAGGGCGTATGCTGGAGTTGAAGGATGATGGGTTTGGGGCAGACAGAAGGGAGAGTGAGTCACTGGTTACTCAGATGTAGCTCAGACTACAGACCCAGCTGGCTGGGCCAGGCTCACCCTAGGGAGCAGAGCAGGTAGCGGTCTGGGTTGGGCAGAACGTGGGACTTAGTGTCAGGCAACAGAAGTTTGGCTTTTGATCCTGTGCCCTCAGGGACAGAGTTCCTTCCTGACCCATTCCACTTCACAGTCATTAGCTACCCATCATGCGGTTCCGGCCACTAGTAGAGCCAGCTTGATTCGTCTTGAGTCTGCCTCCTCCAGCTCACCCCCTGCAGGCTAGCAGGTTCTGTCTGATCCATTTCCAAACATCCCAACCCGCCACCTTCTGCTGTCCAGTGTTCATCCTGGCTGAAGACTCCGATGTTTCCTCTCTGTAGCGGCCTCCTTAGTTGCCCCAGCCTCCACTTGCCCCTAGAAGCCAACGCGGGTTTTGAACTCTAACCTAGAGCGAGCGATCTCCTAAAACGCTCTAGTAGCTTCCCTCTGTCCTAGTGATGAAGCTCAGCTCCTGACCCAGCTTTGCACTCCACAGGCTAGTTAGTACGTTTGTTTCTATCCTCCCATGGCCCCCTAGGCACAGCAAATGCTCAGCCCAGGTTTACCGCCAGGACTTTGCTATGCCATTGCCTCCCCAAATCTTTGTTGAGCTCACTCCTTATCATTTGGGTCTCTTTCCTGTCCTCCCAGGGCTCCCCGTCCCCCTGCTGATGAAAGCAGTCCCTCCTCCAAACCTGTTCATTGTCTGTCCTTCATGGCAGTTGTCATAGTAAGTATTACCAATTCATTTGTACTTATGTTTATTCTGAGCCACCCACTCGGACTCAGCTCTTGAAATTAAAGGCTTGATCTGATTCCTGGTTGAAACTCAGAAAGTGCTAGGCCCTAGGGTTGGGAATCCATTGGCCATCAGGTGACCTGGACCCCTTCTCAAAATAATGTTTTTAAATGCCTAAAATAAAACCCAAAGGACTGGGAAGGAAACCAAGCATAGTAAACATAGCAGAAATGGCTACTAAAATATAAAAATATGTGATATAAATAATATTATATTAGCATAATACAAGATTTGAATAGCTTAATATCAGTGTGGGGAGGAAAGTTCATGGTATTTTATACCTGCTACAATTACAAAGTGATGGAAATGTCCTGTGACCTCTATTAGTGAGGAGTCACAAGTCCTGCCGATACTACTGTGGTTTGGTGTCTGCGATGGTTAGCTTTGTCAACTTGCTATTGAATCACCTGGGAAGAGGGTCTTAATGAAGGATTGTCTAGGTTAGGTTGCCCTGTGTGTATGTCTGTGAGGGGCTGTCTTTTTATTTGTATTTTTTAATATTTCTTTCTTTCTTCCTTTCTTTGTTTTTGAGAAAGGGTTTCTCTGTAGCTTTGGAGCCTGTCCTGGAACTAGCTCTTGTAGACTAGGCTAGCCTCAAACTCACAGAGAGCCACCTGCCTTTGCCTCTGCCTCCTGAGTGCTGAGATTAAAGGCGTGCGCTGCCACCGGCCCGGCTTGTCTTTATTATCTTAATGGATGTGGCAGGACTCAGACTATGATGGGTAATGCTAGACTCTGAGTGTCTACAAAAGGAGAAAGTGGCCCGAGCACAGCCCTTGGCTGTGGATGTGACCAACTGCCTCTTGCCTTTCATCCCGACAGTGATGGCATAGACCCTGGAATTGTGAGCCAAATGTCCACCCCTTCCAGTTGGTTTTGTCTAGGTGTTTCATTACAGTCACACAAATAAAACTGAGACGGAGTCTGTGGTCATGGTGGGAGTGTAGACTCATTGTAGGTTAGTAAAATTAAACGTGTAATTTGTTTGCATCCAACTTCACAGATTCCTTTAGTTTGCTGAGCCTGGCTTGAGAAACTGTTGTAAATGTTCCATTGTTATAATTTGGATTAAATGAATGAGAGGAGGAAGGTTTGGAGTAGACCAGTTGTGAAATCTACGTTTAGTTGAGACTCAGGTGAGTTCAGAGCCAGATTCTGTGCTGGGTGCAGAAGATGGGACATTCCCATCCTTGAGGAGTTCCCAGTCTGGTTTGACCAATACAGTCACAGATACAAGGTAATCTCAATGCAATATTATGAGTTTGATGGCCTGTGGCCCAGTGCTTAGCCCACTCAAGGACATAGAGCAAGCATCTGCAGGGGAATTCCTTGGAGCTGAATGCTAGAGAAGATATGTCTGTTCTGATGGAGCAGGGCTAGAAGCATGTTCTGGATTTGGGGAAGAGTGTGGGGAGGACTGGAGTTTTGTGAAGTTTTAAAATATAGGAAGGGACCAGAATACAGTGAAGCAAGTAGGAAGGGATTCCTTTATTTCTTCCACGATGTCTACTAAGAATCGGATCCTGTTCTAGGGATGAATGATTCTGTACCATATGAGTCAGACAGACCTCTGCCCCCAGGAAACCCATGTTCCAGTCAAGGATGCGAGACAGCAAACAAATAAAAATACATTATTGGTAATATTATGGTAAGGTCTGAGAAAAACAGCATACTGGCTAGGGGAGATGGTTCAGTGGGTGAGCTCTTACCTCATAAGTGTGAGGACCTGAACTCTATGTCTAGGATCTTCACAGAAGCCAGGCACAGTGGTGCACACTCATAAGCCCAGTGATGATGTCATAGGAGGTAGGACATGCAGATTCTTAAAGATTACTGGCCGGTTAGTCCAGCCTACCTGGCAAAGTTGTAGGTCAATGAGAGAGCCTATCTGTCTCAAACAGAAGATCAGAAGCTTCCTGAGGAATGCCATCTGAAATTGTAAACTCCGCACATGTACACACACACAAAATGCTAGGTAAGGTTGGGATGACCATGAGGGTAATAGTATGGAGAAACCCAGTAGAGCATGCTAGTAAGGCTAGGGAAGGACTCAGGCTACTACTGATGCTGTTGGAGATGGTTAAGACTGGATTGTATCCCCTCCAAATCTGTATACTTGAGTCCTAATCCCTAAAAGGCCTGTGTTTGTATACTGGGATTTTAGAAAGGTCATTAAAGTTAGATGAGGTTTCTGTCGTCATCCAATAGGACTGGTGTCTTGACAAGAAGGAGGAGAGACATGATGTGTGGTGGGGCATTAGTGTCAGGCCACACGAGGACACCTGCGGCCTGAGAATGGCCATTGGCAAGTCAAGGAGAGACTGAGCCTGCAGGACATCTTGATCTCAGACTTCCAGCCTCGGAACAGGAATAGAGACAGTCAGTGTCTGCTGTGTGTATTCTGTTGTGGCAGCTCCAGTAGACTGGTCCAGATGTGCAGTGCTGGAGGGCCCAGATGGGCAGCTGGTAGAAATGAAGCAAGGTGGGGGAGAGAGTTCATGGCAGTCACCAGGGGTCATGGGAAGTGGTGACAGACAGCAGCTTGGAGGCGATTATCCATATCAGGCAGGGTTCCATGGAGACCAGGAGTATATTGGCATATCTGCAGCCCGGGGTCCCAGGTAGACCTTATTCCTGCAAGTGTAGGTTAAGAGGCCGTGGACACCTTGCAAGTAGGAACATGGTCACCAGACTAGAGTCCAGGACACTGGGATTTCGCCCACCCCTTCATTTCCATGCCAACTAGGAAGTGGGGGTGGGTGGGGCGGTCATTGTCCTACAACTTCCTTTTTCTGGGGGCTGGGCTCTTTGGGGCCCATTGTTCCCTTGCACAAAGGGGCAGTGATAAGCCGGTTGTTTGTGGCTTCTGGTGCCAGCAGGAGAAGCTGCCTCCCAGTTTTTCACTCCCCCTGAGGCAGCAGATGCTGCTAGGCCTTAGGACACAACAGGGCCTACAGAAGAAAGGATTGAGATTGTACCTGAGCCACAAAGGGGGCATTGATGGGTTGTGGGCAGGCTTGGGAGGCCAAGGACAATGCCAGGATAGCCCTGGGCTGGCACGGGCTGTCTGAACTGTGAACAGTATGGCTGCACCACTGTGTTCAGTCCCAGCTTCCTTTGCTCACTCCTACTCTTCATCCATACCCCCCTTCCTTTGTACCCTCGCAGCCTGTGCAGCAGCTACCTGCCAGTCAAAGTCTCTAGACTTCCTGCTGCCCACCTTCTCTCTGGGTCGCTTCCCACCCAAGTCCCTTATGCCTCTATTCAGATGAGGCCTCACCTGCCTTCCCTGCACACTTGTCTGGAGCCCCAGGGTCCACAGGAGCCTGAGAGAATGGCTGATTCTCGGCTGCAGGAGCTGTTGACTGAACATAGCCGTCTGGGTGATCTGATCTCACTTGGATCCAGGCAGCCACTGGAACCTGGGACCCAGTGTCACATCTTCTGTCATCTGGACACCCTCTGGGATTTGCTTTATCTGGATCCTGAAAACGAGGGTGTGGAAACAGGTTTCTGATGCTGTCTTCTCCATGTCCTCACTAGGTCAAGTTCCCAGGGCTTTCTTCAGGACCCAGACCTTCTGCCTCCTTGAGTCCAGCTGGCTTAGAATGGGCATCTCTATATTCTATTCCCGGACCTTCTGCTCTGTGTCAGTACCTCTCCTCTTTCTCGGGTTGACCAGCAGTCTGGCACTTGGAGTCCCACCAAGGCTATAGAATCTGGCATTTTAAATGACAGTCCAAGAGGACAGTGCAGGTCTCAAAAGAGCAGCATTTTGGCCTGCTTGGCAGGTGTCTTGGGACACCTGACCACTGCCCCCTGGCTCAGATATGTCAATGCTGGTCCACATGATCAATGCTCCAAGCTGCCCACCGTGGGGCTCTGTCTCATTGCATCATTGCAGAGTGACCTGCTGTTGAATATTTGCCAAATAGAGGAAGAGCACACACTCCCTGAGGTCGGGAGTCTGCCCATGTTGTTCCATTTATGCAGGGATTACGAGATAGCTTGGCCCAGAATCTGCCCAACCGCAGCCCTCCTTGAACATGTGAATGCTTCAGAGTCCCCTAGCCTGGCTTTTCAGTTCTGCTCAGAAGGCTGAGAGCTGGACTTAATAGCCTTTCGGGGCTCTCTACTGCATTGGGCTAGGTTTTCTTTGTAATAGTTAGGATGACTTCTCCTGTGTTCTCTGCAATGAATCTACTAGCATAGGTAATTCCAGATGACATTGGGATACTTTCCACAGCTCTGTCATTACTATTACCCCTCCTGCTTCCAATAGAGGGGAGGCCAAGGCTTAGGGATGCTTAACATTTCGCTCAAGGGCACACAAGCTGAGGACTAGTATAGATCCCAGCTGGGGGACACTCTCCCCTGCTTGCCTGCCTGCCTACACATCTCTCTCCCCTCTTCTTTCCTTTAGGCCTGTGGTGGGTAGAATACCATCCTGGCTTACTAGTGAGCCTTGAGAGTCTCCCAAGCTAAAGTCGGGACATCTTTCTGCCCGAGGGGACAGACATCCTCGTCTAAATCTGGGCCCTCTGAGGACCCCCCCACTCTAGCTTTTTAGAATTTGAGATTAAAAGGAATAAAATTAACCATGTAGGGGCTGAGAATGTAGCTCAGTCTGTGGAGTGCTTGCCAGGCATGTGCAAAGTCCTGGATCTTAGTGCCAGCATCACATAAACCAGGCATGGTGGTGTTACCTGTAGTCCCGGTTCTTAGGGTGTAGAGGAGGGAGGACCAGGAGCTCAAGGTCATTCTTGGCTATAAAAGTGAGTTCAAAGTCAGGTTCGGTTATGTGAGTCCCTGTCCAAAAATCAAACTAGTGAAAAATTTCCATATACAATTGTATTTCAGTGGCATTGGCACACTCACTGTGTCATGCCCTGTCACAACCATAGGGCATTTTGAGCTGTTTTCCTCATCGCGCAAGAACTGCCCTTCCACCCTCCCCCACCACAGCATTGGTGGTCCTCACTCCCCGCTTCACTCAGCCAGGGACAGCCATTACTGTCGCCAGCTACTTTCAGCTTCTGTGAAATGGCTTGTTCTCTGCATTTTGTACACAGAGGGCTACACACTATGTACTGGCTTCTCCCATCCAGGAGAGCAGTTTCAAGTGTGTGGTGTCATCTGTCACCGCAATTTGTCACTTTGTGTAGACAAACAGCATCCTTTTGTGTGACTGCACCCATAATTTGTTAGTCCAGGCTAGTGACACTTCAAAAAGGTCCTGAGGACGCCACGTTCTGCAGAGTGACTCTGAGAAGTAGCTCTGCATCTCAGTTCAGGTGGTGGACTCTCTTCTGCCTAAAGGCGTTTGTGACATGACCATGGCCTCGAGGACACTGAGACACCCCCAAGAAGGGGCAGAGAAGGTCAGAAGAAAAGACAAACCAGGCTCTGTGGTGTACATTTGTCATGCAGAAGGTGGAGGCAGGAAGACTGTGGGAACAAGGCCAACCTGGGTTACATACACAGCAAAGAAATGGAGCCAATAAATAAATAAAAATGTGAAGAAAGGGGCTGGGAGATGGTTGAGTCAAGAAAGCACTTGTGTAAGAGTAGGGATCTGAGCTCAGATCCTCAGCCTTCATGTTCAGCTTAGCATGAAAGAGTGTGTCTGTAATCTGGGCTGAAGAGGTAGAGACAGCCAGATCCTCAAAGCTTGCTGGCCAGCCAGTCTAACTAAACTGGCAAACTTAAGGTTCAGTGAGAGACACTGTCTCAGAGATCAAGACAGACAGCAGTAGAAGAAGATCACTGACATTGACCTTTGACCACCATGTATGCGTACACACACATGCATAAGTGCACATACCTACACAAACATGACTGGGGTTGGGACGTGACCTCTGACCACCTTGTATGTGTACACACACATGCACAAGTGAACATATCTACATAAACACCACTGGGGTTGATGCTTGACCTCTGACCATCATGTATGTGCACACACAAGTGCACATACCTACACAAACATGACTGGGGTTGGAACTTGGCCTCTGATCATCATGTATGTGTGCACATACATGCATAAGTGCACATACCTACATAAACATGACTTGACCTCTGACCATCATGTATGTGTACACACACATGCACAAGTGCACACAGCTACATAACAACACCACTGGGGTTGTGACTAGCCCTGGCCTGGAGTTGCTTGCAACTTGGGTGTGAAGCCCTCTGTGGCTCTCTCAGGACAGGAAATTAGGTCACAGGCCAGGCCCTGTTACTTGGTCCCGGCCCTTCCCTGTCCTTAGTGCTTCCTAAGACCCAGCCAATTTAGATGCAAGGTTGTGCTTCTCCTCTGCCTTCAGTGTGTAGCTTTCCCAGGCTCACAAGAACCCTCCTCAGGGCACAGATCCCTAAAGTGTAACACGAGACCGCGTGGCCCACCTTGTGGCACCAGCCATAGCAACAGCAAGCACAGTCAAGCGGGCGGTGGATGAGGAGATGGGAGACTTAGGTCTCAAATGTGCTCTTCACAGCTAGGTTGGGAGCCCCTGAGGGTTTTCAGGAAGGGCAGAGTGACTGGAGGTTAAGAGAAGCAAGTGTAGCAAGCAGAGCCTAAAAGCTTGACCCTGGAAATGAAGCAGGGGCTGGCTCAGGCTTCCCCTTGGCTTCAGCTACACAGGTCCTGCTAAGTGTTCAGGATATAGAGCTTTAATTCTGTAACATGGTCCAGTGTTGGAAACTCATGCCTGCCACCCCAGAACTCAAGAGGCTGAGGCAGGAGGATTTCTACAAGTTTGATGTCAGCCGGGGCTACAGAGTAAACCACACCCCCCCTCCACACCAAATATTTATACCGCTAATAGCAATAATTATTAATGTCATAATTTAACAGTTTTAAAAAGCTGTGCAAAACCCATGTGTATGTGGCTGATTTGCTTTTGTCATGGGCTATTTCTAGCTCCCCAGCGGGGAGTGGATGAGAAGCAAGGTCCTGTCTTAATGAGACCTGCGCACTACTGCATGGCATCTGTGACTACCTGGCTATGAACCACAGCATCTCCAGACACACTCAGTGTTGTGGAGAACAGATGGGACCCTGCATGCCAGGCTGTGGCTCATATCTCACCAGATTGGAGCCAGACATGTCTATTCTTGGGCTCTCCCTCCCCACATCCTTTTCTTAGTGGCTTTGAGAACAGATTCAATTTCTCCATATATTAAAAATGTTTATAAAAATACTTCAAAATTACAATTAGTTTTGTGTTTGTGCATGTGTGTATACATGTGTGCCACAGTGTGCATGTGGAAGTCAGAGGACAACTTGTGGGAGCTGGGTCTTCCCTTCCATGGTATGGGCCCTAGGGGTTGAACTGAGGTTGTCAAGTAAAGATCAAAAGACAGCTTGGAGGAGCTGGTTCTCCAGTTCTACCATGTCGGTTCTGGGCGCCAAACTCGGGTGCTCAGCCTCAGCAGCAAGCACTTTACCCACGGAGCCATCTTGTTTGGCCCCAGATTCTCCTTCATTGCTAACCAGGCCAGTGCTGATAGCCACATCGTATCATTTGGTGGATGCAATAAACTTCTCAGTGCTTCCAGCGTCTTGAACTCCCCAAGCATGTTCGCCGGTCAACTGGCCATTATGGCAGAATGCAGCTGCCGATTCAGTGGTCTGGGCTGGGTCACCATGGTAATCGGAACGAAAATGGCCCCTATAGGCCAAAGCACAAATAATAAAAACTCAAAGATAGATATTGGGGTTCAACCTGAAGTTCCAAAAAGCAAAGCAGCCAGCTACTTTGCAGTCTGAAAATGATGATCCTGCCTCCAGGAGTCTCAGAATGAGACTGTGAATGAGAACTGTCTCCTCCCATTTTATATTCCTCTCTAGGGCTGGGGTTAAAGGCGTGCACCACTGGGATTAAAGGTAAGTATCGCCCGGTTTCTATGGCAACTAGTGTGGCTACTGGGATTAAAGGCTTGTTTTACCACTGCCTGGTCTGTAAGGTTGACCAGTGGAGCTGTTTTACTCTCTGATCTTCAGGCAATTAAAATACAAATGAATTGCCACTACACTAGACTCATAGGGAGTGGCATTATTTGAAAGGATTAGAACATATGGCCTTGTGTGTCACCAGGGGTGGGCTTTAAGGTTTCAGAAGCTCAAGCCAGGCCCAGTGGTTCACACTCTCTTCCTGCTGCCTGCTGATCCAGCACCATGTCTGCCTGATGCTTCCATGCTTCCCACCATGACTATAACAGACTAAACCTCTGAACTGGAAAGCAAGCTCCCCATCTCAGTTAAATGTTTTTCTCTATAAGAGTTGCTGTGGTCATGGTGTCTCCTCAGCAACAGAAACTCTAACTAAAACAGGCACCCAGGTGAGCCCAAAACTTTTGAGCTCTGTCCATCCTGGGCTTCACGAGACACTACTCATTACCCTTATGCCTGGGCTGTATATTTGCTGGCTCGGCCTCCATGGGGCCTTGTAGACAATGCCTAGCAGGGCTTCTTCTCAGTCTCCAGGGTACTAAGGCAGGGCTCCTTCATGGCTGTAAGTATCCTGGCAGCTGTGATGAGCTTGGCTAATAGGAGGTGAGCCATGGTTTTGCTGTGCTAATGGTCAGAGGCCCACAGCTCAAGGTGCCCCTGTGACATCAAACACACTCTTCTGAGCTGGTGGATGCCACTCTTTCCCCTTTGGCAGAGCCCAGGATGTGGAGACTCCACTCTTGTGCATGGGGACTGTCCTGTGGTGTTCATGTGGGAAGGATGAGAAGTTTGGGCCTCTCTCCCTGGCTGCAGTCTCTGTTCTCAGTCATATGTAAACTGTTAGTGTGGTTTTTTGGGTGTCATATTACTGCCACATGGGCTGTTTAGTGATGCAGGGGACAGGAAGGGGGACTAATTCCCCTCCTGGGGCTGCCTTGGCCAGTTTCTGAGTCAGCATCCCCAGGAGGGGCTCCGCGTACATGGGAGAGTGGGCTCTGTGTAGAGACTGTGAATGTAGTCAGGCATCTGGAGTCTTCTAAAACCAGAAGGGAACACACACCCTAATCCCAAGAGAATGTGGAGAATGAGTAAGGCTGCGTCAGGCTGGCCTGGCAGAGCCTGAAGCCCACTCCGTCTTCCTGAGCTTGGCATGGTCGACAGTATCTCAGCTTGAGGGACTTCAGTGTTTTCCTAGTAATTTATGGGGCAACCATTTCCTCTAGGCCTGGGGTGGAGCAGCAGAGGGCCTCAACTGGATTCTGTCCCTTTCCTCGAGGCGAGAGGGACAGGGGTTAATGCATGTCCCTGTTTGGATGGCCACTTTGTGGGGGTGGGAACGAGGTGGGAGTGACAGAGAGAGAGAGAGACCTTAAAGCCTTTGTGGGGGTGACATGGTGAGGAGCTGAAGTAACCAGTTTGAAGCATTTTTTAAAGTTGCCATGGTTCAAACCCAGGGCTGAGGAGCCAGACTCAAAACAGGAGTGACCTCAGGATGGGGAAAGGGGTTGCTTCAGTACTTAGGGCATAAAGTTCTGGAAGCCAGCTCAGCAGGGACGTCAAGGCCTCATGGAGCAGATGCCTGGTGATGCTGAGAAATGGGGGGCACATGAAGGTGGGTGGAAACAAGTGAGGGGCTGCTTTTCGGAGCAAAGGAGTGCTGGAGAGGAAGAGGGGTGCCAGCTGACATCTCCAGGAGGCCCAGGCTAACTCAAGGACTTCCTCAAGCTTGGTGTGTACTTTCATCCTGTCTTCGTGCCCTTTGTATAGGTGCAGGGTTGAGGCTCATTGGTGGACGTTACTGAATGCAATGGCAGAACCCAGAAGTGGAACACAGCTACAAGCAAGCTGCATTTGCCAAGCCCCCAGGGTGACTCCAAGCCATGATGTCTGGGGCTTTTGTGGTGGAGACCATTCTTCAGAGAGGATGATTTTGGTGTTAAAAGCAGAGACAGCTCCTGTGGGTGCTTCATGGGGAAGAACAAGCAGTAATAGGTGACCTTCTAGAAGCATCCTGTGAACTTGTCCAGGAGACAACTTTCTGGGCAGGAGCTAAGGCCAGAAAGGTTTTTAAATTCCACAATGTCTTTTTGTTGCTCACAGCTGCTGACCAATGCCCACTGTTTTCAGAAAGGATGGGAGCTAGGGGTGGGGGACAGGCTGATGATGTTTGTAGTTGTCCATAAGGTAAGACTTTCGCTTTGAAGGTTTTCATTAAGTCAGGGTATTTGGAGAGGGCTAACCTCCATCTGTTGCTGTGTCTAACCTGAGCTGGATAGTCTCTGAGCTGGTTTATAAATCCCGATGGGATGACAAGTGTTTACTGCGTGTTTACTATGTGCTGGACTGTTGTTTATGTGGGTTATGTGCTTTATGTGTGCCTTGTGTGGGTGATCTGTCAAGCCAACTCACTTCATGTGAAATTGGGGGCAATGAGCCTAGAGACGTGTAGTAACCCAGTGTTAGAGTCATGATGTGATTTTGGACAGTTATTTTAAAAGTGTGTGTGTGTGTGTGTGTGTGCGCGCGCGCGTGCACGCACGCGTGTGTGAAGATGACTCAGTGGGTAAAGGCATTTGCTGTTGAGCCTGGCTTCCTGAGTTTGACCCCACGTGGTAGGAGAGAACAGATTCCACAACACTGTCTTCTGACCTCTGTATGTGCATTCACACACACATACCACACACACAATAAACAAACACAGGAATATGGGACTGGAGAGTGATTAAGGGCCCTTATTGTTCTTCTAGAGGATCAGTGTTCTCAGCACCCACATGGAGCAGCTCACAACCGTCTGTAACTCTAGCTCCAGGGCGTCCAATGTCCTATTCTGGCCTCTGTGGGTACCCTTACACACACTGCATACTCTCAAGTAGAAACAAACATACACATAAATAAAAATAAAATATTTTAAAAAATAAATGAATAGGTAAAGCAAAACTTTTAAGAAAAACTATAAACCTATATAAAAATAAAATTGCATAACAAACCTGCAAACATACATATCACCTGCTTTGAATGACTGCCAGCAAACTCTTAGCATTCTTATTTTATTTTTCTTTATCATTTTTGTTGTTGTTTTCTATAATGTAGGCAGAAGTTTCTGTCCTTCCTGTTTCTGCAGCCATTCAGTCCCAAAGAAACACACAGAGGCTTATATTAATTGTAAACCCTTTGGCCTATTAGCTCAGGCTTATTATTAACTAGCTCTTACAACTTAAATTAACCCATAGTTCCTGTCTATGTTTAGCCATGTGGATTGGTACCTTTTTCTCAGTAAGGCATTCTCATCCTGCTTCTTCTGTGTCTGGCTGGTGACTGATTCTCTGCTTTTTTTCTTCCCAGAATTCTCTTAGTCTGGTTGCTGGCCTATACTTCCTGCCTGGCTATGGTCAATCAGCATTTTATTTAAATTAATGCGAGTGACAGATCTTTCCATTGTACACCAGCATTATCCCACAGCACTAGAGTTTTAATCCAGATACCACCCCATCTCATCTGTCCTTTTCTCAGTGTGACCACAACACCGTTATCCCTTCATATCCCTTGACAAGTGGAGTGTGTTCAGTTTTCAGGTTGCCTCAGAAATGTCCTTTTATAGTCAGTGCGTTTAAATCAGGGAACAGCTATCTATTTCTGAATTTAGCTAATGATTTTTAGTCTTCTAGAATAGTCTCTTGGTTTCTTTTTCGGAGTCAATTATTTGTAAAAAAAAAAAATCACTTCCTGAATATTGGTTTTCATCTTCGTGCTGTCATTTCACACATTCCTCAGCTCCTTGTGTTTCCTTTATGTGTTTATGTATGTTGGCATGGATCTATGCATGTATTCCTGTTTTTTTTTAAAGATAAAGTCTTACTATGAAACCTAAGACTAGCCTTGAACTCGAGATCCTTCTGCTCCACCCCCTGTGTGCTGAGACCACAGCTGTAGGCTTTCACACTCAGCTCTCACATTTCAGGGTAGGTTTAGAAAGGCTCCTCCATTGCTGCCACCCATCCTGCCCATTGCTCCTGCCTGGTGACTCCATGTCTAACGATGTGCAGGTGGCTCCGTGGGCAGCCCCTTTCTGTATTTCACCTGCCTCAGCAGCTTTCCCAGGGTGGCCCAGGCCCATCATCTTTCAGAAAGGCGACACACCACCGTCTAACCACGCCTGCCTGTACTTATTAGCAGACATCCAGGAAGACTTCTCTAAGTCTTTGCTGCTCCAGCCGGGTGAGCTGTGCACTTAACTCTCTAAGCCTGCTCTTCTCACCCTCCTAGGCACATTTACATCCCCCTGGGATCCTGCTGAAATGTAGATTCCGACTCCAGAGCTCTGGAGTGACAAGCTCCTAGCGGTGCCGAGGCTCCTAGCGGTGCCGAGGCTGCTGCATGTTCAGCTCTGCAGTACTCTGCTCTCCTCAGCAATGCCAGCCTCAATGGAGACTTTACAGTGTGATAATGCATTGAAGGCTTCTGAGGAGGACACCTGGGTGGCAGAAGGACCACGGAAGCTTGGCTCCCTTCTCCACTTTCCTAGTGAATTTGGTTGTATGAGAAGTACATTTTTCTCTACAGTGAGAGAGCTGTGCAGTTTTACAGGTCTTTTACGGGATGGGAGAAGGAGCGAGATCCTCCCAACACTCAGGATCATGGGCTTCTGGCTACCCTACCTTCTACAGCAACTGCATCACATCTATACCTGACATCTAGACCTGAGAGACAGCAGCGGTGATCTCCAGGAGGCCTGTGGATTATCAGAAAAACTGTGTTCTTTGTGGTCTCTTAAGAGAGACGGGAGAAGTAGGGTAGCAATGGCACACTCCTTTATCCCAGCGCTCAGGAGGCAGAGGCAGATGGATCTCAGCTGGAGGCCAGCCTGGTCTACAAAGTGCATTACAGGACAGGGAAGGAGGGGCTGGAGAGGTTGCTCAGTGGTTAAGCTCAGTACTGCTCTTGAAGAGGACCTGAGTTTGGTTCCCACGTGGAACAACTCACAACTATCTGTACTCGTAGCCTCAGGGGATCCAAAGCTTCTGGTCTCCAAGGGCACCTGCACTCACATGCACATAATCACACAGAGGTGCCCACACACCCACATCATTAAAAGTAATAAAAGTAAATAATTAAAAACCAAATCACAGGAATTTGTAGGTTTTCACATTTGAGGCAGGATAAATACTTATAGGTAGAGAAAAGAACTTGTTTTTTTTTTTTTAACATGAGTATTTCAGTTAATTGGAAAATTATATCATCTCATTTATTGATTTTGTAGTTGTTTTACTATTTATAATGCTAAACAATGTCCAGTATCTCTAAAATTTTTTATTCATTATTGTTGTGTGTATATGATGTGTATGTGTGTGTGTGTTTGGGGAACATGTGGAGCAGCATGTGTGCAGTTCAGAGACAACTTTGTGAAATGGGATCGGTTCTCTCTTTCTACCTTTAGGGATTCAGAGATCAAAACAACCAGCACCTTTACCTTCTGAACCTTCTTGGTGACTTTGATTTTCCGTGTCTTTGTGGGAATATATTCATTTTTCTTGCAATGTTCTTTTACAAATTTTTCTATTTCATCTGCATTTTCCACTTTTGCTAATTTTAGCATGTTTCTTCTTTACTGTGTTATTTTCAGTCTTAATGATGCATGCATTTTTATTATTAAAATCATATTTTTCCTTTGTTTAAAAACACAAGATTGTCTCAGAAAATGCAGGTAATATAAGTAAATAGAAGGTGTACACACACGTGTGCACATGTGTGTGTGTGAATGTGAGTGAATATACATGTGTTCACATACAATTCCACCTATTCAGGAACAACTTCCATTAACACCTTGGAATCCAAATTCCAGGTGCTTCTTTATGTCAATACCAGTTGGAATTTTTTTTTTCTTTTTACGAAAAGTTGCCAAATTGCCCCATTTTGCAATATGCTTTTCCTCACTTAATTTGCTGTGAACGTCTTTCCATGTCATTAAACTTTTTTAGAACTGTCATGTTTGTGTCCTGTTGTATTGTTTGACTCTTTATTTTTAGTGACTTCATTGCTGGCTATTCTGCCTGTTTCCTGTCTTTCACTATTATAATCCATAAGGAAGCCAATGTGCTTTAGAAAACAAATTTCTGTATGCATTCATTCTTCTTTTCCTAGGACAAATTCTGAGCATCATCCTGGTAGGACAAAGGAAAGGAAGAAAGAAAGAAAGAAAAAAAGAAAGAAAGAAAGCCACATTTCCAAAACGTGTTTGACATCTGTTAAAAATCTTTTTCTCAGATTTTATCGTACACTGAAGTGTACGAGAGTGTTTGTCTTTGCCAGCGGCTAAAAGCGCATCTCTCGTGTTCTTAGACCTTCTCACAGGTACAACACGGCATCGAAAGTTGCTCCACTATGAAGTCATTTGATAGTAGGGCCTGATTACTCTTTACACATTCCAGAAAAGTTGTTTTCTACCTTAACAATCACTGCTGTTTTCTTTCTATGTTTAAAAAAAGATATTTCTCTTGTTTTAGAAAATTTGTTTATTGAGTAGATGTCTTCACCGTTTATTGTATATTTTTATAAATCATTTTCTTGGTCTGACATTTAGTTTGGACTATAACTTATGCAGAAGTTTGGTTTTCTTTCTTTTATTTATTGGTGTCCTAATTAACTACCAACTTGACGCAGTCCAGGGTCACCTGAGATGGGAGTTAAATTAAGGGCATGGACAGCTGAAGTTGACCTGTGGGCCTGCCTGGGAGAGACTGTCTCGTTGATCGGTACAGGAGGGCCTAGCCTGGTGTGGGAGGCATCATTCCTTAGTCAGGTGGTCCTAGCCAGTTTAGGAAAACTAGTTAACCATGAAGTAGAAAACTTGGCTCTTCCATAGCTTCCGCTTCAAGTTCTTGCTTGAGTTCCTGCCCCGACTTCCCTCAGTGATGAACTGTAACCTGGAACTTGCTTTTAGCCAGAGTTTTTTTTTTATCCTGCCAGGACATAAGCAAACTAGGATAGTGTGTGTGTGCATGCACACATGCACGTGCATGCATGCATGCCATGGTGCATGTATGGAGGTCAAAGGACAATTTGTGAGAGTTAGTTCTCTCCTAACAGAGTGGGATTGAACTCAGGTCATTAGGCTTGGTGGCAAGTGTCTTTCTTTACCTGCTGAGCCATCTGAAGGGTCCTCAAGTTTGACTTCTTTTCCTGTTGTCAGACTGAGGGAAATCCTCCCGAGGAGCACTGGGGAAACAGTGCAGTGGATAAGTTTTTTTCTTTCACTGCAGTAGAAAAATGAAGCCCAAGCATGGGCTCTCCTTCCCATTGAGCCCCAAAGTTGACCACAGCCATCACCTACCCTGAGGCAGGTTTGGGTCACCTGGTGCCACTGCAGTCGGTTCTCATCGCAGCCCCAGGACAGCTGTGCCCAGCCATGGTCCATTCTACCTGTGTAGGGTACCTTGAATTCATCACAACCTGTGTGTGGATAGAAACCAGACAGCCAAGGCCTGGCCTTTGGAGCCCCAGGTTGAGATCAGACTAACAGAATTGCCTCTTGATGCTTACACAGGTCCTCCTTAGAGGGGTGGCCCCTATGAGAGGCAGGAGTCCTGCACTTCTGCAGGCAGCATACAGTTCTGGGTCCAGTCTCCTCTCTGCAAGCCCAAGGATGTGAGATGATGCTTGCCATCTGCCGGACCTGGGCATCAGATGTGAACCCTAGTCAAGCCCCTGAGCTGGGACCTCGCTGATAGCAGTGGAAATTAAGGAGCCTGACCAGCAGAAACAGCTGCATCTAGAAACCAGTGGGTATCAGAGTGCGGCCACCTGCCAGAACAGGGCCTTGGAGGTCAAACATGAAGGCATTGGTCGCTTTGGATTCTCTTTGCCCTTCACTTACCCCCATCCCAGCTGCCAAAAGCCTCAGCTCTCAAGCCTCTAGCACTTTTCTTATCAGTCCATCATTGGATTGGCCTTGGGATACAGGTCTTGATCAGTAGATCTCTTCCCTCTTCCTGACCATGGACCTCTGGAGGCCAGTCTCTCTTTATGGTCCCCTAGAACACCACTGATACTTAGGGTTCCCAACTCCATAGAGGGGGCCCTTTCTGAACTGTGTTCTGGCTACTGGATTAGCAACCAGAGCTGTGTTTCCTCCATCTCTCCTTTTAATTATAATCAAGTTGCTGTCGTTATTATTCATTCCCATGGAGCTGGTTTTATTGATCAGGCAGTTCATCTAATCTGGAAATTACAATGAACCAGACTCACTGTAGACAGGGTTCCCCACCCCCTGCAAAATTTTGTCCCCTAATGGTTAAAAACTGAGCCATTGTTTCATCTTGTATGGGCTTCTGCAGGGGAAGCATGGGCTACCTCAAGCATTGGAGTCATATATTATTTCATGTGTGCACTGTGTGCACTGTATATTGTCCAACAGAGAAGGCTGGAGCCAGGGCTCACTGTTCAGAAATTTGACTTCCAGGATCCTGGGGGGAGGGGCTGTGAAAAGGAAGTGATAAGTTCACCCAAAGGACCCTGTAAAAGACACACAGCCTCTCTCTTTCCTGCTTTTGAAAGAAAGCTGTTAAAAAAAAATATCTCTGCCTGTCCTTGACACGTATACCATCTGCTGGTGCAGGATCCTGGCTACTGAATTCCAGCATCGGTCAGTAGCGTGGTCCACCTTGCTGAGCCAGCTGAGTGAGGCTCCTTTGGGTCCACTGTCCCATCCCTGCTTTCACTGCCAACATGCAGATAAAACCAAGTGTATGAGTTCTGACTTCCTGGGGGAAAAGAACAGATAGAATCTGGCAGGGTGTTTGCTGATAGCCTAGGGCTGCAAACTCAAGATACCCTTGGCCACCTCATAGGAGCAGAACAGTGCTCAGTGTTCTTCAGAACACATCTTTTACACATCTGGAGAGTCACCGTGTATAGAAATAACATATATGAAGCTGACTATTCACTGCCGGGCCTGGTTCATTTGATTTGAATGATAGAGGACAAGTACATACTTGACATCTTTTCCTGTCACTCAGCAGTGTTCCTGGCATCACCAGGCTCCCATCTCCAGGCTTGAAGATCGAGAGACCTCTTCTGCACGCTTGCCAGAGGGAATGCTAACTTCCAGCTGTGTCACTCAGCATGGAACAATGTTCATGAACAAAATGTGGGGACATTTATGTCCTGTTTCTGGTTTGCGTATGGCCACAGTGTGACTGTGTTGTATGTAGTAGATAATAAACTCCCCCCTCTCTCTTTGAGACAGGGTTTCTCTGTGTAGCCCTGGCTGTTCCAGAACACGATTTGTAGACCAGGCTGGCCTCCAACTCACAGAGATTTGCCTGCCTCTGCCTCTGGAGTGCTGGGATTAAAGGCGTGCGCCATAACTGCCTGGCCAGTAGATAACTCTCTTGTTCGCTCTGTGCCTTATTTGAAGTGTTTATCAAGGGCAGGTGATCAGATTTGCCCCTGTGAAAACCTTTAGAATAGCAGTAGGTTGACAAACTATGGCCTTGGACCAAAAAAAGCCCGCTACCAGTTTTCGTGTAGACTGTGTGGGTAAGAAGGCTTTTAAATTAAGAGAAACAAAACCAAACAAACAACAAAAAAAGACATATAAAAATGGTATGAGAAATCACAGTATGCTGAATCCAACAAGGCAGGTCCCAAAGGATGAGCACACTGCAGTCCCACCTAGATGGCGCCCTAGAGTGGCCTGGTCATAGAGACAGCATATAGGAGGGCGCCTCCTCAGGCCAGGGAGGTTAGAAAGTGCAAATGGAGGGTCAGGCAGTGGTGGTGCATGCTTTAACCACAGCATTCAGGGAGGAAGAGGCAGGCAGATCTCTGCGGTTATCTGTGAGTTCGAGGCCAGCTGGGTCTACAAGAGCTAGTTCCAGGACAGGCTCAAAAAAAAAGAAAGAAAAGAAAAAAGAAAGAAGAAAAGCAAAGGGCAAATGAGACAGAGTTTCCATCTGGAAACTGAAGACGTTCTAGAGATGGAAGGCAGAGACAGTGGCACAACCCTGTCTGGACGCGCACATATGGTGCCTGAGATGAGAAAGTCTAGACTACATCTATTTTGCTGTAAGAACTGTACTCAGCATACAGCAAGCACTCAACAAATGCAAGCTGTCTGCATCATACAGAATTGGAAGTAGGTAGTGATTAAGGTCAATGGTGATGCTCATAACCAGAGTGACTGTAGGCACTGTGGGTCCCTAATCATTAGACACACAGCAGTGATGCTCTAGGCCTAGCAGTGGGGGCCAGGTAAGCAGTGGGATTTCCTTCCCCTAAAGGACACCACCCACTATAGGGACTTGAAGTTTTCCTACCTGATGCTACTCAGTCAAAACTAAGGCTTCGAGCTTCCCTCGTGGCCCCACTTCCCAGTCCCTCCCTGTCCTATGCATACTGTCAGTGAGCAGCAAGCAGCCCCCTACAGAGTGAATTCAGGAGAGGGGCAACTGCCAGAGGTCCAACTTGCCTTTTTCTGGCACTTAGGCAGGGTTCGTTAGGATCACACAAATGACCTCTTCCACCTCAGCAACTGACTAATTTGCAGCAAGATTCCCCTCCCCCCCCCCGAGTCTCTTTGTTTTGTTTCCAAAATATTTGAGTTACAGCTAAACTAATCAGGCATGGTCGTGCCACGACACTCCGAGACTCCCATCGTCTGGTGGAAACGCACCACACGCGTGTGCGGGAGCAAATCAGGGGCGAGCGGCCGTGACAACGGGCAGGAGGGCCGGAAGGCAACAGTGATGTAGAGAACTGAAGCTGAAGATCTTTGAGCTTTAAAGCCATCCTCAAGAAATGTGGGCGGGGAGAGCCAGTGGAGGCCCTCACTTTCGGGTATCTGCTCTCAAAGAATTCTGAAGGGCGGAGACCGCAGGAGGGCACGCAAGTGGGAAGGTGGGCAAGCGGCTTCCAGGCTGGAGCCCAGCACAGGAGGGCTCCCGAGCTTGGACATCGGCCTCCGAGTTACCACAGTCTGTGGCTGTCCGCGTGCTGTCTGGCTGGGATTGAACTGTGTAAAAGCAGTGTTCCTCGTTTGTTTTCAAGGGGGCTGGGGGGAGGGACAGGGTGCCTTTGCTGTGTCTTTTCTTGGCAGCCCTGCTTGAAGTGGAGAGTGCTTTTCGCCCTAGTCAGAGCTGTAAAGACTAAATGGAGACAGGAGAAACTTTAGCCTGTTTAAAAGAAACTCAGTCCATATGTGGGTGCCTGACAAGACCCAGGGCGTGCTGGAGATTAAAAAAATATGGTGATCACACTTTGTTTGGGACATGGGGTGGGGGGTGTGGAAGAGAACTGGGTAATTCTTTTAGCAAGTAAAGGCATGTGTGAGGCAGAGATCTGAGGGACACTGTAAACACATTTTTACAAGCCCTGTTCAGGACTGACTTGTTTGTGGGGGAAAGAGGCTTGGGTTGACCAAGGTTCTGATGTAGGTACCCCTTATCTTACAATGGCGCATACGGATAGACTGTCATTGCCGGGGCCAAGCAGAACATGTGAGAAGGGGCGGGGGGGGCACTCTGCTGAGAAAGCATGAGGTGGAAGAGACCCGGAAAGCCGAGAACAGCATCATGGCACACACAAACAGCAGGGTGAGGGGAAGGAAGTTTGGAGCCCACGGTGAATGTTTAACAACTGGTTCTCAAGAAAGACCGGAAAGGGCCCTAATTTGTAGCATTTTCTGAGGGCCGTGGTATGGACTCCCTCTACCAGGGCCAGTTGGAAACTTTCCCTCTGACTTCCTGAGCAGTTCTTGCGAAGGAATGAACTCCACTGGTTCCCGGAACCTGAGTGCACAGGATCCAGCACACATGAAATCGGCATTCTCCTGACTGGAGGTAGAAATGGGAAGGCAGCTCAGGACAAGGCCCTGGAGGAGTACACAGGAGGGAACTCAGCTCTGAAGCAGCGGGCCACATTCTCCTCTTCCTGGAGAGTTCACTCAGCAGCCGTGGTCTGGGTTCCTGCAGAGAGTTTTTGAGTTCCTGTGGAGAGTTTCTGGGGCTTGTGAGGGAAATGTGGGTTCTTGAGGAATGTCAGCAATATGAGAGGTTTCTGGAATATCAGCAGTCAGCAAAAGGGTATTTGCGAGCCGTGCTGTACCACCCATAGTCCCAGGCATGTGCGCGGCGCTCTCTCTGGAACCAGAACCTAGAAGCAATTTAAAAAGCAGGTAATCTCTCTCTCTCTCTCTCTCTCTCTCTCTCACACACACACACACACACACACACACACACAGATCTCTCTCTCTCTCACACACACACACACACACACACACACACACACACACACAGAGAGAGAGAGAGAGAGAGAGAGAGAGAGAGAGAGAGTGTGTAATAAACTACACGCTGTACCTTGTGTTTCTGTATAGGAAAGCTCAGGCCTCAAGGGGTCCTGCCTTGCCATCTCCAGCAACTCCATTTGCTGTGATGTGGCCTTGGATGAGTTTAAATTCTTGAAAGTTCACTATCATCCTTCGTAAATAAGGCCTTGCATAGCCATAGTGAGGGCTAGTGACCACCTTGTAGTTTCTCTCAGATGTGTTTGTAGAAACACCAGGTAGGAGCTTTACATCCGCGGAGTAAGCCTGCCCCTAGGGTCAAACTGGAGTGACCAGCAACCTATGTTCTGCTAATAACAGGCAATGTGACTTCATGCCACTTAAAACCCGTGTTGGACTCAGTAGATTTATGTGTCCAATCAATAGGTTGAGCTGGTGATTTCTAAGGCTTTCTTGTAGTAAGTCAGAATAGCAGGAGTGATCACATAGCTAGCATCAAGTCCTGTGTGATGCCTGCGATTCTGGTACAGTTACAGTGCGCTTTTCGCTATCAAAAATGTCCCTGTTGGACAACAGCATGTATATGTCACCTTTAACCACTTTTGCTTTTTAGCTTTGTGTATGCTGTATGCACTGGAACATGCAGCTGTCTGGGCCCATGCATGCACACACAGAGGGCAGGGCTTTGGGTGTCTTTATCAGTCTTGACTTCATTACCTTGAGGCAGGGTCTTTCATTGAACTGGAAACTCTCTGACTCACCAGTGAGCTTTTTGCATGTGCCTGTCTCCCCCCAACCCCCACCCCATGTCACAGGCATACCCAATCGTACCTGACGTTTTAAAAAAGTCGTAGGGATCCAAACTTAGGTCCCCGATCTTGTAGAGCAGGCACCCTTACCCAGTAAGCCATCTCCCAAGCTCCCAGCTAACATTTTTTAAATGCACTTTATAAATAGAACACCATATCATTGTTTCAGCCATGAAGAGATTAGGCCAGACACCCTCAAGTCATACTGCCAGTGTAGACACTAGGACCCAATCCTAGTTGCATGACTCTGACATCTCACCCCCTCTTAGCCTTTGCTTCCACTGCTGTTCTATTCTAGTCTTGTGGCTCAGGAGAAGTTTCTAGAAACAAGTTCAAAAAGCTTGGCATACGAACTCAGTCATTGCTAATAAACTAAGAGCATTAGGCTGGTGCCTAGGCTTCCCACCGGCAGGCCTGCATGCCAGCGTGCATAGGAGGCATTAGGCATGGAAGAAGGCTTTCAGCAAATGTGCTTTCCCTTCAGCTTGGCGCTCTGGGGAGGCCCACATCATCTGAAACATTAGGTTAAGCAAAGCACCAATTAAGAAGGTGTGCTGGGTGGAGGCATGTTTCAGCTTGATAATTGTTCTTTATCCTGGGCAGATGTGGGTCAGATTCCCAGAGAAGCCCAACCCTGATGCCAAAGAAAGCTGGGCAGATCTAAGAGGGCCTTAAAGAGACAGTATTGCTTTCCCAGGTGTGGCTCCTTGACTTGAAACAGGGTCTGAGATAGGGAAAAAAGTAAAGGCTTAGGTGGTCAAAGAGAGGTGGGAAGCGTGGCTGTCCTGTTTCTCACGTTTGTCTGAGAGGGGTCTCTAGATACTCTAAGTGTGTGAATGAGTTACGCGCTTGTATGTGTGTGCTGTGTGTGTGAACATGGAGGCCACAGGCCAATCCTCGGTGTTATTCCTCAGGTACCATTCACCTTGTTCTTGAAGCAGGGTCTCTCACTGACCTGAAATATGTCAGTTTGTTGATCATGGCTGGCCAGAGAGCCTAAGATTTTGACCTGTCCAATGGTGGATTCACAAGCAGGAATAACTGTGCCATACATGGATTTTTAAAATATTTATTTTTACTATGTGTAAATTGTGTGTGTGTGTGTGTGTGTGTGTGAATGTGTGTATATACATATGAATGCAGGTGCCTGTGCCGCAAGATCAGAGCATTAGATTCCCCTGGACCTGGAGTCTTAGGAAATTGTGAGTTGGGGGCAGGAAACCAAACTCAGGTCCTCTGCAAGAGCAGTCCAGGCTCTTAACCACGGAGCCGTCTCTGCAGCCCTGACACCCAGATATTTTAAGTGAGTTCTGAGGGAGCAAACACAGGTCCTCATGCCTTCAAGGCAAGAACTTACTGACTGACCCCCTCCCCCTAGCCCTCTAGACTGCAATTTCAAGTGGTTCTTCTAAATGTTTCTTTTTCTGTGGCTTCTGATTGTTTTCTTGATGAATTTTTCTGTCTTGCACTAAATCTACTAGAACTTCCTGGCTTGGCAGCTCTCGGTCAGTTTTCCTCAAATCAGGGTCCTGCTCTGTCTATCTTGTGGATGGGTGCCCTTCTCCAGGCTTCCTGACCGGAACTAAAGCTGTCTGTCTCCGCTGCTCTGTACCAGGAGCAAGGCGAGTGAGGCCGGTGGCGTTGGCCCTGTGGACAAGTGGGGACACTGGAGCTGGGAGGGTGAATACTTGGCAGGAATGAAACTTGACTTGAGTGTCATTGGGTCTCAAGGTATGCACTTTCCATAGCCCTCGGGGGATGTCAGGCTGGGGGCAGCTTTCAGGGTCTTTGCATGGAGAGGCAGGTCCAAAGCGGCTTTCCTACTCTGAGTGGTTGTAGCCATGGTCTGATGTGGAGCTTTATCCTCAGGACAAAGCCACCTCAAACCCAACTGCTATAGAGAATAGAACTGTTGTGTGTCACACACACACACACACACACACACACACACACACACACACACACTGGAAGATAGCTATTTAATGGTGGAGGCAGATTTACTTGCTAAGGCTTCCTGGCAGGCCCTGGCTGCTGGACCTATTAGCTTATAGTTCTGCTGCAGTTCCCATGAGAGTCAGGGCGTGTGGGTTAGGTCTACCCACCTGTTCTTGGGCTAGGTTCTACAATTTCTGGAACTGTGCGAGCCCTTCAGGCCCTGTCCTCAGCTTCCCTCAGGTGTCTTCGATGGAGAAAGAAACCATTGGGGCTCAGCAAGGAACACTGAGTTCTCTGGCCATGGTACATGTGGTCCCTAGTCTCTTAGTGGCTCTATATTTCTACAAGGTTTCCAAGTGCCCAGTGCATGCGTTGCTCTTCAGATAGACACTTGCCTTAGGACATGGCTGCCAACCTACAGAGAGTTAGCAGCCAAGGCCAAGAAGACAAAGCATATTTCCACCAACTTCCTTTCTCTTCTGACTTTTTTGTGTAGTTGAATTTTTTGCTCTTGGGGGTTCCGTCACCCAGCTCCCAAATAAATTCATGGAAGCCTATTCTTATTTATGAAAGCCCAGCATTAGATTGCTTGGTTTCTAGACAACTTTTCTAACTTAAGGTATCCCATTTCCCTTTAACCATGTTTTGCCTCTGGGCTTTTTACCTCTCTTTCTTCTATACAGCTTCCTTTTCTTCTTCCTCTGGGGCTGACCTTGTGGCTAGGTGGCAGGTCCCTGGTGTCCTCCTCCCCTTGTCCTTGCTCCTCCCTCTTTGCTCTTCACTCAAGCCTAGATTTCTCCTCCTATTTATTCTCTTGGCATGCCAGCCCTACCTTTTCCTGACCACCTATTGGCCATTCAGCTCTTTATTAGACCAATCAAGTGTTTTAGACAGGCAAAGTAACACAGCTTCACAGAGTTAAACAAATGCAACATAAAAGAATGCAACACATCTTTGCATCATTAAACAAATATTCCACAGCACAAACGAATGTTCCACATCTTAAACTAATGTTCCACAACCATTATGGGCTTTGCTAGTCTTTTTATCTACTTGTGTGTGATCTGTTTCTCCTGGAATGCAAACTTCACGGGCACAAGATAATGTTTTATTCAGAAGCGGGATCCCTAGCACCTCACCTCCCACAGCTCATAGTCGTGGAAAGGTGCCCATTTGGGTGTGAAGTTGCTGGAAGGAACCTGACTCCTGATGGCTGCAGTTATCACATGAGAAGTCTTATGCAATGACTTAACTGAGATGACTTGTGCAGCCAGAGCGTTCAGTGCCCCGAAGTTCCAGATCAAAGGGAACCAACATGCCCAGCTGAGGGAAGGCTCTTCCTCTGGGCCGCACTGAAGCTAGCTCTGAGAACCCCTTGATCTGTACCTTCTATCTGGATCCTTGTTGTGTGTCACCAGAACAGCAAAGCATGTGCGCGCGCGCGCACACACACACACACACACACACACACACACACACACACACACACATCTTCTCTCTTTTCACAGGTTCAGAATAGGGCTTGATGGCTCATCAAAGTGAGGCCAAGGTCACTCAAGCCCCTTCACAGGACAGGCCTCCAGCAATGGGGAGCAGCAGTTTGAAATCAGCAACCTTACCAAGCCCACATAAGACGATTTGCTATTATTATGAGCATTTTTTTATCTTTGTGTGTGTGTGTTCGTGTGTTTAAGTATGGATACACACATGCTATAGGATGCGTGTGAAGGTCAGAAGACAACCTCAGTTGTCTTCCTTGCCTTCCACCTTGTTTAAGACAGGGGCTCTTTGTTCGTTGCTAAATGGATCAGCCTGGTTGGCCTACAAGCTTTCAGGAATTCTCCCATTTCTGTTTCTCATCTCTCCATAGGTACACTAGGATCACAGATGTGTGCTTCCACACATCTAGCTTTAAGTGCTTTCTGGGGGTCTCAGGTCCTCTTATTTGAGCAGCAAGTGCTTTGCCTAGTGAGCCATCTCCCTAGTCCTAATGTGAACTTCTCATCATGCAAAATAGATACAGGGAAAGGGCACCTAGCACAGAGGTTGAGGGGCCAGCACTGAGTCCCTAAACAAGCAAACCAACCAACCAACCAACCAACCAACCAACCAACCAACCAACCAACCAACCAACACCAAACCCAAAAGAAGTTAAGTGCTGGTGTTTGTCTTAACTGATGGGCCCTGGGGCTCCATCTAGGGGAGGCAGCTTGCTTTCCACTGAGGTCATGTCTATTTACTGAGAGCTCTCCAGTGGTGTGACATATGTAGTCACTAGCTCCTTGCCCTAAATGTGGGACAGGGGACAACCGACATGCTGAGGCAGGGAGTGCAGGTCATTAATCATTTGTTCAAGGTATGTTACATTTCCGGATAAAACTCCGGCTAACAGCTTTGGAACTGAAATACACAGAATGGATACTTCTATTCATTACAAAAATATTAGATTTATTTATTGTGGGTGCAAGTGGGCAGGATGGAGCTTGCGTGTCACAGTGCACTTGTGGGGTCAAGGCACCACTTCACTGGAGTTGCTTCTTTCTCTCCTGTCGGTGAGTGCTGGGGACTGAAATAGTCAGTCTTGGTGGCAGGTTCCTCCCCACCAGAGCCCACCTGCCAGCCAGTGATTCACTTTACTATTTTATTACTTCTTTTATTTTTTGAGATTCTAATATAATTACATCATTTCCTCTTCCAGTCCTCCTTCCAAACCCTCCCCTATAACCTTGCCCTCTTTTAAATTCATGGCCTCTTTCTTAATTAATTGTTGTTATATCCATGTATGTTTGTATGCATGTATGCATGCATTATGTGGGCATGTATGTGTGCATGTATGTATGTGTTCGTATGTATGCATGTATGAATGCATGTATCCATGGATACGGGGGCTCCTTTGCAAGCAGTTCTGTTTCCTCTCGCAACTGTCTGTTCAGCACCAGAGTTCCCACTTCACTGCACACTCTCAGCCACAGGGACGTCTTGCTCTTGCTTGCTGTTAGCTGATAGTTGAATAAATAAATAAACCAGTGATTCAGTGAAACATGTCTAGAGTTTCTTGGTTATTTATTGTAGGTTTGCTTATATAATATTTTTAAAGTATATTTTCATTTTATTTTTATGTGTTTGAGTGTTTTACCTACATGTATGTGTTTAATCATGTGTGTGCTGGGTACCCAAGCAGGCCAGAAGACACTGAATCTCCTGGAACTGGAATTACAGGTGCTTGTGAGCTGCAATGTGGATGCTGGGAACTGAACTGGGGTCCTCTGGTAAAACAGCCAGTGCTCTTAACCCCTGAGCTATATTTCCAGCCCCTATAATCTTCCCAGTGCCTTTAATCTCAGCTCTTGGAAGGCCAAGACAGGCAGATCTCTGGGTTCGAGGCTGGCCTGGCCTACATAGAGAGTTTCAGAACAGCCAGGGCTACACAGAGAAACCCTGTCTCAAACTAACAAACAACTCCCCTCCCTCCGCAAAAATCCAAATCTAGGTCATGCTTTGGTGTAGGGACCAACTATCTTGTTTGTTTCAGGCATTTGATTTTAAATTTGTCTTGAAGAAACCTCACAAAAGAGAGTAGACAGCCATGTAGCAGACTGGCAAGATGGCTCAGCAGGCAAAGGCACCAGCCACCAAATCTGTTAACCTGAGTTCCATCTCTAGGACTCACATGGCAGAAGAAGAGAACCAGCTTCCACCAAGTTGCACTATGATTTCCACACATGTATAGTGGTATATGGGTGCACGTGCTTGTGTGTGTGTGCATGCACACACACAGTGGGGGAGGATAAATGTAACTCTTTAAACAATGACAAGTATGTGACAACTGTTTATAGGCTGCATGCTGCTTAGGACAGCAGGGACAGAGATGTTCGAGGGCAGTGGCCAGCCCTGTGCAGGCTGCTGAGCTGCAGGGAATGGTGCCCCTTCCTGTGCTCTGGAATTGCCTTGTGGGTGAGAGATTCTGGAGATCCGCTGTGCTTTCTGTGTTACTCTCTGGAGAGGCATTTACGGTGATTTAAAGTGATTTCTGACACCCCCTCCCCAACTTGCCCCGGAATGAACAGAGCTGGCCTTCTGGATGTGCAGGGGGTCCTGAGGGCCCAGCTGAGCTGAGGATGTAACATCTGTGGACTGGATAAGTGTGTCAGGCAGGGCTGGGGAAATGAGCTAAAACACAGGTGTGAGGGGGAACCTTTCTGTCCCGTGTGTGCTGTGTCTGTGGAACCGTGACTTCCCACATACAAATGAAGCTCTAGGAGTCATCGCCATTCCTTTTAGTGCACAGCGTTGCCACCGGTGAAAGGTGTGTGTTGGGGAGAGTGTTTGGAGTTTGGGTGCAGTGGGGAAGTAGCTTTCCTGGTCTGATGTTGCCCATGGACCTGAGTGGGTGTTTGTGATCAACAAAGACTTCCTGTTGGCATCTATAACCTGCAAACTCTAGTGGAGAGAAGACACGGATGGCCAGTGGCGCTTCAGCAACAAGTCCCCACCTGTCTCATATGTAGATGAGAAGGTGCAGTTGTTTCTGCTACTAGGACTTTGCATCTCTGTACTGTGGGTCTCCTCGCTGTTGTGACTGATCACCCTTCTGGCCTTTCCCTCGTAAGTCAGATCATGAGTGAGGTCTTTAGCATCGTAATGATGCACACAAAGCATGTTCACTGTCCTCCCATAGTGACCTGTGGCACAGTGAAGACTTCCAGTTTCTCATCAGGCCTCCCCTCCGGGGGAAAGACAGCTTCTGACTTGCTTTGCTCAATGTGGAAAAGGTTGCCCAGTAACTTCCTAGGCTGCTGTTAGAGATTTGTAGCTTTTCATTCACTTGGGATGCTCCTGCTTGGAGCCCATCACCACACTGGGAAGCCCAATCTGTGGAGAGGTGCAGGGAGGGAAACTGAGATATTTCTGATGACAGCCAGCATGGACCACCACCCGTGTGAGTTTCAGGATAAAGGCAGCTCTTGGGACTACCACCTTAAAGCAGAAGAACCACCCTTCTGAGCCTAGTCAACAGCAGAACTATGTGATAGCCAACGGTGGTTGCATTTTGAATCATTTAATATACTGAGAAACCCAGAAATGGGTTTGCTAGTAAGATTTCTGAGGGTTGACAACACATTTTCCTCATTTCTTGTGAAGTGTAATGGATGGTCAGGGCGTGAGTTTACAATATACTCTGGGCCTGGTATATGACTTCTCCATCACCAGAGGCAAAGGTGCCCTTGCAGACACCACCATTCACCTTTCACTTCACAGGCAGACTACCTCCTTGTCCCAGGATCACTTGGGCATCCCTGTCTTCCCCCAGCATGGGAGATTGGTCTTTTCCTGGGAGATAGTCTCAAATTATTTTTACAATCTGGGTTGTAGGGTTGGGTGTGTAGCTCATTGGAGAGTTCTTATCTAACATGTGAAAAAAATCTTGGTTCAGAATGGAGAGATAGCTTATTGGTTAAGAGTGCTTTCCTGCACTTTCTGAGGACCCAAGTCTGGTTTCCAGCATCCACATTGAGTGGCTCACAACCATCTATAACTCCAGTTCCAGGGAATCTGAAACCTTGTTCTGGCCCCTGAAGGTACAAGTACTCACATGCACAAACCTAAACACCACACACACACACACACACACACACACACACAATTTTAAGACCGTTGGTTCAATCCTAACACCTCAGGGGAAAACATTCTTACAGATTGCATGTGGTCGGCACGTCTTTCCACCCCCATGTCTAGCCTGTCCGTAACTGTATGCTTTTTAAAGTTCAGTCTTGGTTTGCACAGCTGAAAAACACCCTGTTTTCTTCTAATCCTTGTTAGGAAGAAAAATGAAGGCTGTTAGAAAGATTCTTTATGGAGAAATAACCCCAAGGCTCTGGGTCTCTTCCTCTAAGTCCTTGGACAAACTCTAAGACATATCTGGGCCTCCATCTCCTGATACTGGATTCTGTGCCCCTGGATTGTCTTGCTAATCACATTGTGACCAATGGGCACAAAAATGAGGGCCTACTACCATGTGGGCTCTCCGCGAATGAATGAATGAATGAATGAATGACCTCCTGTGGGTAGGCCCACCGTGGGAGAGTCTTGGGTGAGTGGAATACACCCCCATCATGATAGCTTAGTTCAAGAGAGGAAGGGAAAAGGATTTCTGGCACCTGATTCCAGCTTGACATGGAGAAAGGTGAAGCCCAACCAACCTCCCTCCTCTCTTCTCGCCCTGGTCGGTATGTCCCACAGGGGACAAAAGGATGCCAGCGGCAGGTGCCTAAATAAGATACCTTGAGACAGTGTCAGCTTGCCACCTCAGGAGCCTCCCCACCTCAGGCTGAGCCAAAGCTGGCAGCTGCAACTCCTAGGCCACCTCTTAGACCCCGTGAATGTCACCTGCCCAGAAGGATCCGGTGCTGTAACAGAAAGATTTTCCGCTTGTTTCCCCTTCTCCCTCCCTCTCCAGCCTAACAGGGGCCATTTCCTCAGAGCGGAACTGCTCCTCGCAGGCCCGTAGGAGGGATCCATAAACCGAGTTTATTAAGCAACCAAAAGGCGCGTAGCTGGGGCGCCAAGAAGATCCAGTCAAACATACCATAGTTGTTTATTTTTTTTAAGTTTCTGAGCGAATGTATATTTCTGCATGTTTAGAGAGTGGCAGCCCTGGAAAATGAAGTTTATTTATCCATCAGATGCACATCACATAAACAGCTGCAAGCGGCTTTGCCGCCCATGTGGCTGTGGCTCTCAGCTCTAACCGTGGCAGAGTGGCGGTTCCATTTTTCTTGACCACACTGCCCTCAGCCAGGCCTCTGGTGGCCGGCAAGAGGAGGGCAGCCTGCTTCTGGGCACGGCCTGGGTTTAAAAGCAAGCTTATATTTGCAGTGTGTGTCAGGGGTTGGGGCTGGGTGCTTAGAGGTGTTTTAGAACCTCCTCTGGCTGCCTAAAATAATTTTATTGATTTGTTCATCCAACAACCATAATTGTTCCTTCTTGGGCAGTGTTAGACTCTGGTGATGCAAAGGTGGTAAAACTAGTCCCTGGGAAACCCTCCCTTCCAAAGAACAATGGCCTGAGAGGCTCTGCCTGCTTGCTCTGGTCCCCCAGCAGCGACAGCTGTCCCTCATCTTCCTCCAGCTCTGTTCCCACGTGTGCCTGGGGAGTGAGCTTAAAGACACTTCCGGAAATGAGGAAGGTCAGGAAGCTGAAGTGTTTGGAAGTCATTCTCTGCTCTCCACAGAACTCTACTGTGGCTAGGGACGGCTCCATGACTCCATGTGCTCTGATTTATTAAATGTGGATGTCTTGAAAAAACGGAGTGAGATCCCTGGACGGCTGAAGGGATGTATCAGCTTTTCCCCCTCGACAGCTTAAGGCGGGCCAATGTGAGGTCAGTAATGAACGAGCATGAGGCTTCACACCAGTCGGTACCAGCACCTTGTTTGTCATGAAGAACGCTGGGTTATGTGAGCTCGTCTCAATAAAAGAAGAATAGGCTACCCTGGCCAAAGGTTTTGAAAATTGTTTTTTGTTTGTTTGTTTGTTTTTTCTATGAAGGGGAGGTCATGATTGTAAGATGGATTATTGTGGGCACAGAATAGGCAGACTGGTCATCTAAACTGTAGCCCCCAGAGCAGAACGTCCTGTATCTCTGTCCCTTGGTGAATGGCATCTTCACTCTGAGTTCCAAACAGCCTGGCTCTTTCTCTAGCCAGTTGTGTAGCAGGATGGTGAAGATGCCGGCTCCTTACTCAGCCTGCCCTGCCACAGAGCGCAGGACCCTGGGGTGGGGGTGAGGACGAGAAGTCAACAGCTTCCCAGAATAGTGAGATCTGAAGAGTGCTCAAGACATGGACCTGGAGAGCCCAGAAGAGGTGAAAGGTCACTCCACCTCTGGATCCAGGCCCAGTAAAGAGCAGCAGAGAAGTTGATTTTAATATGGGCAGGGATCAGATAGGCTGGAAGGCTAAAGGGAGGCATGACTTTGGACAGACTCTCACTTACCATTCTGGTTGGCACCCACAGTGACCTTGAGGGGACCTGCCCTGGGCACAGACAACTGCTACTGTTGGTCATGCCCAGCAGAGGTCAGCTGTTGTAGGAACTCATTCCACCAATAGCCTTGGGATACCAGTCTTAGGGCAGGGCTTATTAAGCAGTCAAGTCTGCAGACAAGAAGCCCCACCCTAAGGCTGGTACCCCAAGGCTATTGGTGGGATGAGTTCCCACAACAGTCAGCCCTGTGCTGAATGCTCTCCTAGTATCATCTTTGGGGCACCTAGGAATCCTGTGGGATCTCACAAATGTCATCAAGTTAACATAGGTTCCTTAAGATTGGCTCTCATTCAGTAGGACAGATGTCCTTCTAAGAGGCAAGTTAACCAAGGACACACAGGAGGAACACCAGTAAAGTGACACTAGCTACAGCAACTGAAGCGTTGAGGCACAAGTTATGGAGCCCTAAGAATGCTTGGGGCGGCCCAGGATGCAGGGGACCTCTAGGAGCTAGAAAAGGGAAGGAAGGAGTCTTCTACAGGCTTCGGAAAGAGAGCAGTCCCACAGACACCTTTACCAGGGACTTACAGCCTCCAGCATGTGTGAGACAGTTAGTACATGTTCCAGCCACTTGATTTTTGATACAGAAACTCCAGGAGAAGAATATTTCTCTTTTTTTCTTTCTGTAGCAAGGTGTATTCTCTGTTTGCGCCCCTTAGGATGTCCCTGCTTGAATACGCCAAACCCAGTAAAGATGACTTTTCAGATGGGAGAGAACTAGAGCTTCCATGCACTGTGAAGTTATTTGAGTGGGGCTTCTCTTCGAGCAGGTGAACAAAAGGGGCAACGTTTCCCGCTGGAGCAAAGCTATGTGATGGCCTATCAGACCGGCGCTACATGGCACTGAGAGGCACTTGTATGTTCTGCTGACTTGGAAAGTGGAGGGAGGAGCTGAGACACCCTTCCTGCTGAATGCATGAGGAATCTGCCCTAAGATCCAGAGTGCCAGAGCAGAATCCAGCTGACACCCTGTGCTAATGTAGAGGCTTGCCCAGACCCTCTGTGTGCAGCAGAGCCCACCCAGACTTCTGGTCCATGGGCCTGCGAGAGCACCTTTATGTGGTTTTCTATCTATCTGTCTGTCTATTTATCTATCTATTATCTATTTGGGTTTTTGTTTTGTTTTGTTTTGTTTTTGAGACAGGGCTTCTCTTTGTAACCTTGGCTGTCCTGGAACTCAGATAGAGTAGATCTGGGGATAAGACAGTTGGCAGAGAGGTAAAAATGATGAGGCAGGGGTGTGGTCAACACTGTTGGGGTCATCAGAGACTGCTGTCAACAGTGAAAATATTCCAACAGAAAGCATGTTCGGAGGACCAGAGTCAGTAGCAGGGCCGAGGTCTGAGAAATAAAGGAGCTGGAGGCAGGACGTGTTTGGAGCAGGAGTTCCTCTGGCTCCCTTGAGGACAAAGGCTCCATTTGTACCCGAGCTCCCTATAGCTTTGTCATGATGGGGAGGAAGAGACATGGGGGTTTAGAGGAGTGCCATAAGAGGATGGTACCCATCCCTTCTCGGTCCCTAGATAACTTAGCAAAACACTCAGGGAACCAATGGTATATCATTCTTGGGACATATGGTCCCTGCATGCTGAGGAATGGACAGTGGTCAAGCTTCCTCCTGAGAGTCATACAGAATCTGATGTGATTCCTGGAGGAGCTGGTGTCCTACGTGGGGGTTTCCATAGTGACCATCATGGTGGCAAGATCTGATGGACATGCTCTATACACAGTTGACAACCAACTATCCCAGCATTTTCAATGGTTCAGGTTCAACCTCAGGGTGGTAGCTCAATGAACAGGAAGCTTGGATTTAAAAGCTGTGATTGCAACTACCACCAAAGGTACAGACAGCTCTATCAGTGTGAATACTAGGCACTATGGAGCAAGCCCAGGTTCTGCAGTGGCCCAGGGAACCGAACCCAAGAACGACATTACAGAGTTTTCTTGTGTAAATCCAGAATGGAAGGCTTCTAGTTGCCCGTCTCCCTTGGACTTGCTCCAGCCACTCTACCCATGTGTCCTCCTTGGTTTTACTGTCTACTTGACACAAACTAAAGTCACATGGGAAGATGGAATCTCGAATGGGGAATTGCCTAACATCAGATCAGCCTGTGGGCATATAGATGGGGCACTTTCTTAATTGATGCAGGAGGGCCCAGTCCACTGTGGGTGGTATCATCCTTGGAAAGGTAGCTAAATGTGCATCTGGGAACAAGCCAGTGAGTGGCGTTCCTCCATGGTCCCTGCTTTAGTTCCTGCCTCCAGGTTCCTTCCCTGAGCACCTGCCTTAATGTCCTTCCACAATGAACTATATATAACATAAAAAGTGGAATAAGCCTTCCCCCAATTTGCTTGCGGTCAGTGTTTCACTATAGCAGCAGAAAAGCAAGGTAGGACACCAACGACACAGACTCCTACCCAGCACAAGGAGGATGCATTCAATGCCAGATACTCAGTTGAATCAGAATTTCAAGTAAATGATGAGTAATGCTTTGATGTATGTATATCTCATGTGATATTTGCTCATATGATGCTATATGGGCAAATACAACAAAAATAATTAGTTGCTGTTTACCTAAAATTCAGATATAGTAAGGAATGCCATATATACATCCTTGGAAATGTATCTCAGATTTGGCAACCAGGTTCCTCAGAGTTCAGAAGTGGTGTCTCATTTGGAGGAAATGAGGCTAACAATGGTTTCTAAACCTCTTTTCAGCACACTGAGGATTTTTATAAAGAAAGCAAATGGACCTTTTCCCCTACTTACAGAACGGCACAAATGGGAATATGAGTGATAAAGGTGTCTCTTCCAGCTGTCAGAGAAACTAACAATAGGGTGGGTTTCTGAGCTATGTTGAGGCTCTGTTAGCAGAAATAGAGGGAGCACTCTGCCCTAGACAGTGTAAACCAATGCCTACCGGTAGTCTCAAAGCCAGTTATGTCTATAAGTCATAGTTCACAAATAGGGATACAGGGGCTCAGGAGGACCACGTCATTTGCCTAACATCAGCCCGCAGAGAGAACCAGCAGGAAATGAGGCCAGGGTTAGAATAGGGCTCCAGCAAGGGTGGGCCAGAGGCTCTGGTATGGAAGTGATGCAAAGAACATGAACCCATGTAACTGGAAGTTTCTCTCCCGCCTGCCAGCTCCCAAACAGCCACTCAGAAGCTTAATATTAATTGCAAACTGTTTGAGCTATTAGTTCAAGCTTATTATTAACTAGCTCTCACAACTTAAATTAACCCATTTCTATTATTATAGGTTCGTGGCTTGTTAACACACATCTTGCTTCCCCGGCAGCTGCTGGCATCTCTCTGACTCCACCCCTCTTCTCCCTGTATTTGTTTGGATTTTCTACCTGGCTCTATTCTGCCTGGCTATTGGCCAAATCAGCTTCTTTATTAGCCAATGGCAACAGAACATATTCACAGCACACAGAGAGACATCCCACATCAGATCCATCTTTCACAAAGAGCAAAGCCTTTTACCAGTGCTTTCAGTCCCTATGGATTGTTAAGTAGATGTCAGTATTCCATGTGTCCTTTTCTGTCTATGAGGGGCTGGCTCCATGACCATCTACAGATACTCAAATCTGTACTTGCTCAACTTTTATGTGTAATGCTATCATGTTTGCATATAAACTTCACATTCTCCAGTAAACTGTAAATAGCCTCTAAATTACTTGTGATACCTGAGACAATGTAAATGTAATGCAAAGAGTCACTCTACTGCATGGTTTGGGGACAATGACACAGCACACAAAATATGTGCACATTAAATGCCAAATATCTCTTTCAGATAGTTGAATCTGTGGACACAGAGCCAGGTGGTGGTGGTGCACACCTTTAATTCTAGTATCCTGGGAGGTAGAGGTAGATAGAGTTCAAGGCCAGCCTGGTCTATGAAGTGAGTTCCAGGACAGCCAGGGCTACACAGAGAGACCCTGCCTCTGGCGGGCAGGGAAGTACTTGAATCCATAGACACAGGATCTGGAGATCTGCAGAGTGGCTTGTACCTCACTGTATACATGGATCTGTGGGAAGAAGGGTCAGACACAAAGTCCATTATGACTGGATTCTACATCCCAGGTTCATATAGTCACACTCCCTACAGTCAGCCCGGGATGCAGCCCGGGAGCCACTGTCAGCGCATCCACTTCCCCCGGCAGTGATCCTGGCTGAGCTCCCAATGCCATGGATTTTCTTATTATCAGGGATCATCCAGGGATGCCTCACAGGGTTTGAAAGCAGATAACCCCCCAAAGACCATGGAGTTGACAGGACAGGAAACACCCAGTGAATGTCTGCCTGAAAGCCCTCCTGCCCCATGCTAAGAACATGACAAGTCATGATCCTGCAAATGGGGACCCACCATAACTCAGAGTGACCTCTTGGACAATGAAGGTAGTGGCTTCCATTTCTGGATGAGGTCACTGATGGAGAGGAAGCAGAACTGGCTGGGATCCTAAAGGCATCTGGAATGGTCCGTCAGCCTTGACTACTAATTTGATTGGGTTTAGAATCACCATGGAAACAAGTGTCTGTGCATAGTTGTGAGGGAATATCTAGTTTAGATTAACTGAGGAAGGGAGACACACCCTAAATGTGAGTGTCACCATTCTATGGGGGACAGGGTGGCAGTCCTGGACTGAGTAAACTGGAGAAATCGAGCTCTCTTCTTCCTGACTGGAGCAAAATGACCAGCTGCCTCCTGCCCCTGTTGCCATGTCTTTCTTGACATGATTGCTCCAAAAGAAACCTTTTCTTTCTTAAGTTACTTTTCTCAGGTAATTGATCATAGCAAGGAGATAGACAATACAGTTTGTCCCCAGGACCGGAAGGACGGCTGTGTTTTCACAAGAACATAGCCCTGAGTAGGGCACTCGGTGGAAGGGAGCTGGGACCTCAGGCCTGGAGGCCACAGTGCAAAGGAACTCCAACCAGACACACCAAGGGCAGAAAGTAGACTCTAGCTTAATAAATTGCAGAGTTTGTTCGAAATCTTGCTCATTCAGGGGAAGAGATAGGGCCACAACCAGGGCATGCGGACCAGCATCCCGAGGGGGTTCAGCCACCCTATGGACAGAGAAGAGGCCTGAGGCAGTAACACCCGGGACTGCTGATGCTCATCTTTTCAGGCTGGCTGCCAGCCCCAGACAGTCCATCTCAGCTGGGATTGGGCAAACGCCTGGATTCTTGCTGCAGACACGCCTCTCCACCAACCACTGTATCAGCTGCACAGCAGGAACCCCTGGAAGCCGGGAGCAGTGTGGGCATGACCATGTTCCTACCGTCCTGGAAAACCCTTCTCTTGCAACCCAACAGTCCACCCAGAGCAGAGTGCGGGCTTCCAGCATGCCCGTCTTTCTTCTGACCGCAGGTACGTCCACGGCCACACGGGGGTGCTAGCGTCCGCTGCTCATTTACCTCCTTGTGAACAAAGAGCCCCCAGACTCAGGCCTGAGGTCTGAAGCCTCTTTCACCTCAGGACCCCTACTTCCTGGGTCCCCGAATATCAGCTCAGAGAAGAAGTTAACTTTTGCTCAACGCTGTTCTTAGAAATCTGTGAAAGAAATCTCCCCTTTCTTGGGGGCTTTTCTCCCTAACTGGGGACAAAATACAAGAGCTCTGGGACCCTAAAAGGGTTGCAAGTCTTGTGGTTGCATGCACCACCCTGCTCTGCGTTCCCTGCCTCCTTCTCTGAGTTCAGCAGGATCCTGGCGGCAGCAGCTTCCTCCCTTTTGGTTTATTAAGGCAACTTCTTTACACAGTTAGACAAAATAGACACACACCCTCGAGAAATAGAATAACGAAAAAGCAGAAATCGGCAGAAAAGGAGGCCCGCACCGTGGAAACTGGGTCACCGCAAACAAAATGACACATAGCTAAGTCAGTCTTCCCCTAAAATGGCTTTTTCTCCCTAATTTCCAGGTAGACCTCCCTGTGTAAAACCTCACGGAAATATGCTTCCCGGGCACCCCATGAAGAGATTGGAAGAGGCTATGTTCAGTCCCCATCAATCAGCAAGAATCTATTTGCAGTCCCGACAGCTACAAGCACAGCTCACCAAACTGCTCCGGCATGGCAGGCAAGCCAGGCCCTGTGAACCCGGAGAGGGAGAGGCTGTGTCTTTCTAGCTGTGGTAGTCTAGCCCTCACCACCCAGCCCCTCTCTCCAGGACTATTGTGCAAGGTGCATCTCTGCTGTGCTTGCCCCGGGACCAGGACCATCTTGGTTCAGAATGTTCTTCTCACTGGGCAAGCACAGCTGTGAATTTCCAAGGGTTGGAGGGAACAGTGAACTTCAGTGTCGGGAGTTGGAGGGTCACAGAAAGTTACTCTGAGAGGGCTGACTTAAGGGGGGTATCAGGGTGGAAAGGTAATGCAGGACGCAGGTTCACGCGGTCAACAGTAAACATTGTATTTGTTGAACGAAACCTCCCCAGTTTCTCCCATGCTGTTTCCATGCTAACCAGTAGAGTGCTTTCTCCTAAGCCAGTGAGTGAGTGATTCTCAAGCTGTGGGCTGCGACCCCCTTGGAGGTAGAACAACATTTTCATAGGGGTTGTCCAAGACCATCGGAAAACACAGATAATTTACATTATGATTCATAACAGCAGCAAAATCAGTCATGAAGTAGCAATGAAATGATTTTTTGGCTGGGGGGGTCACCACAGCATGAGGAACTGTATTGGAGGGTCACAGCATTAGGAAGGGTGAGCCCATTGTCCTGAGTCCTATTGGCAATGCAAGATGCTCCTGTCAAGGCCACGAGAGCAGCCTAGATGGGTTTGGGTAGGGAAGGAACAACTCCTGAAGGCCTCCTGGAGGAGGAGGAGGTTAAGCAAGGGCTTGGCCTGCACCGTACAGTGCGGTGTCATGATAGCAATAGCTTCTTACGTCTCTTGTTCACCATGGCAACCCTAGCTGCACATGGCTTTGGAACTCTCAGAATATGGCTGGTGCCATCAAACTGGAGCCTGGGGCTCCAGGCGGGGATGTGTGGTAGGTGGGAACCAATGGTAAAATTGAATATGATAGTGAATCTCTTCCTATTTGTTCAGCCCTGGGATACAAGCATATGCCTAACTTCTCTGCAGTCTGCTGAGGGGGTGTGGGGTGAACTGCTGTCGTGGAGGTAGTCCCTGTGTGCTGAGGGTGGGGATGACGACGGAAGGGCCTGGAGGCTTGCAGCCAAGAAATGACATGCCACACATTGCTCCTGAATAGCAATGGGCCAGGATTAGAGGAGTCTTCCGGTAGAGGCTCATGATGAGTAGGCAGGGGTCAACAGCAGCGCTCACAGGCAGCTGTCAGTTCTTCCAGGCAAACAGAGGTCTTGCAATACAATATACCCTTCGGTGACAGGTAAATGACAACCCCTCAGCTTCTTTGGACCTCAAGGTATAGGCCAGAAGACTCTCAAGAGATCATCAGAGAGCTTATCCTTTAGGATAGAGGGGAGGCATGGACGCAGTGGGGGAGGGCACCTCAATTATGCAAATAGTGATGAGTACAGCCATTCTACAGTGGGATGAAAACCAAACCTGGGGTGCCTGGACCTAGTGCTGTTTCTACTACCCCGTGCTGCTTGTCAACCACCAAGGGACTTACAGCGTCCTAGCTGACCATGTGGCTGCTGTGACTAAGCAGCTAACTAACTGGGTCCATTCTCATAGTCAGGTGAGCAGATGGCAGGAACTCATCCCTGCCCACTGGGCACAGGGCAAAAGGGGGCAGTGTTGAGATGAAAGCCCACACCATTTACCTGTGGAGTCTCCTCTACTTGCTTTTTTTTTTTAATGAAATTATTCAAATATCCAGCAAAGGAGGAAGAATGATACCACTGTGGTGTGGACTCCAGAGAGAGGAGGTACATGTTATTAGATTTGCTGGACCCATGCATTTACACTGTTTTCCCTTGCAGGCTGGTCCTCAGGGCCCAAGGCATCCTCTGGTGTGTGTTTTATCCAGCTCCATACAATCCTTTTGCCATCCCCCAGGAACTCCTGCATAGGAGCAGGAGGCACTGACCAGCACTGCAGTGCCTTTCTCCCCTCCCTGCCTCCATGTTCTGAGCAACCAAGGACACAGCCATGCCAAGGCTGACCACTCAGGTGGTCCTCATTGGGCTGTTCTGCTGGGGTGAAAGGGCATGCCAGCAGGGATGGCTCCAGAATCTATTAATGGAGGTCCTTAATAATTATTAGTAATAGCACAATAATGATAGCACAGCCACAGCAGGCTCCAAGCTCAGTCCCTTGATGGCCCTGGGAGGGGGTGATAGTAACCTGTGGATTGGTTGGTGGTTATTGTAGAACACATGTGGCCTCTCCCATGTACCAAAGTTTCTGGAAATCCCTGTAAGTACCCTAGTGTCTGTCCCATCCTCATCCATTCATGTTCTTTGGAATCCATGAGGCAGCTGCATTGTAAGAATCACTACTTCCCCTCCTTTGCTACAGAGAAAACAGATGTCTCAGAGAACCGAAGTAACTGGCTCAGGTTCACATGTTTCTAGGAGCTAACAATGAAGAGGAAGGCCTGCCACAAGGCCTCCCACTGTCAAAGAGCAAAGCCCCTTGGCATCAAAGTGAGATAGTCCTACTAGGAGGCCATTCTTCTTTTTTAGACACTATCTCATGTAGTCCAGAATAGCCCCTAGCTCCCTACCTGAGACTATCTTTGGATTGCTGGTTCTCTGTCTCTAACCCCCTAGTACTGGGACATCACCATGTCTGGATCCCAGAAGGACTCCATATCCCAGGGAAGCAGGTCCATCCAGTTTAGAACCCTGGATGACCTTCAGCGTCATTATGGGAGTGATGTCTTTTGCTTTAGCTAAAGGCCACAAACTGATGGGTGGGGCAGAGAGACTGGGTTCTTTTCTCATCCAAAGTTGCCAGGCTGTGGTCCTGGACTGTGAGCTTCCCTGATCTCCAGTCTCTTTGGACTTTATAGAGATGTCACTTAAAGACTAAAACCCATCATTTTGCATGTAGCCTGGCCCACACTGGCAGGGCTGGAGAACCCTTCAATGTCACACAGCCTTTGTTCACCCAACATTTTTATAGGGTGAAGGAAACCCAACCCATTAGAATACAAATTATTAAAAGGAAACATCAGAATCTCAACAGAGAAAGGCCGAGCCCCCCCCACCCCCTTTCTCCTCTCACAGCGATGGGCTAACCGCACAATTTGTTTCTTGAAATGTACAGGATAGCTAAGTTCTGGAGCCCTCATTTTCCTTTCATCCTATTGATGTATCATTACTAGAGTACCGGGGGAAGGGGCGTCCTGAGCCCTTCTGGGGAAAAGAAAAGGGTGACTACTCAAGACATTTTGTAAAAGGGGAAAATTGGGAAGAAAGGAGGCCCCCGTAGGGGGTGAAGGGTGGAGAATGTGGCCTTGTCTAGGGTTTCTTTCAGCAGAAGCCTGCCGCCTCGCCGCCTTCAGTTCAAACTGTCACCTTCAGTTCTTGCTGGCTTTTCTGCCCTCACCCCCAGAACCTCAACAGATTGGGGCTTATTTACCTATTCACACTCAGCCGTGGAAACTCATTAATAGGCTTATTAGTAACAGCATTCACGGGGGACCATTGACAAAAGGGGTTCCAGCCACTTGAAGAAGGGAGAGGGGAGAAAACCAGCAAAGAGATTATTTTCTCATTCAGAAGCCTGGCTGGGGCAAAAGCTTCCCCGGACCCTTGAGGTCACTTGAAGTCTAAATATGATGCAAAATTGATTTCTTCCAAAAATTCCAAGCATACTTAATTTTTTTTAAACTTACAAATTTCCTATTGTGGATTTGTGGACTTTGCTCACTTGAGAAAAAAAAAATGAGTGTTCTTTGGTAATCAGGGACTTTGGATGGATGGCTACCTTTTCACCTCCGTAAAGAACAAATTCTGCACACTGCCTCTGACGTTAAAGAAGGTGTTTTTGTTTTCAGCGGAAGACTTCCCTCCCATTCAGCATCCATAAAGCTATGGATGAATGGGGGGACAGGGACAGCGGCTTCCTGGGCCATTAATTTATGTGAGAATGTGCTAACCTCATTTTCAATGGCTGGTGGACCCGCTGCAGTATGGGAAAGGGCTCTCTGTGTCCTGAGACACAGAGTTTCCCATCAGTGGGGAACATAAAGATAGAAGTACCAGCTTGGAGCGGGACCATAGCCTTTCGTTTGTGATTCCAGGTCAGAGAAGGAACACACATTGGCACTGCCGGTGAATGGCTCAGTGTCACCTGGCTGAGGTGTTCCGATTCAGGCCAGAGGGCTCCTCCAAAATACATCCTTTCCCAACAAACATATGGACAGATCATCTTGTTTGGGAATCGGGTTGTTATTTTTGTTGAATTTCCAAACTATAATTTCATAGCTATCTGCTTGAGGCATAGAAAATGGATTTGTTACTCCTAGCTTTTGAGTGATTTGCATAAAGGTTTCCCAGGCTATTCTGTGAATAAAAACGATCTTCTAATCATGCAGGGCCTGAGGAATCCATGTGTCTAAGTATTAGAGACTCTGGTGCCACTCCCATTCCAGACCTGCTTTCCCGGGTGGGCTTTACTGTCTGGCTGTGCCTGTCTTCAGGCACCAGAAGGAGTCTTTTTGAATTTAGTGACCTTTCTGAGTCAGGATCTCAAGTAGCCCAGGCTGGACACACACCCAATATGTACCTGAGACAGACTCCAAACTCCCGAACTTTTCTTCATCTGCTGAGTTCTGGGAATACAGGCATGTGGTACAATACTTGGCTCAATAATTAAGATTTTTAAAAAGTTATTTATTTATAAAAAGTGTAGCTCAGTAGACCAGACTGGCTTCAAACTTACTATGTAGACCAAGTTGGCCCCAAACTCACATCAATCCTCCTGCCTCACACTTCTGAGTGCTAGGATTACAATTAACGTGATCTTGAATTTAAGCACAATTGCTCAAGGGTTGCATGAGTGAGAGGGTGTACTGAAAGATAAATGATCCCAAGATAGTCTAGCGGAAGAGACACATGGGAGATGCCAATCATTGACAGCCTGGCCTGACATTTAGTTAGGGAATCCTGCTTTGCAACTGAAGAATGTAAGATTCAGAAAAAGAAGAATCCAATTTGCTCAAGATCAGATGAGTCTTTCTGATAGAATTGAGTATGTAAGTTCCTTTCTTTCTTTTTGGACTGGAAATCAAACACAGGTCTTTGTACATGCTAGGTGAGTAATCTATCACTGTATGACATCTCCAAGCTCTCTAGATCTTGGGTTTCTTCCCTTTCTCGTCTCTATCTTTCTATCTGTCCTTCCGTCCATCCATCCCATCCATCCATCCATCCATCCATCCATCCATCCATCCATCCATCCATCCATCCATCCATCCATCCATCCATTTTCTTTGATGGGTATGGATCTGCTTGTCTGTCTGTACACCATTCATGCAGTACCCTCAGAGGCCAGAAGAGGGCTTTGGGCCCCTTGGAGTTGGAGTTGGTGGTTGTGAGTCAGCATGTGGGTGCTGGCAATTGAACCAGAGTTGAGGAACAAACAGGCAGTGCTCTCAACCACCAAGCCTTCTCTCCAGCCTTTCTTTTATTTTAAAGATTTAGTTTTATGTTTTAGATTATGTGTCTGTGTCTTTGTGTGGGGCATGTGCTCCTGAGTGCAGTTTCCTAAGGAGGTTACAGACCCTTGTGAGGGCCTGATAGTATGATGGGAATTGAATTCTGGCCCTCTGGAAGAGCAAGAAGCATTCTAAACTGCAGAGCCATCTCCCCAGCCAACGCTCCTTTGGATTTCTTTATGCTAACCTACATTGATACTATTGAGCAAGGCATGTTCTGTTGCAGATTTTGGCTTTTTCAAAGACACCCACATTAACAACAACCAGTTGCAGCTTCCCTCTCAGAATCTGGGTATGCTGCTCTGCAGGCAGATGTGCGGATTAAGTACAATTACCTATTCCTTTTAAAGGAGGGCTTCCCAAACACATGCCCCCAATCCCCTCTATTGTTCAGAAGGACAAGATAACGCAACATCTCCCACGAATATTAGTTACTCTCACGCTCAAAGCTTCCGTGGCGTGAAATGTCTGGCCCCAGTACCCTGCAGACATATTCTAAGGTGTCTGAAGGTCCTTAGCATTCTGCTGTTTGTTTCTTAACTTGGCATGAAACAACGTAAAGCATCCATTCTGTACACCTAAGCGGGCTAGGGAAGGAGACCGCGGCGATACAGGGCGTACGACCCACCGGTCACTAGCCGGGTTCTGAGAGGTCATCTTCGCACCCCTGCGGGCAACGCGGCAGGGCCCCTAGCCTCCCCGGCGGGTGTGTCTTTGTGGCTGCTAGTCCTCGGGAGCGGCGAGCGGCGCTGATTGGCAGAGCGGGCGCCGCCGTCCAGGAAACGGCTCGGGTTTCAGCGGGGGGCGTGACCCGCCCGAGGAGGCTGCGGCGGCGCGGGCTGCGCGGGGAGAGCGCCGAGAGAGGCGAGCAGCGGCGGCGGGCGCGGAACGGTCGCACGGACGATCGAGTCCGCGGCCACACGAGCTCCGGCGCGGGGGCTGCCTGCGCGTCCCTGGCCCGGCGTGGCGACTGCTCTCCGGGCTGGCGGGGGCCGGGCGTGAGGCCCCGGGCCTCAGCGTTCCTGCGCGCTGCGAGTGTTCGCCACTCGCCAGCAAAGTTTGGAGTAGGCAACGCCAAACCCCAGTCCTTTCTTCTTCTCGCTGCCCACATCCGAGGGCAGCCCCGGCGTCATGTCCTCGCTCTTCAGCGATCCCGGGTGTGAGTGAAGCCTCGGAACCTTGCCGCCGGCTGCAACCCAAGGGCTCTTTCTCTTTTTGGAGTTTTTCTCCGAGCTCATCGTCTGCTCCATCCCGACCCACTCCGGGCTCCGGCACAGCACCGAGCGCGGAGGAGCGCTGCCATTCAAGGTAATCGCTGTGCCGAACGCCTCCGGGAGCTTCGCCAGCTGGGAAAGTGGGCGCCGTAGGAGGACCAGGGGCGCAGGATCCCCGGGAGGAGGGCGCCGGGGAAACGATTTGGGGGCGCGCCCTGTCGGTCTCTGGCTGGATTGGTGATGGAGGAGTGGATGCATGTGGATGGCTGGCTTTGGGGGAGTTCTTTCAGCACCTCCATCCAGATGCTGACATCTGTGTCTGCCGCCGGCACCCTTTCCCTGTCAGACTCCGGCAGGCAGTCCTGCCGACTGGGCGCGTTCCTCTGAGCTCAGAGCCGGCGCGCCATGGGGCCGCCTGCCAGTGGCACAGCCCAGAGGCGGGGGCTCGGGAAGGGCATCTTCGGGGTGCCTGGATTCTGGGAGCTCCAGCCCAGCACCATACAGGCCATTGGGAGAGGGTTTTTTTTTTTTTTGCGGGGAGGGGGCGCGGAGAAACTGCTAGAGAGTGTCCGGTGACAGCCCTAAAGGGATGGGGATGCCCGGGTGGCACCTTAGGGTCAGCAGTGGCTCGGGTCCCGGATTCCAGTGCCGGGCGTCTCTCGCCAGCCACAGCGGTTGGCGCAGGAGGGATCGCAGCGCGCCTGGGGCTAGGGGGCGAACTGGACCGACTTTTCCTAGTTCTCCTAGCTGCTCTGACCGCAGCCGCGCCGAGATGTCGAAAGCGCAGGCGAGTTCTAACTTGCGCGCTCATTCTTCGCGCTGGGGAATCGGCCGAGGGCCCTGCGTGGCGCTGGCTTCCACTGTCGCGGCCAGGGGGCAGGCTGGGGAGGCCGGCTCCAGGCGCAGAGCCTCCTCCGTGTTCCTGCAAACTTCCCAAGACCTTCCTTCCTCATCCCGCCCCCCCTCCCCAGTTCAATAAAACCTACCCTTAAAGGAAGACTTGCTTTCAAACTCTGGGCACCCATTATGTGTTTGGTGTGAAATGCTATCAACATTTAAAACTCTATTGTCCCCGGTGTCCCAAATCCCTGTAAATCTTCCACCAGCCTCGACTCATTTTCATCTCAAAAGCCTGTTTAGTTTGAATAGAAAAGCAATCAGGCGCCCCTCTCCCTCTCGTTGGAATGTCAATTAAAATGCAGATTTCTCAGAGCTCTTTAGCGCCCCAAGAAGAAGGACAAAACTGGATATTCCAGGCTGACAAATGAAAGAAATGCTACAATGAGTGAGGTGCTGATGTGCACCCCTAAGCTCCTCAAAGTATCCAATTAAACAGGAGGGCAGGGATTGTGATCTTACGGCAGTTTGCATTTTTGGGATTTCCTTGTGTTTAAGTCCGTCCTCCCCCCCCCCCGGGTCCAGCCATTGACAGCCCCCTTCCCTGTTTAGCTAACGGCGAGAAGTAAGGAAACCTTGGGTCCGGATAGGGGTCTACATTTACTATTAGCCTGGTAGTGTTGACTTCTCCCATGAGAAATCCTCTTGGGAACAAAATGCCAATTGCTCAGCCCGCTAAGGCATCCTGGGATTGAGGTAGCAGGCTGCACCCCTACCCCCAAGCTGGCCCTCAATTAGCCTGATGGGGAGAGGGTGCAAAGTTGCATAGCACTGAGCAGGCTCACCAGCCAGGCCCTTTCTGCTGGTCGCTTTGCCTGTCTGTCTTTGGAGGCAGACTTGCGCGGAGGTGACCCCAAAGGGCGGGTGGCCCGTGAAGAGCCATTCGTCAGTACGAGGGTGAGGACTCCTCCCTCGTAGACTGAGAAGAGAGTTCCCTTTCAGGGGGGAAAAATAAACACGCTGGGGCTTTCACTGGGGCTCAGCCTCCAGGAAGGATTATGGTATTGAAGGCAGGAAGCTGGGATTGTGACCGCCAGCAGCATGCTGGGCCTGTGTTCCCAACACCGAGCCTTGGGACCTAATTATCCTGCCTAGGAGGTCGCTCAGCACTTTTGTCCACTCCGGTGAGGAGCTGCGCAGACCTGCTGCCTTCCTTCTCGCCTTACAGAGGTTTGAGGAGGGGGCCGCTGTGGGGCCTGGGCCTGTGAAGTACCAACGTCCAAGCTGAGTCCGCCCGGGGCACTGGCCATTTTCCTCCTCCAGCTGAGGCACTCCTGGGTAGGGACTGTGGGGAAGGTGGTCTGAGATTGTAAAGTTGCTAAAGAGGTGGAAAATTTCCCTGAATTCTATAAGTTCTTAGTCAATCAATGAGAATGTTTGTGTACTTTCCTCTGACAGGTATGTCAGGGATTATTTTTGGGGACTCTTGACTTTAAGAAGAAAAAAAGAGTTGGGGAGAAAAAAAATCCTTCAAGGCATCTAGAAAACGCTGGGCATCTAAATACACACACACACACACACACACACACACACACACACACTTTTCTGGCTTTTATTGTTATTTATAAACATTTTACCTGTGCTTAGTAAACAAAGGTAACTTCTTCCCACTTGAAGATGGTGCAGCCTCTTAATTCTCAGTGAAGAGGAGAAGGGACAGATTTTTAAGGGCAGGGCTTCAGCGAGGTTCTGGCAGGGTCGAGATCCTGTGTTATAACCGAAAGCATTGAGAGCATGGGGTTAGACTGTTTTCTTTTGCATTAAAACCCTAGCCCATCCCCAGCCTCATAAAATGCCCTTCACAGAATCCAGTGCCCAAGGTTTTGTGGACTCCTTCCCCGCAGCTGTCTTAAGCAGATTCAACGAAGCTCCTGCATTCTGACTCAAGGCTTAGTCACTGAGGATACTGAACAAACTTGAAGTTATTTGTACTGTGGTAAGCTTTCTTGGGAAATTCTCCCTGCTTGAGGTAGAGTAAGTTGAGTGCCCCCTTGTAACTGACACTTTGGAAGGTTTAGCCAATAGGGTGGCATATTGAAAGTCCCCAGGCCAATCACATGCCAGGACAACTTACACGTATCATCACCATTACTAATAAACTCTTGCATTATTCATCCAGGCTTGTGTCTGCCCTGTTTCTTACCCCCCCTTGACGTAGGGTGAAGACATTTAGTTAGTATTGCCTGTGCACTGCCGTGTAGTCAGTGGAAGGGAGTTCGGGCTTTGAAACCCCCCCCCCGTTTGGATCAAACTCCCTCTTTGTAAGTGGCTCCTTGGCGAAAGGCTGAAATACACGCCTGCATTTGAAAATGAATCCTGACAAGTGTAAACTGGTGGGAATTTTTTTGTAGCCTTCCTGGGATTCTTTGATTTGGTTGCTCTCCTTTCTTCCTGAGAATCACACTGGAGGGGGTGGGGGCATGCCGCTCAGCTCCAGCCCAGCTGAAATTCGGCTCTCTGGGCAGACCCTCCTCCTGTCAGCCTCTTAAAGGCCAGCTGGGATAAGAGAAGCTAATGAGGCTGCTTGTGCCAAACCCAGCGTTTTCAACTCACTCTCATTCTCTTTCTCTCTCTCTCTCTCTCTCTCTTTTTGTAGTTGACCTTGAAAGTAAGGAAGGTCAGGTTGCTTCTGCAACCTGGTAGCTTTGATAGCGGATGGAAGGGCATAGTGCGTGTGTAGCTGGGTGACTGGGTCCTCCAGCTATGGTTGATCTTGTCTCTCTTAAAAGTGAGCTTTTTAAAAGCCTAGTCTACTTCAGTTCTGTGGACCAGTCTGGAAACACCTGGGACACTGAGGTGAGGATGCAGGCTTTTGTTGATAATGAAAAAGATGTGTTTGCGCACACAGCTGAGAAACGGTTTTATCCCATCTGGGTTTAAGCGAGTTGGCACGGGAGAAAGACAGTACTAACTGGCTGAATCTCTTTCAGTGGCGGCGGCGGCAGCAGCAGCAACAGCAACAGCAACAGCAGCAGTAGCAGCCTGAACACAGCCACCGCCACAGCGCTCTGGCTCCTGAGCCCCCTGTGGGCTGAAGGCATTGCAGGCAGCCCATGGTCCTTGAGGAAGTGTGCAGATGGGATTGCCATCCACATGGAGATATGGAAGAGGACCAGGGATTGGCACCGTGACCATGGTCAGCTGGGGGCACTTCATCTGCCTGGTCTTGGTCACCATGGCAACCTTGTCCCTGGCCCGGCCCTCCTTCAGTTTAGTTGAGGATACCACGTTAGAACCAGAAGGTAAGTTCCTGCATGCCGTTTTTAGGGTTTCAAGTTGTTTTGGGGCTATGTCTGGGGGAAGTGGTCATTAAAGGAAAGGCCTTTTTGTCAGCCAGCTGCCTTAGGAGGGTGACCTTTCTCTACATCTACAGCAGAGCGTAGAAGGGAGGGTCTTGGCTCCCAGGCATTAGTGGAGTGGTTTCGTTTGCTCTGTTCTCTGTGCTGGGTGAGGGAGGCCGTGGCAGTTCTTTCTCAGCCAATGCCTTCCAGCACTCTGGAGGGGATGTGCTCTTAGCAAGATGACTGTCATCTATGGCCTCCTGCAGTTACTTTCTGGTTGGAGGGAGAGCCTGTGTTTTGGCTAAAGGAAATAGGCAGCCTCCGAAAGCTGATGTTTTCTTTGCGTTGTCTTAGAGCAAAGAAGGTTCTGAAGTTGAGCACTGAGAACCTTGCCATGCTGGATGGTGTTTAAGCTATGGCTAAGCTCTTCGTGTTTAAGCCCAGCATCACAGAAGAGCAGGTTTTATGTTAGGAAGACTCCAAAGGGAATACAGCAAGAAGGTCTCCCCCATCCGAGGAAATGCCAAACTTCACTGGCGGTTGGCTTTCGACACTTGGTTGCAAGTGGGAAAAGCTAGTTGTGAGGAGAACATGCTGAAATACTGAGCGGGGCAAAGATCTGGTCCTTCTCCCAGGGCCTTCAGAGACGTGGTGGATAGCCAAGCCTCTCTGCTTGGTGCGGCATGGAAATCTGTCATCGGGAGGGTATATTGGTAGGCGAGTTATTTTTTTTGAGTGGTAATCCGAGCGTGACACTGCAGATCCCAGCTCTCATCGCCACTTAATGAACGTGTTTGCTGAGGGCCCACCTGGTGCCGGCTGGGCTTTGGAGTCCGGCATGGCCCTGAGCGCTTGCTGGCAGGTCGGCTGAGCTGCTGTGTGTATGCACCCCAAATCAGCGTCCCGGGGAGCAGTGTGTTCATCCAGAGAGGAAAGGTGGACAGAACCCCTAAGGATGTCCACAAGGAGGGCTATCTGAGAGGTGGGGCTGGAGAGATGGGTCTCCAGTAAGATCCACCCAGGCACCATCACTGGGTTTGTGTGACTGAGAATGGGGGACCTTTGGCCCCGCAGATGCCTGGAAATGTTATCAGTTACCAGGTGAGACAGCGTGGCACCTGTCGTGTCTTCAGAGAGAAAATGTGGTAGAAGATTGCGTGTGAGGCTTGTTCAACATAGAGCCTCATGCCCATTTTTGGAACCACCTCTTTGTGACTTACCCGTTGACATCAGGGAGAGTGTAATTTGCAACAGTGACGTGTTTTCAAAGGGGAAAGGATTGGGTTTCTGAAAGTCTGGCCTGTACTTCTTTAATTTTGTTAATAATTAAAATGGATGTTCCCCTAATTGCTGGTTTTTCCCTGGAGTGTGTGGCTCAGCACAAACTAAGGAAGCTGAGCTGGGATTTCCTACGGCGTGGGCTTCAGAAGCAGCTCTAGTTAGGAAAAGAATTGTCGTTTTTCATTTGGACTCTCGGGGCAGTGTTGCTATGAGTTGATTTCGGTGAGTTATAACATGGTCTTGGAGGGTTTCCTGGGCTGCGTCTAATTACCTAAGGAAGGCTACAAGATGTGTATGTATGTGCAGGGAGAAGACAGGTGGGGGAGAGGAAGGAAGAGCAGTGTGATGGAGTCCCCCAAATGGCTCTTTGTGTAAGAACTGATACCCAACAATGTGAGCATTGTTGAAAGCAGAGCCAACCACCTGGGGACCTGTAGGTGTATGCAGGGTTAGGGAGGAAGGCTGTGAAGTCGCAGAAGTTGTAGGTCACACGTTGCCAATGCCCTTGGGTACACTTCGCTAGATTCAGAGTTTGCATGAATCTCGAGTCACATCCACAGTTGGGAGATGCTAAGGAAAGAAAAAGGAGAAGAGAAAAAATGCTTTAAGGTGTGGAGCTTCCCCGGAACAGGCTTGGATAAAGCAGAGAAATCTCAGGGTCTCAGTTTCCCTGTCTACTGCTGAGGGTGCAGCATGATGAGTTTGGGAATCTCTTTATCAGTAGTCATTGAACAGTAATGTCCCCAGATGCCTGCTGACAACCACCTCAAGAGGTTTCTGTTTCACCAGTGATCTGGACAGAAAGAGTAGAAAGCACAGCTTCTGGCGTTGATGGTGGCCATGGCTGTCACCGTCCCCATCAAGCTGGGGACAAGTTGGTGCCAGTTCTCTCAGCAACAAACAAGCTGTGTTTGAGATGAAGGCGTCTCTGGGAGGAGGCCGCTGAGATGGATCTCTGCAGGGTCGGTGCTCTCTCCTTGTCTGTCTGATCAGCATTGCCACTGGTGTCCAGGTGATTAGAAGGTAATCAAGATAGAGGAGACCATCCATGCTAGGCTCTAGGGACTCCCCACCCTGAATGGAATGTGTGGGTGTGTATCCCTTCAAGCAGTCGTATTTAGTGAAACTAGAAGTTTAGCTAACACTAGGTTTGCCTTTGATCATCTGAAGCTTTACCATGGAAGACTTTGGTTTGGAAGCTCAGTTCAGATGTCTATTGGGCCAGAGAAATATGAAATCGTTAAGTTCCTAGAAAGAACCCCTGATCCCCTTTTAAGGAGCCCGTCTTTTTTGACTCTTTAGGGAAATGTTATGTCCAGTTATGGAGTTCTGTTCAGTATATTTAATCATGTAACGTATGTCATCATCCCCCATCCCATCCTGTCCTGTGTGTTTCTGGACACTTTCTCAAGTGGCAGCCCCAGGGTTGGGTCAAGTCAGTTGACCTAAAAAGAAAGTAATCTCCGTAAGATTTTACTCAGTGTTTCAGAATAGAAATGATTGTATCCAGCTGGTCATGCATTGTGACAAAGGACATTGTGCCCACAGTTGCTGATTGGGGAGGGGTGGTCCTGATTCTAAGGCCTGTTCTGTTGATTCATAGTCTGAATTTTTCCAGTGTACTCAAGCTTGATTACTGCCAGTCTGGTTCTTACGTTCAGATTCTCCCTGACATTGTCACCTGCTCTGGTTAATTAAGTCATTGTTGACATTAAGGGAATTTGTTTACCCCCAGCCCAGTAGGAGCTAAAATAAAAGTGCTTTTCCAACCCCAAACCCTTAATTACTTTCCCACCCTCTGCAAAGTGAAATTTTGCAAAGGGACAACCTGGGGTGTGTGGGGGGGGGTTAGTAATTTGCATGCCTTGAAACCACTAGTTCTGGGGCAGTCTTCTGGGGTGTAGGGGGGAGGACCGTGTTGCCCTGGATTCAGGTGAGCAGAGATTTTGAGTGTGAGGTCTGCTTGGAGACCGGCTTAAGTCAGATTTTCCCAGGGTAGGGTAAGTCTTTGCCAGAGAGTACCCTCCATGCTGTGGTCTCAGCTCTCCACATTTGATTGCTAGCTCAAAGAAGAGAAAAGAGGTGTCTGCGTGGTGCAAGTGGCTGATTTAAAATAAGTCTTGTGTTTCCTATTATCTACATTTTTGTTCCTCAGTATGAGTGTGAATATTTAAGAGTTGACTGTAACTTGATAGTTCGCGGAGGAACAAGGGCTTATTCTTGGTCAATTAAACCAAATGCAGGCGCATGCTGTTAAACATACAATGGAGTACACATTCTTCATCAGTATATAACATATTTCACAATTCATGGACAAAGAACTGTGTTTAATATTACTTCTAGAGCAAAAATCTGGCAAGCCTAGAAAATTGGCATTTATATAACTTTTTCTTGTTGGCTTCCGCTGATCCAAATAGAGCAAGGCTTTGTGTGTATGTGTGTGTGTGTGTGTGTGTGTGTGTGTGTCTGTCTGTCTGTCTGTGCTATTTATTTCAGTAGTTAAAAGATTGATCATCTACTTAAAAAAAAATCGCCTCCCCCCTCTACTTCCCAGCCAACACTAAAGATCTGTGGTTGTTGTTTCAAGATTTATTTTTTAATTGTTTGGACCGAGTGCCTGTTTGTGTATTTCTGTGTGGGTGTGTGTGCATGAGTGTAGGTGCCCGTGGAACCAGAGGTTTCGGATGCCCTGGAGTTGAGTCTGGAGGTGAATGTGAGCCCTCTGCAAGGGTGGCACATGTTCATAACCACTGAGCCATCTCTTCTGCTCCAAGATCTTTCAAAGTTGGTTCTGTTTGTTTGTTTGTTTCTGTTGATGGTGAGAATTCAAATAACCAGGCATTCCAATATGAGATATTTCCAATATCAGATTTAATGAATAATTACATGGTTATGAAATAACTGGGGTGGTGTTTAAACAGGAAGGGGATGTTTAGCGTTCACATTCTCTGTGGAGGGCATGCAGTAGCCCTCGCTTGCTGACGGCTTAGCTACTTCCACAGACAGAGTGGTGCTTAAAGGCCAGCCAAGTCCCTCTCATCAGGGTCTGCCTTCCTCTTTCTCATTTCTGATCGAATCCCTGGCAAGTTTGATCCAGCAGGGTGTCTTGGCTTGGTCAGAAACTCAGGAATTATTTTGGGGGAGGGGGCGCTGCAGGCTGTTTTACAGATAATTATGGGTCTCCTGTGCAGAAATGTCCCTGTAGGGGCTGAGACAATGGCTCCATGATTAAAAGTACTTCCTGCTTTTGCAGAGGACCAGTGTTGGGTCCCTAACACCCACAGGGGACTGCTAGTAATTGTCTTTATCTCCAGCTCCAGGGGGATCGGATGCCTCTGACAAACTGCTGCTTGCATGTGCCCGTTTTACACGTGTGTTTCCCTTGCCCTTACTGTTATGATAGAAAAACCCATGAGTGGTGGCCGAAGGTTTACTAGTAGTCTCTTCATATACAGTTGATGAGCCAGGTGGTAGTGGCTTCAACTCACCTGGGAGGCAGAGGCAGGCAGATCTCTGAGTTAGAGGCCAGCCTGGTTTACAGAGTGATTTCCAGGACAGCCAGGGCTACCCAGAGAAACCCTGTCTCCAAAACAAACAAACAAACAAAAAAACCAACCCCCCCACACACATGCATATACACACAGGATTGGGGAAAGCTTGAAATTTTATTTTTGTAAAAGTGTATTTAACCATCAGGATGAACTGTGATTGTTCTTTTGTACCTAGTGGTTTGTTCTTTGAGAGAAGATCTCACTATGTAACCCAGACTGGCCTGGAATTTGCCCTGTAGCCCAGGTTGGCCCAGACTTATCAGTCCTCCTGCCTCAGCTTCCATACCCAGGCATCTGTCATCCTTGAGAAGCATGTGTCTCAATTTTCAGTAAGTTTGGAAAACTTGCACTATTCTTTTTTACGGTGTATTTATTTTTATGTGCATAAGTGTTTTGTCTGTATGTATGTATATGTATCATGTATGTATGTATATGTACCATGTATGTATATGTACCATGTATGTATATGTACCGTGTATGTATGCATATGTACCATGTATGTATGTACATGTACCATGTATGTATATGTACCATGTATGCATGTATATGTACCATGTATGTGTCTGGTGCTTGTAGAGGCCAGAAGAGGACATCCAGTCCCCTAGAACTAGAGTTACAGATGGTTATGAGTTGCCATGTGGGTTCTGAAAATAGAACCAGTGGTCTTCACCACTGAGCCATGTCTTCAGCCCTGTGATTAGATCTGGAATGTGCTGCTCGCTTGCTTGTGGCCACCATAAGTAACGATGTCCTTTGTGGGCTTTTTTACGTTATGAGAATAAAAGAAAATCCATTGCTTGCTTTTGTCTGGGCCAAGTCAGGGAGCTAAACTGTCACATACCCTCCCCCCTCTCTCTTTTTAAACAATTTATTTAACTTTATTTTATGTGTGTTGGTGTGAAGGTGTCAGATCCCCTGGAACTGGAGTTACAGACAGTTGTGAGCTGCCATGTGGGTGCTGGGAATTGAACCCTGGTCCTCTAGAAGAGCAGTCAGTGCTCCTAACCCCTGAGCCATCTCACCGACCCCAACATATCCTCTCCTTTAATTTCTTGTCCAACTAAAGAATCATGAACCCCAAGTCCTCTCTGGACAGAATGCACACACACAGAGTTTCAGGCTATGGTGAGCATGTTTTATGGGGATGTTAAAAGTAGCTCATAAGGGGAATGCCCATAGGTGCGGGAGTGAGAGCCAGGCCGGCATGTTTATTCCTGTTATTTATGCAGCACCTTTCCCGAAACATCTCAATCCTGAGCGCTAGCTAAATAAACTCATAAATTCCATGATTGTTTCCTAACCCTGGAATTTCTGTTTTATTACACAGTAGGGTGTTGTTACACCTGATAGTTTACAAACACTATTTTTTTTTCCATGTGGGACCACGCTTTTAAGGTAACTAGACCCTGAAAATGGTCAACTTGGTGTCTCTGTTACCTAGATTAAAACAAGAGATCTCTGTGACCAGAGATCTTTGTAAAACTTATTCTCTTTGGACACCCTTCAAGTTCACATTGAGAGTTGACAGTTGGCTAGCCCTAGAGTCATGTGGCTTGCTTCACGGCACCTCTTTCCTGCTCCTCCCCAACCCTTTGGATTTTCCACTAAGACTGTTGTTTAACTGGTTGTAGCTGTAGCAGGCACACCGCTGGATATATGACCTATATGGAGAAATGCTCAGATTAAAGACCAAGGAATCCTCATTTAACGTTGACTCGTAGAATTTTCAATAGAGCCAAGTGGGGCTGGTTTGAATAGTGTGTGACCTGCTTTCTGGAGGTGAATTCTTAGAGGAAATTGCCCTTGGGAGCTGAGTTTGAATGTCTCTACTATCTTCTTGACCTCAGCCAAGAGAGATAACCCCTCTGAAACACCAAGATAATATCTCTCTAAATTGTGCAGATTGGGTGCAAACTGGACCTGTAGTTCCTGGCTCAGCACAGGTGCTCGGCAAACCCTGGTTTCTTCCCATCCCACACCCTCCGTCAAAGTAAATAAAACCCATATTTCAAAGACCTCGTAAGATGCTTGCCTTGTAATCTATAATGATAAATGGTGAATTTACAGACATTTAAATAGAAAAGAACGTTAGACCTTCCTTTAGCCTACCCCTTTTGCCCTCTTGGACTTTTAGGAGTCCCCTGGAGTTTAGACATGTGACCCTTCTGCTGTTTCCAATTCAGGTGTTCGGGGTTGACATTCTTTTCTTTCTTTTTTTAAGAAAGTCAATTGTAGCCTCACAGGACATAGTGAGAACATATGTCATGAGGCATGCTGTATTCTGGCAGGAGAGTTTTCAGTTTGAGGTTTCTAAAGGACCCATGTGGGCCCAGCGAAGGATGGTGGAGAGGTTGTTGTGGGCTTGGATGGATGTGCTGTAGTGTGCGCGCTCTGCCCCGGCCAGCAAGGAGCCTGCCCCCAGAGCAGCTGGTGATTGCCTTTTTTGCCACCATCTCCTGTAATGTCTTCCTCTAGCAGCCTGCTGGAGTGGCTAGGTACCAGGCTTCCAGTCTGCATGGAAGGCAGGTCAAGAAATCATGATGGGATCCAGAGTGGTGACAGAACTGAGTAATGATTTGCGTGGCTCCTCTCGGAGGGCTCGCGGGTGCTCAGGTTCTGGCGGGATCATGTCCTTCAGCTCCGTTCTTGGGATAATGATGGTTGCCATGAAGATGGATGAGGTCATGCTCTTCATTCCTTGCCATAATCATGGTGAAGGTGATGATGATGGAAGCAGCCAGACATTTATTAAGTACCTGTGGTGTCTCAGATATACTAGGTACCTTGACATCTTGTCCCTTTGCACTAAACAAGCAGACCCCAGGCATCCCATTTCATGAATAAAATCACTGCAGTTCTCGGAGAGGCTGTGATTTCTGGACAGCTTCACAGTGAGTACGTACCTAGCCTTTAGGTGAATTTATTGATGGAAGATGGATTTCACAGCTGATTCCTCCTTCCTCAGCAAGAGATTTGGTGGAGTGCTGGGCACCCCTCTTGTTTTTTTCCTTAGCCCCTACTTTGAACAATAAACTTCAAGGACTGGTTAGCTGATTCTGTTTCTGCTTCAAGGGCCCACACCCCTTCCTTAAATCATTCTGAGAATAGTTTCAGGCAATGAAAAGTTTCCACCAATTACAGTCTATGATTCTTCTGTAATGGCCTCTGGTGATATGTAGGGAATTGATAAGAGGTCTCCCCTCCGCTGCTGGGGGACCAGTGGAAGACTGCACAGAGTCCTGGATGGTGACTGACGCTGAGTTAATGGACAGGCACTCAAGACAGGAAGGACATTCTTGCTCTTGCTCATTTGCTCCTCAGTCACCCCCAGATTTTCCTTGCCCCCTGTACCCCGAAGGTCTGTTTCGGATCCCACTAAACCTTAGCTTGGTTGGGTTGCCATCCTGCTAGCATCTCCAGCTTTTCTTCCAGGCATTTCTGCCCTGCAACCAGGTGGGAAATCAAAGGCCCACCTGCACAAGACTTCCGGGACTCCTTCAGCCTGTGGTTATGGAAATGATAGGTGTGGGGGCCCTTTCAATGTCACTCCTCTCCAGAGGTTAGGGACTCCCCACTCTTTTATCCACCGTCTGTCTCTTTTCCTCTCCCCCAAGGTAAAAAAAAAATTCCAAGAACTAAAGGCTGGAAGCCAAGACACCCACTCCTCCTCCAACTTTGGCCGAGAAGGGTGTCCCTAGGGGCAGAAGAAGCCAGGAAATGAAGCTTGTTTTTAAAAGCAAGCAAAGTTCACTTTGGTGGGGCTTGAAAAAAAAATAGTGAACTCTGGTCCCAGACAGGTGTGGAGGTGAGTGGCACTGGCCAGGACACTGATGTCACTTGTGCGGTGAGTCGGGGATGCTCAGGGCTGCTGGTTGGAAGTGAGGCATGGTCACTGTTGACATGAAGGAAGCCAGGCAGCTTTCCCTCAGAACTACACAGTCCTTGAGTACAATGGCCACCTCCCAAGCCGACAGAGAGATGATGCTATAGGTGTGCTTTTCCAGGCTCAGGGTAATTAATTACCTTTGAGTCAGTTTCCCAACTTCTTGGTTAATTGGTTGAGCTAGGGTCTCATGTAACCCTTGATCTGTGCAGCTGAGAATGCCCTTGAAATTCTGATTCTCCTGTCCCCACCTCCTGAGTGCTGGATTACAAGCACGAACCACTGCGTCCAGTTCCCATCTTTGTTGTGGGAAGGGGTTTCCCCTTGAAGGGGTGGCCAGTCTGAGGAGGCTGTGCCATGCCGCAGCTGGGTTATTTTGTTTGCTCCTTGGTGTTTCTTTTGTGGCACTTCATTTCTCTGATTGGTTTCTTGCCCAATCATCATGGAGGTCAGGAAAGCCCTGCTGATCATGGGCAGAGTAGTGATGGTTCCTTCCTTACCTGGCACAGTGACATACCTTGTCCTCAGGAAGCCACAGTGTTTGGGCGCCTTGCCCGGATCTCCTAGACTCAGTGGTGAAGCCTGAAGGTAGCCACTCTTCAGATTTGTTTGCTTTCTGAAAGCCTCCCCTCCAGGCAAATTTGAGGTCTTTAAGGCAGGAGAGAAAGGTTAACCATGGTAGCGCCATCTTAATTAGAAACTTCAAGCAAATGTGGGTTTCAACCCTCCTGTATAGACTCCCCAGAGCCTTGCGTTTTGCTACAAAACACTGCAGAAAGTGATCCTTAAGGCTCTGGCCTGCCTTTCTCAGTCCTGCAGCCCAGAGTCTCCTCCGGCTTCCATGCAGGCCCCAGCTAACTGAGCCCCAGCAACAGGATCAAACCCATCCCAAGAAAGAAGGGCCATCTGTTTCTCAGCCTACAGCTGCTGGCCCTTCGTCTGCAATTGGCCGGGATGCTGCAGGTCCTGGGGACACATCTGCAGCCTCTGAATGGTGTTGTAACTAGGGTCCTGCTGGGAAAAGAAAGGCCAAGCCCTTTAAATAAACCAGCTGAACAATATCCCCCCCCCACCCCCAAAGGTCTGGAGTCAGAGAAGCCAGAGGCAGCCTGCCCTCTAGGACTAACTCTTAACCCTGCTTTTTGTAGCCAGGCCATTTAAAAACTATTCTTTTATTCAGAAAGTACTTACCAGGCGGAGGAGGGAGGGCCTGCTCTGCACAAGGAAAATGTCACATAGGATTTGGGCATCGATCTGCCCCTTAAGGGAATTAGTGGGCAAATATCTCCACTTGAGTGGATACCATTTACTGGATGTTTATCTCAGAGTCAGAGAGGCAAGCTTGTTCCAGGTGCAGCTTCGAAAGAGCCACAGGCAACATGAGGTCCGAGCAAACTGGCCTCTGGAATGTAGTTCCGCCCGGGAACACCTGCCAATTACCCCAGTTCATCGCTAGCAGGCCCTCAAGCTGTAGCTGACTTAGGCACCATGATTCTTGGGCCTGTCGCCTGTCTGGTGTCGGAGGCCTCATCCCTAGCATCTGGGCGGTTATGATAACAGCCTGCTGGCGTCATTGGCTGTAGGGACTTCCTACAGGTTGTGACCTGGTGTGCGTATTCAGTGAATGGATGAATAGCAGGTGTGTGTGTATGTGTGCGTATGTACACAAGCACATGTATGTTTTGCATTTGTGTGGAGGTTAGAAGGTGTCCTCAGTTTTTCCTCCGGGGTTGTTGATGTTGTCCACCTTGGTTTTAATGACAGGGTCTCTCACTGACCTGGAATTCACCATATAGGCTAAGATAGATATATCTGTCTTTGCCCTCTCACTACAACTAGCTTTTTTTTTTTTCTAAATGTGGGTTCTGAGGAATCAAAGTCATGCTTGCAAAGTTAGCACCTTACCTACTGAGCCATCCCCTCTGCAGCCCCCAAAGGTACAGTAGACCGTATGTCATTTGGCTCACTAGCTTCTTGAAGCAGGTATTAGACATGGCCTGGGTGAGGAGAAACCTCCCAAGACCTTCAGGTGTTTAGTGCCACTTGAGAACCTTGCAGGAATTCCCATGTAGGGAAGCAGCACATGTAAGAGATGATAGATTTGTTCATTCGAGAGAAAACCCTGGTTTGGAATCAGAGGAATGCAAGTGGATATTCTCACAGGGCTGCATAAATCCTCAGCTGATTCATCAGCTGACCTGCTACAATCAGTTTTTGACCCATCCACCCAAGCCCCAGGTGGCCCCTGGCCAGTGCAGGCAGGGCTGCAGGTAGAGGGCTTGCCCAGAGTGCTTTCTCTCAGTGTGCTCCTTACATCAGGGTGTGGGAGGGACTTCCCTTGGACTCTCTTTGTGCTGCCTTTTGCCAGCAGCTGGCCTTGCTGCCAAGGGTGCTGTTCAAGGTGACCAAGTTCATTCTTGACAGAGGCCTGCCCCTAGTCTGGGACAAAAGGTTTCTGAACTGGCAGTACTATCCTCCTCCGAGAGCCCATGAGAACCCAGCCCATGCCTGAGGTTGACCCTGGAAGGTGGTCCTTATGCACGATAAACCAAGATCCTTGCATTTATTTCCCCTCCTCCCACCTTCTCAGAATCTCTCCAGGAGACTATTGGGTAAGGGGTGAATGCATTTGCCTGTTGTGCATACTGCATGAATAAAACAAAGGCTGTGACATCATGGAGACAGGTAATGGTATTTGTCATAATAGGGATCAGGAAATCTCATAGAGGTGACATTTGGGTTGGATTTTGAAAGCTGCATAGGAGCCTTTCTGGTGGAGTGGCAGTTTGGGGACAGGGGACAGTATACCTTCTGGCTGGTGGATGAATGAGAGGAGGAGGGAGGAAGGAATGCGGGAACCAGGAAATGTTGTAAATTAATTTTCCAGAGAGACACATCAGTAGACCTTAAGACTGTGCACTGTAGATTAGATATATTCCATTCAGGCCTTTGCCTCGTTAGACCTCCTTGCCCCCATTCCTCCATGCTGTAGCTACAGTGAGCATACACCTGCTCCTACAGCTGAGATTTACCAAAGTTGCCAGTGGCATTTGTCTGTCTGTGGATCCAGCCCTAGGTGGCAAGGTTTCCAGAACAACACATCCCAAGGAGTACTGCAGACCTTAGGGATCCCGCACTTTCTCTTCAAGTGTGCCTTTAGGATGCAGGGGACCTGGGTCTGGCTAGCCAGATTGGATACAGACTCCTCTTTGTACCATTGAGCCACCAGCTCTAGGTGCTTTGACATAACTTGTAATGCCAGTTTCTACTTCCTGGGTGCTGTGGAATCCCATGGCTGAGTTCGTTGGGATATACTCTCTGAACAAAAGGCTCCATTTTGCAGTTCTTGCTCAAGCAAAGCATCAATAGCTAGGGGATTTGTGTGGACTGCACTGGTTTGATTTCTTCCCATAGCCCAGTGGAAATTTCACCCGTGTCAATGAATGAATTGAGTACATATGTCATGACCAGGAGTGAAATCGTCTCTTTGTCACCTGGACACTATCATCACATGTTAGGATGGGGTGGGGAAGGGGATGTAGATGGATAAGGGGTGAAACTGCCACTTTGAGTCCAAGCATTGGCGACACAGTGACTCAGTCTCCAGCAAGAGTATTCTTAGGCTCCTTTGTTCCTTTATATTTTCATTTTCTCCTGGGCTTAGCATAATTTCTTTCAAACACAGAGGGCTGTTCACCCTGTTTCTCAAAGCCAAACCTAAATTACGAGGGGTGTGCCTAAATACGTAATGTGTAATGGTTCCCATATTGGAAGCATTTACTGATTACTGGTCCTCTCAGATGGGGCCGCTTGAGCCAGCCCAGAGTTTCTGGGGCTGTCAGGCTACTGTGGCTGAGGTAGCTATTAGTGGGGGTGACGCAGACACAACACAAGGCATTTGCAGTCCCAACGTGTGTCTGAATAGACACTCCAGCTATCGGTTGTAAACAGAAAGCCTTGGCAGCCTGTTCACCTTTCTCCTCTCCCCAGCCTTTACATTTCTTTCCTCCCCTCCCCTCATTTTTATGCAACAATATTTCTTTAGGTTGAGAACTTCCATCTTTGTCCTGTGTGGGTGTTGGTCCCCTCCCCTCTTTAAGAATGAATTGTACCAAGGCCTTATAAGGCCTGAGTTTGATATAAGGATTTGCAAGTTGGTTCTTATAAAGGGGACGCTCTGAACCAGAAGGAGCTGCAGCAGCTCTGGGATGTCGCCTTTGTGTCTAAGGACAGGCCACCAGGGTGGTTCTTTCTGACTCCACCAAAGGACCTTTGCCCTTATACTGTGCTCTGGTGCCAGCTCCATGCTAACCATGCCATGCAAAAAAAAAATATACAGATGGGGTTCTTCCAAGGTCCCAGTGCTGCCACATGTCACAGGTTTCTAAAACCTAGGTGGGCATGCCTGGTGTCACCTGCCCTGCTTACTGGACGCCTTGGACGTTGACTTGCAGTTACAAAGAACATTTCAAGTTCCGTACACTGTTTTGTGACCAGTGAACGCAACTCACCAGGATCGTGGAGAGGCCACTACAGGCCTCTCTGTGGCCTGGGGGGGCAGAGTGGGCCAACTCACTGCTACGCGCCTGTCACAAACCTGGTGTCCTGTGACTTTGCAGTGACATTTGGCAGCTTGATTCCCATTCTCCGGCAAGTCTTTTGGCAGTCCTGTGTCTGTGGTGTTTATTTGTCTTGTACTGGATGGCACGGTCTGGGAGAGCACTGGGCCACGTTATTGTCCTCTGCCGCAGTGTTCTTGGTGCTGCCCTGATGGTCTAGAGGTGTGCTGGAAGGTGGCTGGGGACAGTTGAGCTGGGCAGCCCAGTCCCCTGACAGGACATGCCTATGGGACTGCCTCTTCTCCACCTCCACCCCTTTCGCCTGCATCCCCTCTACCCTTTTCTCACCATCTTCCCCTTTCCTCCTTGTATTTCCCTCTTCGAGGTGAATCTATTCCAATCTCCCTTTCTCTCCCTTCTAGAGGAATGTGTTTTGGGATCAGATACCCTGATCCCAAAGTGAGGCTGCTTGGAGTGGGTACCATTAACTCCGATCTAGTCTCTGGAAGTGGAGTCGTCCCGAGGACACCCTAGAAGTGGCTTTGATGTGTGAAATATGGTGTGGTTAGTTGCCCCGGAGGCAGTCTGCAGAGGTGTCTCCTCCTCCCTGAGCGGTGAGAATCTGCCATGCATTCTGCAGGAGATGATTGGCAGGGCAGGACCTGGGCTCTCCCATCTGTTCTCTGTTTGCACTTGGGCGCCATTTCAGAAACCACATGGGAAAAGTTTATAGGCAAACATTATAAAAAGTGACAGTCTGAAGTGCTGCTGTCGCTGGCTTGGCCACATAAAGCACTACCTGAAGCAGCTTCTCGTTTCTAGCCGCTCTAGCTGTTTGGGAGCCTCAAGTCGGCCACCCTGTTGGTGCTGAGGAAGAAGTCCGTCCATGTACTGTGAGGCTCCTCATTCCCAGCCTCATCTACTTCCTGCAGGGTCTCTTCCTACCGTGGTTCACACGCAGCAAGTCTCCCCACTCTGCTCAATTATAGGAGGGTAAACACAAGTTGCCGTTGGTGACATGCAGGTAGCTCCCACCCAGAGGCCATGACCTACCTGGTTCTGCAGAAGGACTTGGGGGATTAGGAAGAATCTGCCTCAGTTTCCTTTCACCTGGGTCAGAAGCCCCTTATTTTGAAACCCCTATTGCCTTCCAAAGCATAGTGACTTGAGGGGTCTTGCACAGGAAGTAGGCTCATGGTGGGGTGAGAGCCATAGACGTGCTTTTTCACCGGCTGTGAATGCATTCTGTGGCTTAGGTAGGCCTTAAACTTACTCTGAAGCCAAAATAGGTTTTGAATGTATGACTCTTCTAACCCAACTTCTTACATGCCCACCCAATACTACCATGCCCCAACACTGTTGGTATTTTCATTATTGATTTTTGATGCTGTGAAGGACCGTCTTCCCCCCCCCCCCACGATTATCAGAGTAGTCAACTCACTGAAAACACACCTACTTACTACCCAGCTCACTGCTGGCTTGTCTCAAGGGGTTAGAGCTGTGGCAGAAACACAGGAGAAAGCCTCCAGCCACTGTGGTGTTTGTAGCAGGTAGAAACAGCTGAGTGGGTCCCTCCCAGAAAGTAAACATGTCACCTTGTTTGCTCAGAGAGTTTAGGTAACAATGACAATGTATGGCCTAGCTCCTGTGCGTCTTTCCAAGTTTCCATTTAATTATGAAAAATGTATGAGAACACACTTTTTGTCTATGGAAACTTCTGAAAGAACATTTGCTGTCAAGAAAAGTAGCTTCTGGAACTTTCTGCCCCTTGTGCTGTGGTGTGTGCAGAGGAGGGAGCTTGGAAGGGAGTGCTCTGAGGAGAAGGGAATGAGTGGTAAGCCATGCATGGCATCAGAAATGTTCAGTCCAGGAAATGTTGATATTACTTTAAAAGGGACTGTTTGGATTTCCCAGGGAGTTCCTTTCCCTGTGTCAATTGTCACATGTTACACAGAGCAGCTTGGTGGAGTCAGGCAAGGAGCGGCCTGTGTCAGAAGGCCGCCTGAGCGGGAAAGTCAGGTGGAGGGTGGTAAGCGTGGTGTCTTTGGGGTCTTGGCCTCTTGTCAGACCCTGTGAGGTGATTATGGTGTAGAGTGGTAATACTGCAGGAATTGACTCTAGGAAGCAAGCGTTGTGTGAGTAGCCAGCCCTGAAGCTCCCTGAAGGATTTGGGCACAGAAGAGAAGACTTCTGCTCTCAGGCGAATCTCCAGGGCCAGGCAGGAGCAGGATGGCTTCTTCCCATGATGCCTCTTGGGTCCCATGTTCTTAGTACCCTGGTCCATGATGCATCTCATGTGTGTTCCGTTTGCGGGGACCAGCTGGATCATTGGGAACATTGGATGGCCTGCGATGCCATGGGTTTGGCTTTTCTCCCTCTTTATTATCTCTCTATTATTATAGTGTCCTTCTCTATTATCTCTTTCCTCACTCTGCAGTGTTTGGCCCTCTCCTTCTCTTTCCCCCTCTCTTTTGCTTTTATTCACCCATTCTTCCTCTTTGTTAGGATACCCGAGGAGGAGGTAGCATGGCTTACTACTGATGCTGCTGCCCCCTAAGTGTGTCTTCTTGTGAAAAGGCCATTGCAGAAGCAGGAGGAGTTGTGCTTTCTGCCTTATGCAAGGCAGTTGCCTTGGAGGAGGCCTTGGTGTTAGAATGTCTTGATTTCATAGATACTTATCTTTCTTAGGTGTTTGCAGATGCTACTTTACTATCTCAGAAGTCAGTCATCTTCTGGGGAAGCTAGAAAGATCCCACTAGAAATCAGATCCTATTTGGGGCATGTCAGGCTGTCCTCACCATTCGCTGAGATGCCAGCCCATCCCTGAAGTCTTGAGATAAAACCCAGTGGTTTCCTCCTTCCTCTCCGAACACTGCATAGTGCCCAGTCATGGCGAACACCTTCAGCTTTAGAACAGCAGTGCGGTGACTGACGTCAGCTCGGTGGGTTGTGGCTGCAAGATCAAGTTCACAGTGGGTGGCTCCTCGGTGCCTTCCATACAATGCCTGGATATTCTTGTATCTTGGGGGTTCCTGTGGCTGAGAGGCTATGCAGGGCAGAGAGGAAATGGATTCAGGTGCCCTCCTTCACCCTGGGCAGTGCCCCTTTACTAAACATCAGTGTCCTGCCCTACCTGAGAGCCCCTCCTCATCCTGTGTTTCTCACGGCAGAGCTAGAAATGGTGGCGCCGGAAGGTCGAATTAGTCCAGCGTGGTCCAGTCGTGCAATGTGAATTCAGCAAGTCTTGAGCCTTTGTGGAGGAAGGGCTTCTCAGTGACTAGGGTAACATTTAAGACCCTGTTATTTTCTAATGTTGGAGTCTTTCATTCAGAAATGCTGGGACTAGAGGGGCAGATGGTGTGAGAGTTGGGGTCAAATTGAACCCCTCCTTCTCTCCGTATTTCTCTTCTTTGCTCTTAAAATATATAAACCCTTTATTTTACTTCTTATTTATTATTGTCATTATTGTTGAGTGCATATGATGTATGGGCCCATGCGCCATGTTGTGTATATAGAATTCAGAGTACAGTTCTGTGGAGTCAGTTTTCTCCTCTTTCTGCCTTTTCATGGGTTTTGGGGACCAGTCTTGGCTTGAGGCAAGCATGCCTTCATCCTCTGAGCCATTTTGCCAGACCCGTCTCTCCCTCATTCTGTTAGCTGCATAGTTCAGCTGTCTCTTAGTTTAAGCAGGCCTGCCTAAGACCTGACCTGAAAACCTTCCAACGGAACTCTCAACAGCTTTCAAACTTGGCTTTGTGTGTTCCCTGTCAGCACACAAGGGTGGCTGCTACTCCCATCACCTCCTGCAGCAGAAGCTGAAATACCTTCTGTGAGGGCAACACTATTGGGGCTTGCAGGCCAGGAGATCTCTTTTGTAAGGACTCCAGTCTGCCCTTGTAATACAAAAGCAGCCCCAGACAATACTCACCCGAAGGGGTACGGTACTGCTTGGAGAAGTCTTTGTTTACCAAAGCAAGTGGCTGGCTTGGCCCCGGGGCCATGCTTTGCTGACTTCCGCAGCCCTCAGGGCCTTTGTCCACCATCTCCAGGTGGACTGCTACCTAGGTACCTCACACCCTTCATGTTTTCTGTGAATTTTCTATTTGCTTTCATTTGCCCCACTCCAGTGGAAAGTCCACCAGGGCAGGGACTCCACCTTGTCTCCTGCCACTTCCTGACCATCCTGACCAAAGTTTGGCCTGTGGTAGGTGCTCAACAAACAGTGGGTGAGTGGGAGAACGAAGCCTTGGAAACCAAGCCTTACCTGGCTGACAGTTGGGGCTTTGCTTTCTGCTCCTCCCTCCCCGTGTGTTTGTGTTCGAAGCCTTGGAAACCAAGCCTTACCTGGCTGACAGTTGGGGCTTTGCTTTCTGCTCCTCCCTCCCCGTGTGTTTGTGTTGGGGGGAGCGTTTCTATGTTTCATCAACACCTGTTTTCTTCCTTAGGTGGGTTTCCCTCTCTGTATTCATGTGCTGTTTAACGTCTGTGCCCCTCGTGGCTCGTGCATTTGGAGGGGATTCCCCGTGAAAAGCCTCGGGCCCCTTGCCTTGTCTGCTGCTGCTATTTCTTGGGCCAGATGTTTATTAAATAGTGAGACTAAAGCATGAATGGACTGCATTTTAGTCATGTGGGAGATTTGTTCTTTTGAGTGGGCTCTGTGAAGAATAATTGCCTTGTGGTGTTGCTACCCAGATCTGGAATCGTCCCAGAGTAGATGGAAAGCATTGTGTTTTCTGGGCTTGGGACCCTGGGTACCATTCACAGATCTCACGGTGAGCACGAAAGCTTACTTCATGGACCCTCAGGGTCACTCTGGCCCTGAGGAAGGCCAGTGGTCTCACCCCACCCTACTTTGAGGACTGTGTTGGTGTTCAATATGGCTGCCTTCTCTGTGTATGTCAAAGGAGCCCCAAGGTGGAGATAGGAATGGGGCATGACGATCTTTCAGAATTGAGTTTCCATCTGGGATTTGAAGGTTTCCTCAGGAAGTCAGGACATTCGTAGGCAATGTGTCTACTCCGGTAGTTTTGGGAGGCAGACAGATGGACTTTAGAGTGGGAGAGACCTCTTTTATACCCAGCCAGGTGACTGATATGGGGTAGTGGATCATGGAGGGCCATGAATAATCAGGGCATCAGAGGAGGAGCTGGGTTAAATAGGAGTGGGAGGGAGGACGATGTATTTATAGAAAAGAGGAGGCTGAGGAGACCAGGGACTGGGGCAGAATGGATGTGGCTTTGCTAGTAGCATGAGGGGTGGACAGTGTAGGTAGTTTCCTTATCGAAAAGCTGATTTACAGAATCACTGTGGATTCAATGTCACGGATCCACTCCTTTTCTTTCTTTTGGTGTTAAAAGCACCAGGCATCTATCATTTTGAGAAAGGCGGCGTCCGTCTCCCAGCTCAGCCAGTACAGAGCCAGCTCAGTACTGATTAGACCCTGAGAGCTAATAAAAATGAGTAAGCCAGTAGTTGCCGCTTTCCAAATGGCCAAGAGTTTTGCAGATGAGTCTGTTTGCCCTTGAATTTGAGATATTTCTCATTGAAAAATAGGCTAAGTGAGACACAAATAAGTCGTTAAGTCAGTCTGAGAGAGAGAGAGAGAGAGAGAGAAAGAGAGAGAGAGAGAGAGACTGTCATGCTGAATGACTACCTTGTAATCTCCTTTAAACTTTTCTGGTGGCTTTTCCTTCTACTCTGGGTGTGGTTGTTTTTTAAAGCCCTATTTACAGTATGTAGAAACAAACTAACACAGGACAGCTTCTGCTGGCTGTGTCTGTGGCCGTCAGTTTCCAGGGCTGTCAGTCAAGTCTGAGTGGGGGCTGCTTCCCGGCTTCTGGGGTGTGGTGAGAGACGGGCGCCTCTTGAGGCCATTTGTAAAGCAAGAACAGTGTCTCCTGGGAAAGAGCTGGCCTCCACTGACCTTTGTTGGACCTTCTCTCCTCTCCCTCCTTCCCATCTGCCTCTGTCTTCTCTCTCCCACCTGTTCTGCAGAGCCACCAACCAAATACCAAATCTCCCAACCAGAATCGTACGCGGTCGCCCCCGGGGACTCGCTAGAGTTGCACTGCCTGTTGAAAGATGCCGCGGGGATCAGTTGGACTAAGGATGGGGTGCACTTGGGGCCCAGCAATAGGACAGTGCTTATTGGGGAGTACTTGCAGATAAAAGGAGCCACACCTAGAGACTCCGGCCTCTATGCTTGTGCCGCAGCTAGCACGGTAGACAGTGACACTTGGTACTTCATGGTGAATGTCACAGGTGAGTTGGCTTGTAAGGGTGACGCTCTGTCTCTTCTGTAGTTGTTCTCTGATTGAAAAATCATTATTTTCGGCCAAGTGAAATCACAGTGAACTGTACTCATGGACTGCCAGGCACATACAGCGTCAGTTTGCTGTTCACTCGAGACAAGGTCTTCCTTTGTTGCCCAGGCTGGACTTGAGCTCTTAGGCTCACATCAGCTCCCCACTCCATCCTCCCTGTCCCCCCTCCCCCCAGATGAGCTCAGGCCGCAGACATCAACTACTCTGCCTGGCTGATCTGTTTCTGAAATTCCTCGCTGGAACCTGGTGTCCCACAGATGTCTCAAGTGACAGATATTCCAAAGCAGAGCACATAGTCTTCTTCACCCCACACATCCCCAGCATTCTTGGCATTTACAGTATACACTTGAATTATGGGAATCCAGATTTTGGTTCCTTTATTACGCTCTGAATTTCCCTCCTGTTATTTCCTTCCATGTAGTGAAAGAGATGGGTAGCAGCAGGTGTCCTCTGTGGCCCGCTGGGAATTCTCCTTCAGAATGTTAGTCAGCAATCAGAAGGCCCCCAAAGGAACCTGAGTTTTGTTAGGGAGTCATTTCTATCATGAAGGGAACCCCAAATGCTGAAAAAGGCAAATAAAACCAATGTTTGGCTAGTACGGAGTCAAAATTTGTTGGGGGTGGCACGGGGCTGGAGAAGCGACTCAACAGTTGGGAGCACTGGCTGCTCTGAATTGAATCCAGGGGTCCCTGGTTCAATTCCCAGCACCCACAGGGAAGCTCACAACTGTCTGTAACTCCAGTTTCAAGGGATCCAACACCCTCACACAGAAATGTGTACAAGCACAACACCAATGCACATGAAAGAAAAATAAATATGTATTTAAAATTTTTTTTTTAAAATGGCTGGGGATTTGAACAGTTTTTGAAGCTCAGAATCCACCCTAGTTTTAGAGTGGGTTTAGATAGGAGAAAACCCTGAGTCGCTGAGACCCTCAAGCCACTAAGCCATCTTAACAACACAAGGTCTCTGGCTCTCCTCCTGGGCTCTTGGGCAACCGGTTAGGCGCTCTCTGAGAAGCACGCAGCCGCAGGTGATGATGACTTTTGCAAACGCATCCATGGATATGTTCTTTTGAATGCAGATGCCATCTCGTCTGGAGATGACGAGGACGACACAGATAGCTCCGAAGACTTTGTCAGTGAGAACAGGAACAACCAGAGTAAGTAACCTGCCTCCGAAGGTCCCTGAGAGAGGAGTGACAAGGGGAGCCCTCACCTGTCTTGGCCTCTGCTGTGTCCCTTGGCCCTCACTTCCCCTCTCCCCCGCTATGTCTGCTGTCCCTTTTTTCCAACTTGAGAATAAACTGTGTTTCTGTCCACCCTCTCGCCACTTGTCCTTTCTTCTTGTGTCAACAGCTCTCTTCCAAACACTCTTTCTGTCTGTGGTTTTACTCTCTTCTTCGGTCTCTTGGTGTTCGTAGGACTTGTGGCCATCTTGGTTTTCTTTGTAACTCCCATCATGCCTTTCCCAACTTAGGAGGGATGGCCTCTCCTCCCTCCCTGGAGTATCTCACTGTTTGATCTATCAGATCCATTTATAGAGACAAGGTCTCAGCTTCGTTGCTCAGGCTGGACTTGAACTCCTGGGCTTGTGTGAGCCTCTCGGGTATTGGGGCCCACAGGTGTGAGCCACCTTGCCTGACGGATCTATTTTGGAAAGTCCTCCTAGGGCCTGAAGGTGGCTTGTGGTTGGAGGTCAAAATTATCTGATCCAGAATCCGAGCGTTCTGAGGCTGAGAGACCTTAGCCTTTGCAACATTGCCTCTTGCTGAGGGGAAGAAAGGATGTCTTACCTTGAGGATGGTGACGAGAAAGGAGGGGAATGCTGGCATGTCTTAAGTTAGTGGGCACTGGGCACTCATTTTTGAGGTTGTTGACCTGCTGGGTAAGAACAACATGGTCAGCTTTTGGAGCTGGGCAGCCAGAGTTCCAGCCCTGATCTACTACTTCTCAGTTGCTCGGTTGCTATCTGTCCCTCAGATGGGAATGGTAGCCATGTATTCAGGGAAGTTAGAGAGAGCGAAGGGGAGCGTGTGCTCCGAAGACTCAGTGCTTGAGAATGTTTGTTTCACAAAGAAGCAGAGCACAGAATCGGTAACGTTCTCCAGGCAGGGCTGGACTGTGGTGAAGAGGGCCGTTTGCTTCGTTTTGCTTTTCTCCCCATGCCTGCTGTATTCGGCATTATTGTGAAAGGATTTTTTTTTTGTCACAAGTGAATTCAGTGAGTCATGAATAACAGCAATTCTTTATTAAAACGAACCCGTGGCCTTAAAACTATGTGTCTAGCGCTGGCGATGTACCTTATCCATCAAGTCATCCTGCTTACAACATGCCTGAGCACAGTGGTACATGCCTATAGTCTCATCTCCGCCGGTGGAGGCAGGAGGGCCAGAAAGAAAGAGGGTTCAATTAGAATAGCTCACAGCAAAATTAAGAGATTACCCACATACTTCTCCGGCCCCAAGTGTAGCGTCTCCCGTTGTCAACAACACTTGAGACCTCTGAAGAGTCCACCTCAGCTCAGCCCTGGAGTCCAAGGTCTGTGATCATCAGGGTTCATTGTAGGCCCTGGGACTATGAATAATAATACGTCTCTATCATTGTGCTGTCACCCAAATTTTACTGTCCTAAACATTGCTGAGCATCACGTGTTTACACACACATCACACACACACACACACACACATACACACACACAGCCCTTAGCCACCATCAATCTTTCCATAACTTTGCCTGTTCAGAAAAATCATATGTTAGATTCATCTACCATGTAGGCTTTTCAGATTGGCACCGTCCCCCTAGTGATATGCATTACATTTTTTTTTCTGAATTTTCCGTAGAATTCAGCTAATTTTTCGTTAGTACTGGACGTTATTTGGATGTGCACAGTTTATGTATCCCTCCGTCGAAAGGCATCTTGCTTGCTGCCTAGTTTTGGCAGGCACGAGCAGAGATGCCACACACTAGGTGTGGGTTTGTTTAGATACACATTTCCTCTTCTCCTTGGATCGTAGCTGTTAGATGCTGTGGTAAGTTCAGATTCGTTGGAAGCTGGCCAAACCACTCTCCAAAGCAGCCACAATATTATGTGTTGCCGCCCTCCACGAAGGAGCACTCCCCTCGCACTGCATCCTGCCAGCCTGTGGGGATGCTGGTGCTGTGGATTTCTGCCCATCCAAAATGCACTTCCTCATGACAAGGTCGGGAAGCATCTCGAGATGTGCCTGATTGCCGTCTCCATGTGCTCTTTGGTGAGTGGTGAATGCTTTGGCTTATGTTTGTTTCGTTATTGTTGAGTTTCAAGAGTTTGTGTATTTTGGATGGCAATCCTCTGCTCCTTTTTCTCTTTTCACATTTTCTCTCCTGGTGTGTGACCTTTCTTTCAACAGTATCTCCCAGAGCAAGGCTCTTTTTTTTTTTTTTTTTTTTTCTCTTGAGACAGGGTTTCTCTTTATCTCTGGCTGTCCTGGACTCCTGGCATTCACGCTGTAGACCAGGCTGGCTTCGAACTCACAGAGATCCACTTGCCTCTGCCTCCCAGAGTGCTGGGATTAAAGGTGTGTGCCATCATAGGCCATCCCAGAGCAAGCATTTTTAAGGCTCGCTTATCAGCTCTCATGGGTCCCCTCATGCTTTGGTGTCATCTCTAAGATGTCAGGAGCAAACTCAAGGGCAGTCCTCTCGCTCCTTGGGGTTTCACAGTTTGTGGTTTGCATTTATATTCCAGTTGTGATCTGTTTGCAAGGTCTGCATCGAGATTCATTTTTCTCTTGCCTCTGGATGTTCAGTTATTCCTGTACCATTCCTTGAAAACACCAACTCTTAGCCTAGGTTAGCTAATGGAGAGAGTGTCGTTAAGTCCTAGGATAAATACTCCAATGAATATTTGGCTTTGTTCTTAAGTTTCAATGGTTTTGGCATAAGGAGAAATGATTTGGAGAATATAGTTTTTATTTTAGGGAAAGTGAACACTTTGGTTTTCAAAGTGTGCCCAGACCAGCAGTGTCGGCATCACTTGGGAACTCTCTAGAGATGCATGTTCCTTAAGTTTGTCTTTAGACCCAGCTAGTTAGTGGAGATGCAGGGTGTGTGTCCGTGTCTGTGTGTATATGTTTCATTTCACATTTGGGTGTGAGAACTGCTGCGTTAGGGACACACACACACACACACACACACACACACACACACATACACACACACTTGCCCCAAACAGGCACATACCACCAGCCACATTCATAAGAACCAAGAAGGCAAGTGAAAGTGTGTTCCTTGTGAGTTGTGACAGCCTTGCAAAGGCTTATTATTTTTCTTACTATCCTCTGATAACAACATGGACTTAGCAGAATGTTCATAGTTGCTGCTTTGGTTCTCCCTGAAGCAGGAGGCAGAACTCTCCCAACTAGCTCTGGAGGGCACTGGGGCTGGCTGCTGGCTAAGGTACTGCCTCCAGTAACCCTTAATGTAGAAGCAGCGAGTCTTAGTATAGTTACCAGAAAATAGTCTAAGGGAACAAAGGGAAGTGTCCAGCCACTCGATGCCTAGTACCCATGGGCATCCCAGGTCCCCATGAGGTGGGGGGGTGGGATGATCATGTTTGCACAATTGTTTACAGCTCTCAAGTGGTACCACACGTGGGTGCCTCCGTGATTGATTGAGACATCAAGTTTCACCTACTTGGGTTTGCTGGCACACCTGGAAACTGTTCTGTGCTGGGTCAGGTATGCTGCCTGCCGACGTCACCGGGAGCACACGTGATGTCATAACGTGTAACAGCAGCTATAGGTTCTATTATAACCAAGGCTGAGTGATGGGACTCTTCTAGTGTTTCGGAGTTTGCCTGTTGGGGACCTCTAGGGCTATTGCTGCGACTACTCGCTTAATGGCTCAACATCTGTGTAGATGGGCTGGGCAGCAGAGCACAGTGCCTAAAGGTGCCACCCCATAGAGAGCTTGCCACACTTTCACCTTGCGATGGGGCTTTTGGTAATTAGCTCTCAAATGACATCAGCTCTGTTCCCCGAGATGGGTGCTGTGTGGTGATTAAGGGCTGGTGTTAGCTGTACCAGAGAGATACTGCTGCAGGGAGGGGCCGGTGAAACCTTAGATGCTATTTAAAGTGATAGCAGTTCTTAGCTGGCTACTTGGCCTCTGCCATCTGTTAGTGTGATTAGCCTGGTCTGATTCACAGGTGCAGCCTGGGGCAGCTGAGATTAAGCAGCTGTGGCCTGTGTGCGTGGACCAAAGAATGCTGGGGCTAGGATATTTGGCAAGGAGGAAAGGGGATGTTACTGTTCAAACTTTTTTTTTCAACTCAAGTGTCGAATACCTAACCTGATTACTAGAGAAAATGCAGAAGCTCTGAATTCTCTGCATTTTCAGACACCTGCCAACATCCTTGTGTCCACATTGATTCCCGTGATGCCTCTGTTGTCTGGAGATGCCACTGGAGTGTACTTGAATATTCAACTTGAGTAAAGTTAGCCAGGGGTGCTCTGGTGACTGTGCCCACTGTGGTAGTCTTGGGTTTGTGAGCGCCATTTTCCTGTTTCCCTTTGGGACATTGCATGTTTCAAGTTTCTGCCGTCCAGCTTGAAAAATGTCCAAGTGATTCCTTCTGCTAGGCTGCTAGGTGGGTCATTTATCTGGTTTTGTTGGCTCAGTGGAGGAAGACAAGCTTCCCTGACCAGCAGAGATCTTCAGTTCCGTGTAGAGCGTAGAAAGCATGGTAGCCAAATCCAAGCACAAAAACAACCAAGAATTAAGAAGAGGGCTGGGAGATGGTTCAGTGCTTGGCACCTTCAGGGGAGAAGGGTACTTGGCACTGAGTCTGATGACCTGGGTTAGTTCTCGGAACCCACCTGATGCAAAGTGAGATCAGACACCCACAGTCAATGTCCTAGTGAGGGTTACTATTGCTGTGATAAAACACCATGACCAAAAGCAAGCTGAGGAGAAAAGGGTTTATTTCACTCACAGTTCCATTTAACAGGTAATCATCAAAAGCAGTGAGGACAGGAACCTAGAGACAGGAGCTGATGAAGAGGCCATGGAGGGGTGCTGCTTACTGGCTTGTTCTCCATGGCTTGCTCTACCCGCTCTTTTGTAGAATCCAGGAACACCAGCCCAGGGGTGGGACCACACAAAATGGGCTGGACCCCACCCCCATTAATCGCTAATTAAGAAAATGCCCTACAGGATTGCCTACAGGGAGATCTTATGGAGGCATTTTCGTAATTGAGGTTCCCTCCTCTCTTTTCTTAATTGAGGTTCCCTCCTCTCAGATGACTCCAGCTTGTGTCAAGATGACATAAAACTAGCCAGCACAGTCAGCATGCATGTGCATGCATGCACACACCCCCACACACTCATGTTTAAGAGAAAGAATTAAGATGTTAAGATGAAGTCACGAGATTGATCATCACCAGTGCAGCAGAACACAAAGAAAGAAACCCAAATGGAATGAGGCAGAACAATGCAGTTTTGGTTAAGAAGCTGGTGGCCTTAATTAGAAGGTGCTGTTTGATGTTTCGGGTGGATATTCTTGAGCACTTGGGTTGCCCCTAACTTCTAACTCTGCTCTTCCTGATCTCGCTCAGAGAGTGGAGCCCACCTCGTTCATACAGGCTCTGGGAAGTCACCTGTTGTACCTTGTGACATTGTCTACCATGGGACCTGGCATCACATTTCGGGCCTGCCTTTTTTTAATAACCCATTGTTTTCTCGAGAGCAAGGACCAGCCTGGTAGAGAATGAATGGTTTTGTTTTTGTTTTTGTTTTTTTCCTTTCCAAGCTTCCCAAGCATCTTTTATGGGTCTCACCTTAAAACAGAGCCGTGTTCAGATCTGGTCCATATATGAAGAAACCAAGCCACTGTTTCTCAAAGAATATTCTCTGGAACCCTAGTTCAGAGTAAGTTTTTGCTGAAAGTGGCTTGAATTTTGTAGGAAGTTTTGGAAACACCTCGTGCTATGACCTTTGCTTAGAGAGCGAGTCCAACAACACCATCCATGTTCTGAGGGGTCTTCTAGGAAAACATCTGTTTAATGTTCTGTCCCGGGATTTCTCAAACCTAGTGACCATAAGACCTCTTTAAAATTTAGCGTCTCCTAACATCCTGTTACATACACACACTGTGCATCCCTGTATGGACTGATGGCTGGATGGATAGGGCTCCCCACCCTTCCTCTTTTATGTCAAGTCCTTCTATTACAAGTGTGAAGGGGTGTCCCCAGGTCACATTTTAGCTGACTAGCTGATGTCCTCATACCTTGCCAGCACTAGCAATCCTGTGATGTCATCGTAAGTCTAGGTTCAACTTGTTTTCTCTGGACCAAATGTTACCAATTCAAATGCTGATTTTTGAAACTCATCCAGGTTGAGGGTCCTGAAAGATTCCACATTTCTGCATCAGCACAGGAAAGGGAATTCACCTAGTTCTTGCCTTTCCTGGGAATCTATTTGTCTTTGTAGATGATCTGGCAGCAGATTTATGGAGGTTTAGAAAAAAAATATCGATTTCCTTGCACTTGTGTTTAACGTGATTGTTTCTGAAGATTCTGAGGGTTAGTTCTTGGGTTGATGGCGTTTGACAAGAAGTTCGGCTCCACAGCAGGACAGCAGAATCAAGATTCCCATTTTTGGAGTTGTCCTTTCTAGTGACAAGGGATATTTTTTCGTTTTGGTCTCATTTTTGTTGAGACCCGCAAATGCCATTTACTCCACCTGAGAGAGAAAAGCGGCAGATCTTATTTTCTTTTTTTTTCCAGGAGGGGAAGTCGGGGTGGGGGGAGGCTAGGAGGAACTAGGGAAAACCAAAGTGCATTAGATCCTAGACTCTTTAGTGGGATGCCCTGTCCCTGCTAACAGTCCTGAGTCACCATTGCTCTGATGTGGTTGTTTCTTTTTAAACTTGGAAGAGATGGTATCCAAGTTGGTGAATGTAGGAATTGAAAAGGGTGAAAAAGACCAACTGGGTAGGCTGTCGAATGTTCTGGAAATTCCTCCTAATGAAAACCTCATCTGTAGGTGGGTTCAGGTGCCTCAGGACAGAAGGTGCTGATGGCTACCCTCCCCCTGGCCAGCTGCACTGTCAGTGGTTGGAACAGCCTTGCTTGTAGCAGGCCCTGAGAATTCCGTGGAACCTTCCAGGGGACTTTAGTTATTTCTCTTGTGAGTGACTGACCATACCTCACCCCCACCCACTATGTGTTTTGGATAAACTACATCACTGGTCAGTGGCCTGTTTGATAGAGATTTCTAGAAGCCAAACTGTACCTGTGGTGGTCTGAATAAGAATGGCCCCCAACGGGTTTATATATTTGAATATTTACTCACCAGGGAATGGCTTTACTTGAGAAGGATTAGGAGGTGTGGCCTTGTTGGAGAAAGTGTGTCACCGGGGATGGGCTTTGAGGTTTCAAAAACCCACGCCAGTCTGTTTTTCTCTCCGCCTGTGGATCAGGATATAGAACTCTCAGCTACTTCTCCATCACCAAGTCTGCTTGCGTGCCGCCACGCTCCCCTCCATGATAGTGATGGACTAAACCGCTGAACCTAGAAGCCAGCTCCAGTTAAATGCTTCCTCTTACAAAAATTGCCTTGGTCGTGGTGTCTCTTCACAGGACTAGAACAGTGACTAAGACAACACTCTTTTCTAAGTCACCATCCCCCCAGCCCATCTCTAACTCTACTAGATTTGATTTCTCTCAGTTTATATCAAACCAAAAGCTGATGAATGGCAGTGTGCTGGAAGGATAGTGATATTAAAAAACAAACAAAACAAAAACCCGAAAACAAAACCTGAACATATCAGGGGGCATAGCATTCAGATGTCCTGATTAGAGATATTTTTAAAAGGCCTAATTATAGACTTAAGGCAGGGGCCTTAGTGAGGCTTTAGGGAGTTGGGGAGACTTGATCTAAGAGCTGAAACAGCCCGTGCGTTTTAAAATTTCTGCATCAATAAAAATAAAGTTGGCGGTCATCAGTGTCCCCGGCTCACATAAATCTTGAACTTTTGACTTAATTATTGTGGGAGAGTTCACAGGGCAGCCTGCTGTGGTTGAAGAGCATTGCTGAGGGAGTTGGGGACTCGGGGTTAGCCTTGGTCCGGCCTCTGGCTTTGTGACCTTGATCAAATCACTTAACCTTTCTGGGTGACATTGATCCTGTCAGCCATCAAGCCAGATGGAGGAACATTGTAATATGAGTCCCAGTTTTCCCTTGAAAATATAGGGCTGTGTTTGCTTTTTGGTTCTGAACAGAGAACAGCTTGTAAACCTGAGATGTCAATACTGGGCCGTATAAGGGTTTTTACGGGGCAGGCCCAGCAGCTTATGTTTTATCATTAAGTTTAAATTGCAGGGCCAGAAACCCCTGTAGCCCTCCCATTTGTTGACAAAATCAATACCTGCGTAGCTCACAGATGCCTGGAAAGAATATTAGAACCTTATCAGAACAGCTTCCCTGGTTTATAGCAAAGCTTTTCCCAGTCATCCGTCCTCCCACCCTGTCTGCAACTCAAGCTGTGGCCTACTTTATTCTCCGCTTGCTAGCTGGCCGCCACCAGCAGGTGGACTTTCAAGGATGGACACCCAGTGGGGAAGCTGGCATTGGTGATGACGAAGCAACCCTTACAGAGGAGGAAGTGCGGGCCTCCATGGTGAGACAGAATGGCGAAGGATAGCCATGGGGTACTTGGGAGGGCTGTGAGTGGAGTTAGGGCCTGTCTTTACTCAGTTGCATTTTGGTAGAGTGAAAATTGACTTAACGCAATCACCCAGAGGTGATGAGTGCCGGTATCAAGGAGGATAGTTCTTGGTGGGTTGCCTTTATCTTTCTGACGGGATTTTATTTATTTATGCCGCTTCTCACTGTTCTTTTGATTTGCTTGTTGTTTGTATCTTGTGACTAACAGGACATTTTTTCTTTTGCTGTGTATGCCATGAGGAGATCTGTGAACATCAGAGCCAAAGAGAAGAAGTCCATTCTTTCACTTCCCAAGTGGCTCGGTGTGCTTCATGTTTTCCCGCCTTTGGAGGTCTGCTCCGCCATCCGCTCTCATCAGTCAGGTGACTTGGAGTGTGTGCGGCGTGCCTGCTCACGGTCCTGATTTCCAGGCAGCCTCGTGTGCTCTTGGCTTTACCGATTCCATCCCAGTCAGGTTGTTGAGTAACCAGCGTGTGGCCGTCGGCTAGGTACCAGGTCCTTCTCTGTATCTGCAGGCTTTTACTCCATGGCAGGAGTTCCTGCTCTCCATGGAATTGCTGAAGTGCTCCCAAATGTCGGTAGGGAAAAGGCTGGCTTGGCTCTCCCGAGATGCCTGGTCCTTGTTTCTCTGGGTGTATATGCTACTTCTTTGGTGCCTGGACGTTTGGACGTGTCTACCTTGTGGAAATGGCAGGGGATATTGAGGAGAGTCTGCAGGTCCGGAGTGTTGGACCTGCGATTCCAGCACCAAGGAGGATGAGGAAGGATCTTAAGTTTGATACCAGCTTGGGCTACATAACAGGACTGTCTCAAGGGGCAGGAGACTGCCACAGAAGGAAGCACAGTAGGATGGTCCTGTAGGAGTGTTATTTTTCTAGATTATGTAGATCCTTTAAGTTTATATCAGAAAGAGACATATTTTTTTAAAAAATGTGTTATTATTATGAATAATAAAAAATAGATTTATCTCGTCTCCAAGCATCATGTTTATTTTTTAATAATATGTACACTTGCCATCCCAAGCAGAAGCTCAGTTGCAAGGGCTGTTGTACCGACGTAGTACTCAGCCGAGTGGCAGTGGCCAGAAAGTCAGAAGCCCAGTAGAGCATTGGGACAGTCCTTTCCTGGCTCACTGGCACCTTGAACAGCTTAGCTCAATGACCTTTCGGCTCCCGGAGGACTGTTGTGAAATTCAGTTCCAGCTGCAGCCCCAGAGTGATTGGGTTTCATAGTGCCCCCACCCACCGTGGCTCCCTGAGGCTGAGACAAGAAGCTACGCCCACACCGTGGTGTGCAGCCAGGGTCTGCTTCATGAGAGCAGATTTTCTAGATCTAGTTTTACTCTAGGAAAGCAGCTACCTGCTAGAAATCCCAGCAGCGGTCTTTTATAATCTTCCTTAAGTTATGCCTTGGCTTGGCTACCAGGACAAAGGCTTGGGTTGCCAGCGTGCTGCTGGCACAAGTCAGCACAGTGCGTTGCGCGTGGCTGGGGGTCAGTCCCCTGCCGTGGTGGCCTCATTGATGGCTTAGAGTGGAAAAGAACATTCCTAGTTCCTGAGGCCAACCCCCTACTTTTTGATCTCAGAGAACATGAAAATCATGCCTAATGGTTTGTAAGCACCTATTTGTTGATTTCTTTTATGTTTTTTTTTAAAAGGACATTCCAGAGCTTAGCCCAGCAGTAATTGATGCTATCTGAGTGACTGCATTAATATTTAGCTAATTCATGTGAATAGGCCATTGTGTTTACTTAAACAATGACATGAATCCAGACACCTGACAGCTTGAGGTATGCTTTCCATTTAGGTCAGATTTGTTAAAGTCTTTGTGTAGGGACAAAGCTCATTATTTATTTTGGGATCTCAATGGCTGCTTTCAGTGGCTTTGGATGGATTATTCTAAGTAGAAGCTTTTAAAATGAAAGATGATGGAGATTGTTTCAGGGTATGCCAGGCCCTTGGGGTCTTGTGATAGGTGGGAGTCCAATGGTCCCCTGGTGAACTCTCAGAAGAATAGATGTGTTTGCGAGCATCCAGTGCCCAAGCTACAGGGTCCTCAAGATGCATATCACAAATGCAACTGGATGGAAAGGAAATAGTGCAGCCTCTTTTCTTCTCGCTTGGCCTCCATCCCCCTCCCCTCCCCTCCCCTCCCTTCTGCTCCCTCCCTTCCCTGATTTCCCTCTTCTCCAAATGGGTGAACAGCTGTGGTTTTGCACAGCCTTGGTGTGTTACCACCTAAATCCCACCACCTTGGCACTTGGGAATGCATTAGCCCGAACAAGAAGATACAGTGCGTCCTTGATAAGACCATCCAGCTCTGCCGCTCATAGCAGGTGTCAAATCAAGGGCAAGGCAGCCGGGGCAGGGGCAGTTGCTCCAGAGAGTGAGTGTAACAGGAGAGCCTGCTGTTCAGGTTGAACCTCTCCCAGCCTATGCTAGAGGGGAGGCTGCCAAATAGGTTCCCCGGCTGTGACCATTTTGCCTCTGGTTTGTGGCGTGTGTGTGCCGCTCCTGCTGTCCCTCATCGCGTGGAAAGTCTGTTTGTTGCCCAGATGTTCAGTGGAAGTTCTGAGCTGTACTGGAGATTGCAGTGTCTGCCCCCACTGACTGTTTCGGAGTCCAGTTTTCAGTGTCTAGAAGGTATGATGGAAGGCATGGCTTCCTGCTGAAGCTGGTCTGTATTAGCCAGGAGACCAGGGCTAAGAACTGGGACTTGGGCCTCAGACTGATCTTGGTTGAATCTCAGCTGCGTGACTTTTGGCGCTGTGGCTCTTTGCAGGTAAGGTCTCAGGACCTCAGTTTCCTTGGCCCGCAGCAGGGATGATAGTAGCTCCTCACATGCTAAGCATGCACAAGCTCTTAGAACAGTGCCTGGCAAGCACACATTGGGTCAGTAGTGGCCTGGAGCCATTAGTACAGGCATGAAGAATCGGTAGCAGCGTTCTGGACTGATGATGTAGCGCCTGCTTATAGAACGCACTTTACTTGTTACTTGGTCACTGAAAGACCTTTCTCTTTTTTTGAACTTTAAAAAAAAAATCACTTGTATCTGTGACTGTGAAGGCCATTTAGGGGCCGTGACTTTATTTAGCATTTGGTTAGTTGCTTCTTATGAAGTTTAAGCATGGCATTGGGACTATAGTGTTCAGAACCACCCCTGGAAAGACAAAAGATCTCTTTCGTTAAACAATTAAGATATACTTATCTATACAGTTTTGTGATTTATTGTACAGGGTACTAGGAGGTTAATGATGGCTCCGAGGATTATTTTACCATGCTCAGATGAGAACTCGGGCTAGTCATGGCCATTTACAAGACTGCTCGGGCTGACTAGAGCGTTAGATTCATGTATAAAGGACCAGACTTCGATCCCCAGAGCCCACGTTAGAAAAAGCCTGGCATGATAGCACATGCTTTAATCCCGATGCTGGGGAATGGGACATACAGATCCCTGGGAGCTCAATGGTGGCCCAGCCTAACTTGCTGGGTAAGTTCCAGGCCACTGAGAGACCTTGTCTCAAAAAATAAGGCGCTTAGTTTTTGGCATTTGAGGGACGTCACTTAAGGTTGACCTCTGGCCTCACATGCATGCACATGTAGTCATACCCATATGAACACCCCTCTCCCCATGCCCACACAGAAAGTTCTGATGGGTAAGTTTATGTGGTCCCCAAGGACAATTTATTTTTACAGTGTGTATATATGACCATTTAATAGGTGTGGCAATTTAAAATGATGTGTTTTTGGAGGACTGAGCCCTTGCTATTACATGGATTGTTTCTGTGAATATAAAGTAGCATTTTAAAGCATGATTTGACATGAAATTATTTTTTTGGCACCAGACTGGAGCAAGAGAGAAGGTGCTTCAAATGGTTTTTTTCCCTGTTAATAGTCATAACCCAATAAGCAGCCCCTCTGGGGACTTTCTGCTAGGCCAGCTGGACCAGACTTCTGAAAATATTTCCCTAACATAAATATTATCCAAGGAGTCCAAAGGAAAATCAGATGCTTTCCTGTACCATGAAGCCGTCTTACCTTCCTGGATGTTACGAGGCTCTCCCTTCATCTATATGCATTTCATTGTCTTCCGATTCAGGAGCACCATACTGGACCAACACAGAAAAGATGGAGAAGCGGCTGCATGCTGTCCCTGCCGCCAACACTGTGAAATTCCGCTGTCCAGCTGGGGGGAATCCAACGCCCACAATGAGGTGGCTGAAAAACGGGAAGGAGTTTAAGCAGGAGCATCGCATTGGAGGCTATAAGGTAGGACTGAGCATCTGAAGCCCTGTGTTTCTGAGATGTTTATTTTTTTTTTAAGTTCTGTGAAGTTCGCAGGACCAGAAGGAATATGTATTTTTCAAAAGACGTAATTATTGTAATTGATCACATCACTGTTTGATATGTTTGAAAGATCACCCTGGACGCCCCTGTGGTTTTAAAGTTAGTCCCCATTTTTGTTCTTGTTTACATGAGGAAAGTTTAATAACCAGGGGGTCGAAAGTTGAGGGTCTGTTTTCTATATGCTTTATGGTCTGTAAAACTTGAACTGGTGCAGCTGCCCTGTAAGCGGCGGGGTTGTGTTAAGAGGGAATAGCTTAGATTAGAGGAGGGAGTATGAACTAGTATTCGTTAATCAGGGGGAGACGCTGAACAATGACGGAGGCGGCACCCCTCACCCCCCATCCTCCATCACCAGAGATATTCAAGGGCCCATCAGAGAATGGCCTAAAAATTTAGTCTTGTCACTCACTGGGGAGTTGGGCAACAGGATCTCTATGAGATATCCCTGAGAAGGCTCCTTGGGATGCTAAGTATAGTTTTCAGCATCATTGATTAACATCCCTAGAGTTACTCCTTGGTTTTGCTCACCCATTCAACATCACTGATTGAGTGTCCTTATATAGAACACTGTCTAGGCACTGGGGAAGCTAAAGCAAGCAGGGCTGGACGTGGCCTGATGTCAAAAGGGCCCTAGTTTGGCAGGGAGGCCAACTTAAGAGCTGGCATTTGGAGGCTGCTGATAAAGATGAAGTCACAAGTGCATGCTGCATCAGGTGGGCATGAAAGGAAACGTGGTATTAGCACAATGGGAGACTAGGCAAGGAAATGGAGTGTTAGCACAGTGGGGAATAGACAAGGAGATGTAGTACTAGTGTAATGGCAGACTAGAGGTAAAGGAGAGCCAGGGAAGTCAATGTGGTAGCATATGCTTTTAATCAGAGGACTCAGGAGGCAGAGGCCGGCAGATCTCTTTGAGTAGCCTGGTCTACATAATGAACTCCAGGATAGCCAGGGCTACATACAGTGGCGACCACCAAAACAAACAAACAAATAAACCAAAAAGGGGAGCAGAGAAAAGTTTGAGGATTAGTTAGTTGACTTTTTTGGAGGGGGGGATGGAGTTTTCAAATTATTCTGCACAGATAGAATTTTAAGACTTTTGCATGTAGAAAGGATTTAAGGTAACCTTATTATGAAAGTCTGCCATGCACTTGGAAGAGGTGAGGGTGTATTAGTTATCAGTCGCTGTGTAACAAGCTGCTCCAGGTTGGGGCTTTGCAGTCCGTACCTCACAGTCTTGCTGCACATTGAGTACAGCTGGTGGGGTCTTTTCTCTAGGTCTCTCCCAGGATGGTGCAAGGTTTTAGCCAAGGCTGGGTTTCCCCTCAAAGGATACACTAGGGAAGGAACTGTCCAGTTGCCATTAGGATCCACTTTCTTGCTCCTTGCCACATGGGCCAACGCAAAGCAGGTGACAGCTGTCATCTTCAGGGTCAGCAGACAAAGGAGCTAGAGTGGAAGAACAAATATGTCACAGCCTTCTGTAACCTCGTCATGGAAGCAATGTCCCAGCGCTTTTGCTCTTCCCCCTTATTAAACGGGTCCCCAGGGAGGAGATGAACCAAGGGCATGAAGGTCAAGAGTGTGGTTATCACTAAGACCCATCTAAGAAACTTCCAGCATGGGTAAATAAAAGTCACCAATGCCCAGTTCTTGAAAGCAGGTGGGAGAGGTGTTCGTGGAAGCAGCATCAGGGTGCGTGGAAGAACAGTCTCTCCCTGTTTGTAACCTGGTACTGTGGGACCCAGCCCCCATGCCAGCCTGCTGAGCTTCTGTGGGCTTCTTTCCTGTTGTCAGAGATGGGGGCTGGCTGAACAGGCTTTCATCCTCAAAGGTTTGTTTGCTTCTGTAATTTTGGCCATTTGATTTTGAACATGTAGAGGCCCAAACCTAGAGGAAGATGGGGGAAAAGCCTGTAAGTCTGTTTCTAGGTTGGGGACAGTTGAGGGTAGGACCAAAGAAGGGCAGTTCTGCTAAACATCAGACATGGAAACTCTCCCAGCATCAACCGGAACTCCTTGTTGGTGGAAGCAGGAATCATGAGGTTGATTTGTCCTTTTTTTCTTAGTTTAGACCCTAAAAGAAGTAAGTAAAATTAACAAATAGACAGATTTTATTAGTCTTTGCTGCTTAGAAAAGGAGGGCCATGGGGGCTAGAAAGATGGCTCAGTAGTTAAGAGCTGGGTGCTCTTCCAGAGGACCCAGGTTCAACTCCCAGCATCCACATGACAGCTCACAGCTGTCTGCAACTCCAGTTCCAAGGGATCTCATACCTTTACACCAATGCACATAAAATAAAGTTAAATAAATTATAAAAAAAAAGAAAAGAAAAGGAGGGTCACACCACTTAAACTCTGTCCACTCCGGCTTGCGGAAACTCAGAATTGATGCAGTCGGAACTGTTGACTTAGGTGCAGTTTTACTGTGAGAGTGGTGGTCAGATCCAAATTCTACTCAGGAAGACAACCTCTAAGCAGGTATAAAATGAGCCTGTGAGTCTCCAGAGACTCTTGGTCTTAAAATAAATGGGCTGCACATCATTATTATGGATAAGGAACATTTCGCAAATGTGAGTGAGTGATTACGATTATGGAGCTGTTAGACACAGGGGCTTAATGAGGGAATGCCCTTGATTTTTAACAGGTGCAGATAGTTTTAATTAACCATGACAACACCGTGCTAAATAAGAACACCCAGGAGGACCCCGAAGAATGGCTGTAGCTTGTGAGGACACATGCCCAAATTGCTGGGGTTTTTTTTTTTTTTTAAGATTTAACTAATTTATTTCATGTGTCCGAGTATTGCCTGCGTGTTTGTTTGTGCACACATGCCTGCCCGGTGCCTGCAGAGTTCAGAAGAAGGCATCAGATCCCTGGAACTGGAATTGCAGTTGTGAGCTGCCCGGTGGGTCCTCTGCAAGAGCAGCAAATGCCCTTAACCATCCAACCCTTCCACCCCACCCTGAGGGATTTTGTTAATTAGTGTTAAGCTGTTATTGGAGGCAAAGAAAGGAATTTGAATGGATGGGGCAAAACTCTAGATCTAAAGGACATTTTGATGTTAAAAAAAATTTTTTTTTTGAGGGCTGGGGAAATGGCTCTGCTGGTAAACCGCTCTCGCTATGCAAACATGAGGACCCTGAGTTTGACACCAGAACCCATGAAAAAAAAAAACCAGATATGCTAGTGTGTACCTGTGATCCCAGGGCTGGAATTCACTGACCAGCTAGCCTTTTCAAATCGGTGAGCCTCAAGTTTGGTGAGAGATCTTGTCTCCAAAAATAATATGGGGATGGGGTACCCAAATTTGACCACTGGCATCTGTACACACTTGCACAGAAACATATACTTATGCATCTCCACCCCCCAAAAGATAAAGGAAAGGGGTGTAAAGGACAAAGGAAAGCTGGCCTTTGGAATGTGTGATCCTGACCCCGGTGCTCTCCTAATCTCCCTCTGCGGAATGCAGAAGGAGGTTGTGGTCTGGTGGCCGCTGAGATGACCTGTCCAATGTAAATGATGTCGCAATCTCTATTTTCACAACAGGGAAATTAAGGTTGATGCCAGTGGGACATCATTTTGGTGATACTGGAAATTTAGAGATTCTGTGGAGCCCCAGGGGCTTCTAGGATTTAGGAGAGTCACAGCTTTCAGCTTGGCAAACATGGTTCCCTGAGGCATAATTCTTGCTGAAGATCTGTTAAACCTGCCCCAGAGTTCCCAGGTCCTGAAGCATGGGAGGGCCATCAACCAACACCTTCTCCCAGGGCTGGGTCCCTCTTCCTGGTGTGGCTGCCTGCCTGACACCACCTACTTGAGACTTCACCTGCACCTTCAGGGCACAGTGTTGGGTGTCTTGGTCCCCATGTGGGGTTCCCCTTTGGATATTTTCTTCATTGCTATGTGAACTTCTAAACAAATGCACCTGCCAGCATTTGACCTGAGGCGCTGTCTGGAACAGGCTGTAGCTATGCATCCCTCAGAGGTGGAAAGGAGACATCTACTTAAAAACAAGAAAATCTTATTTATTTGACTGTGTGTGGGGGAGGATCATGTGGAGGCCAGAGGACAACCTGTGGGAGGGAGTTGGTTCTCTTCTTCCACCGGGATGGATGGGCCCTAGGGAACCACACTTAAGCCATCATCTTGGAGGCAATTGCCTTTACCCGTTGAGCCTTGCCGTCCTTCAAGAGAGACTTAATTGAAGAGACCTAACTCCAACCCCCGCAGAGAGGTCCTGCTAAGTCCCAACCCCACACTCCTCTGACTCCTGCCTGTTTACTTCGTAATGAAGCAAGGTGTCAAGTTTTCCACAGTGTGTTTTCCCAGAAAGCCAGAGACCTGGAAGTTTCCATAAAGGAACATTGGCTATTTGTGCAGCTTTTCTTCTTTCTTCATAAACTCTGTCCTTCTGGAACCCACCTCAGCTTTGATGGCCAGGCCAGCCCTGCAAGCTTTTCTTACTTGTTTATGACTTTGTGGCCCTTGGCCACCACATCCCAGCGTGCTTTGGAATGACTTGTGCATGGGGCCATCTTAGGGAGAAGGGAAAACACAAAGTCACCTGAAGTCAGAGAAATGAAAAATGGAACCAAAACTCGGGCCGGTGGCGAAGAGCGTGTCCTGCTCTTGCAGAGAATCCAGGTTCAGTTCCCAGCACCCAGAGATCTGGTGTGCCCCTGGCCTCTGAGGGCACCAGGATTTATGTGCACACATCTTTCCCATGTAATACACATTATAAAAATAAAAAGAATTAAGTATTTTTAAAAGGGGGAAGCAGGTGGATCTCTGTGAGTTCCAGGAAAGCCAAGGACAGCTAAGGCTACACAGAGAAACCCCGTCTCAAAGGAAAAAAAACCAGAAAGCAACCCCTACCTTCCCAAAAGGACCTAGACTAATTTAAGTATAGAAATATTTGGCATTCTGCACTTAGTCTTGCCATTTAATTAGAGACTTACTGGGTAGCTGAGACTGGTCTCCAATTTACTGTGTAACCCAGGCTGTCCTTCAATTCAATCCTCCTGCCTCTGCCTCCTTAGCACTAGGCGATAGGAATGTACCACCACTAGCATCTTGATATTTTAGAATGTGCAGAAAGGGGAGAGGGATGGCAGTTAGTATCTAAGTAAAACTTGACCAGAAGCATGATTCTCTCTGTCTCTCTCTCTCTCTCTCTCTCTCTCTCTCTCTCTCTCTCTCTCTGTGTGTGTGTGTGTGTGTTTGTTCTTCCAACTCTGTCACCTGTGTGTGTGTGTGTGTGTGTATGTTTGTTCTTCCAACTCTGTCACCTCTCTCTCTGTGTGTGTGTGTGTGTGTATGTTTGTTCTTCCAACTCTGTCACCTCTCTGGGTTATGAGACTTAAAAACCCACCAAACGTTGTCCTAGAATACCTATAATACCATATTATTTATCCACTTTTATTATCTATAAAACTTTTTTGTTGCTCCAAATAAAATCTCTGCACCCATTAAGAAATAACCCTCCCCCAGTACTTGAGATCCTCGAGTCTATTTTTTTGTCTATGAATTTGCCTATTCTTAGTACCTCATGTAAATGTAATCGCAGGATGTTTGCCTTTTATGCCCTGCTTATTTTACTTCATATAGTGTTCAGGATTCATCTAAGTTATAGTATGAGTCAAAATTTGATTCCTGTTTATGGTTGATCACTATTTCATCAGACGGATGTACCTACCACCTTTTGTTATAATTTGTGTGCATGTATCTGAGTTGTAGTTTTCAGTTCTTTGGGGTATATCCTTAGTGGAATTGCTGGATCATATGACAATTCTTTGTTTAGGTCTTGAAGGTCAGCATTGTTAAAGAACTGAGTTCAAAAGGCGTTGTAGGCCCTGTTGCCACCCACTTTGTTAGCACCTTCAGGCAACAGGCTGTTGAGTGGGTACCCTTGCATTTGGCAGTGTGAGTTGCACCTCCTCTGCAGAGGTTCAGGGGTTGTCGACTGGGCGGAGTGAAGAGATTCTAGTTTCCACTAGTGGTGCTACAGAGGCTGATGGTGCAGCCCTGCTCTCTGGACACCCCCCTGCAAAACAAATTGCAGCTACCCATCAATGCCGGTTTAAGCATTAACAAGTGTTTGCCGTCATTTCTGGATGATGATGACAAGCAGCTCCAAGTGCCAGTCCCTCTACACGTGTGAGCCCCGTGCACAATTGCATTCAGAAGGGATGGTTTGACATCCCTGGGAGCCTTCTGGAAATGGGGCTGGAGACGGAATAGTGAGATTCCATCCATCTTAACAACAGCGAGTGTATTTGTGGACCACCTTTCTGAAGCCCAGGCTACCGCGATTGCTGTTTTCTGGGAAGTCACAGGGGCATCTGTTGTCACTATCTCCTTCAAGCTGGCTCAGAGTGAAGCTTCTGGATGTTTATTCCACTTGGTAGCGAAATGCCTGGGTATTTGGAAATCTTTGAGTATTTTGTTCTTTTGCAATGAGGAAGCCAAACATCCAGGTGACAGTTGGGGCCTTTGGCCTTTGACTCCCTGGTGATATGTTTTGATTTTGTTTTGGTCTTAATCTTCATACCCTATTGTCACCTGAACATAGTTGAAGCCTTCACAGGCACTTAGAAAGGTTCGAGATAGCAGAAAGAGTCTGGGGGGAAAAAACCCAAACCAAACAAAAATAACAACAACAACAACAGCAAAAACTGTCTAGACCACCTTTTGTCTTCACGTGGGTGGGGTGTGGAGCATTTGTGGAATCTGCTCTTTGTGTTCCAAGCTAAAGCGCTCAGGGGTTTAGCTTCGGTCTGCTTTGTTTCAATGCTGAAATGTTATTTCAAGAAAGACCTTGGTGAACATAGTTTTGGAGCTCTGTTCGCCAATTCTGTTATTTGGCAGCTGCAAGATAACGAATTCCACACAAATTTGGCTGTGGGCAGGAATGAAAATAAAGTCACAGGAATGTTGCTATATGCAGGATTCCTCCTGTCCCTGGCCCTTTGTTGTTGGTCAGCTAGAGAGAGCCGGATGAGGGCATTCCCCAGAACAGGATCTAGGACCCATCGGATGGCTGGGGAGCCCTTCTCTTTCAGTTTGTGTGTCCATGTTTTCCTGTGTGTGCACACACATGTGTTCAGAGGCTGGAGGTTGTCATCCAATGTCCTCCTCAATCACTTTCTATCTTACTTTGTGAGACAAAGTCTTGAACTCGCTGATTGGCTAGACTGATTATTTTCTGTGGACAATATACCCAGATGTAGCATTCATGGGGTTAAACAACAACAACAAAAGTGTCATTAATTTTAATGGGTGCCACCAAATTATTCCTCGACTGCTTTCTCTGGCTTTATGTTGCAATTCTCCACTTGTGTCTGTTTTCCCTTATATTCATTCAAGTTCTAAAGTGACACCGATCTTCCTAATTTTTGTTAATCAGCTGGTGAACAAGTGTCTCATTATTGTTTTAATTTGCATTCCCCTGATTGCTAATGAGGTTGAGCAGATTCCTCCCCCCCCCCACGGGGGCGGGGGTGGGTGTATTTATATTCCCTATTCTCTGGAAGCAAAAACAATGTATATACATTTGGCCCAAATGCTGAGAAGAGCACACGGAAGGGCGAGCGAGGTGCCATTCATGCTCGCTGCAGGGGTACCCTCTTCAGGTCACGCAGAATCTTGATGTGCAAACACTGATTTAATACATTTCCGAACTCGGTGCCTGTGGTTTCCATGTCTTAGAGTTGTTGCTGTAGTCGTTTGACCTGCTGTTAAGTAGCCCCTAATTAACACCAGGCTCTCCTCTAGTATAGAAGTATCTACGTCCCACTGTGGGCAGCTTCTAAGAGCATCGGTTTGAAAAACGCCGCAGCTTTAAAGTGCGGGTTTGATGGTGGTCAAGGAATTCAATTAGGAGCAGTGATGTCAGAAAGAAAATATGAACAGCACTGCTTTGCTGGGCTATTGCTTGAATAACAGGGTTCTAGAAGGGTAGAGGTACCTACCCTTGGTATATGTGCTTCTTATTGTAATAGCATTTTATATTTTATCCATGTTAACTTATTGGTATTTGTAGTGTGTCTCCAAGAAGTTAATATTCAGGGTTCTTTCTTAGAATGTCATAGACCCAAGGAAACTCCTAACTGACCATGTATTCTGCAAGGGAGGTTGTGGGGAGGGGTACCCAAAAAGGCAGTTGCCTGACTGTGCTGCCCCAAGCCAAAATCAGATGTCTTGGGCAGCCAACATCACCTTCCTTAGCAGTTCAGGGGCAAATCCATTTGGAATATGCCATGTACCAGAGTCTGAATCCAGGCACAAGAAAGACATCGACAGTTTGGATGGGGTCCAGAGTGAGGCGCTGCCATGATTAAAGGCTTACAGGCATGACATTTGAGCGGGGGCTCAAAGAACTGAATATTTACAGCAGGGCTCAAGGCTGGATTATGAGGCTTGGTGACTCTGGAGCCTGTGGCTGCATCCCTAAATTACCCTCCATGTGCCTGGCAAGGAGAGAGCCATTTCTGATATTCCTGAGATCCTGGGATGCAGAAGGTCTGTCTTGAGTTCTGCAAGAGAGCTGGTCACTTCCTCTCCATCTCCCAGAGTGACAGCTTCAGGTAGCACCCTGGGACGGGAGTTAGACCAGAAGACCTTGGAATGTGGCATGGGTTTCCCCATCGGGACACTCAGACTTCATGGAGTAGGGAACTTCTAGCTGGGGGTGGGGCATCTGGCTTCCTCCCAGGCTGCCTTGTAGGTCTTGCAAGGAGACCAATGGGATTCTTTTGAATAGAGCACAGGCTTTCTCTGTTCTCAGTCTTAAACCCTCAGATTCATTCTCTCTTCCCACTTGCCTCGCTTGGGAGTCAGTTTTCCTTTGCTGCCTTCCTGTGCTGAACTCTGAGGCAACTCCATGATTGTGCAAGGGTTGGGGTCAGTGGCATCATCTAAGTGGGGTGACTGCTCAGCCTCATTCCTGACCCTTTGCTTGGGTTGTTAAGAGTGATCCAGCCCCTCGCCCCGATGGCACCACGTGACACACTGGGGAATGATGATCTTGGCTTTGAGCTCAGCAGCAGTGACAGTCTACCTGTTCGCAGGTGCATCATGGGACAACTGCCCTGCCCCTGTTCTTAGAAGTGCATGGCTATGAGGTAGTTCTCCTTACTCTCTAGTTGAGGTTCTCACAAGATGAGATCATTAGAACCTTCTGTGAGCTGGCAGACTAGGGGTGGGACTCATAATAGGTCAGTTTTACATGCGCTTCTTGTCTTTGGACGGTCTCAAGGAACTTACATAACTAGGAGTCCTGGTTCCCATGTCTGGAATTCTGGGAAAACCAGGAACGTGTGCCATTTATTTATCTTCCAGCAGGGAGGGAGAAGGGCAGGCCTGTCGTCCCAGGTGAAGCTGTGGAAGTTGAGACTTCCACAGATCTGGGGTCCCAGAGAAAGAAACAAGAGGCTCTGAGAACAAGAATAGAGCTGACCCAAGGGCAGAAGGTGTGGCCTACAGCCCGTGACCATCAGTGTTGGCTCCAGGTAGTTCCGTGGTGCTCTGGGGATCGCAGGCTCCCACTGGAAGGGTAGCCTTAGTAGATTGCCTGCCTGTGACGTGTGACATTGTGTGGCTTTGTGATTGGTCCTCTTGGCCATGTGGGTTCTCCTAATGGAACCTCAAATCCAAGACAGGGACACACCTTTGTGTACCCCTGGATAGCCCTATGCATTCAGAGTATGCCAATACCTGCATATTCAAGGGAAACCTTTCCTTTCGTTCATCACCGTTCTGAATATTAATTGCGAGGGCAGTTTACAGTTCCTCTACACTCCACTTCCAGCAACTTCCTGGGGTTTGAACCCAGGCCACGTGCGTGCTGAACACGTTCTGACCACTGATCTAAACTCTCAGCTCCAGCCAACTTCATTTTAAGGAAGGATACCACAGGTATCTGGTGCTGTTTCTTATCAGTAATCAGCTTCCCTTTTTTCAGGTAAGAAACCAGCACTGGAGCCTTATCATGGAGAGCGTGGTCCCATCGGACAAAGGCAATTACACCTGCCTAGTGGAGAATGAATTTGGGTCCATCAACCACACCTACCACCTCGATGTTGTTGGTGAGTTTGCCTTTTTGGCCGCAGTACACCTCCCGTCTGTTCTAGCTCAACTCATTTAAAACCATGGCAGTGAGGGTATTTTCTCCTCACACTCAAGGAGAATCAGCTTGTCTCGTTTTTGTACCACTAAGATGTCACCTGAGAAGGTTGCTTCTGTCGTATGACTATGTTCTGTTTCCCGGGTCGCCAGGTTATACAGCCTTTGTGGGGTCGCAGGTGCGGATCTTCTGGGTTCCTAAAGCGTTATCTTTTTATCAGGTGCCTGCGGTGTAAAGCATCTCGTTCTGGGAGCTAAGGTTATTCTGAATAATCTTAGTCTGTGCAGAGAGACTTTGAATTGTGTATATAAGTGTGTCTGTGTGGATATCTACATGAGAGGGCAGGCAGTTGTAGAGGCCAGAAGAGGGCCTTGGGCCTACCGCCTGGTGTGGATGCTGAGGGCGGAACTCAGGTCCTCTGAGAGAGCTGGTATGTGCTCTTAGCTGCTAAGCCTGCCTTTCCAGCCCTGGAAAATTTTGTTTTTAAAGAGAGGCAACATTGTTTAAAGAAGGGCAGCTCATGACATTGGCTAAAGAGGAAAGAAAAAGTTAATATAATGATTGAGCCTGTGTCTGGCTGGAAGAAAAAAGTCAATGTCAGAGATGGTCGTTAGGTAGTTCCGTGTCTCTTCTTGGGAGATATTTCTCTGAGCAAAGGAGCCACCTATGTTTGAGAGCTCACAAATGTGTTTTTGTCACAGATAAGTAGGTCCTTTTTGTCACCCATCATAAGGTTACACAGCCCGTAGTTCCCAAAAGGAACATTTCTTCCCAAGTTTTACAGTTTTATTGGTTATTGTGAGTTTTTGTTGTGACTGATGAAGAGATTTGATTGGTTGCTACTTTAGTTACTTTTCTTGTTGTTACATAAAGTACTCAACAAAAGCAGCTTACTGAAGGAAGCGTTCACTGGGACTCACAGTTTGAGTCTGTCATGGTGGGAAAGGCATGGAGTCAGGAACAAGGCACCCCGTTCCTCTTTTTGTGCAGTTCATTTAATGGGGTACCCTTTTGTAGGATGCTCCTTCCCACCTTTATGAATTTAACCTAGAAACTCCTGCATAGCCTTGCCCAGAGGTTTGTCTCCTGCGCGACTTGAGGCCCTGTCAAGTTGGTAGTGTTTGCTGTCACACATCCCTACAGGAGTCTGCAGCTGGGTTCTCTGTGCTGCAGGGATGGTGGGGTCAGATCTCTTCCCTGTAGAAGCTGTCTGTGCTCTGATTTGTCACCCAGAGTGATACTGGGCTCCTTCTGTGTCCTCAGTCACTTCTTTGGGTCACTCTTCCATGTGCAGACTGTTGACTGAGGAGTCAGCTCTGAGCTCACGGGGATCTGTTTTGATTTTTCATGGCCTTTGGTGACTCCACACTCGTGTCTGCCCACTTTATTCTGTCAACACAGGTTCTCCACATCATATCCTGTGCATGGTCCTGGCTATTATCTTACTTAGGGGTATTTCTGTCTCTTTCAAAAATACAAACTATTTGAAAGGAGAGTTTGCAAATTCTCAAACTGCCCAAGAACCCTTAAAAACTGTCCTCAATATAGGATTAACCAAAATGCATAGTTTTGTTTAATTGAAGATTTAGGTTAACTAAAAGTTAAACAGAAAATTCTATTGATTTTTCTGTCTGGTTAAGTGAGGTTACAGTCACAAAAAACTATGCCTTACCAAGCCTCATTTATATTGTCTTTTACTTCCATTTGAGTGTAAACATTCAGTGACAAGAGTATTTGAATGGTTCAGAAGGCTTAATGTGACATTTGATAGGCCACTGTGCAGTATTTACCCTCTATCCATTAAAAGAGTGTTAGAGCTTTCTTTTATGTCTTAATTATTTGCTTCTATGTTTTTTGAGGTAGAGTCTCATGTAGTCCAGGCTAGCCTTGAATTTGCTGTGTAGTTGAGGATGTCCTGGAACTCTCCTGATCCTCCTGTCTTCACCTCCCTAGTGTGTAGATTGTAGGTTTTGCCCCTGTAATGTAGCTTGCGTCTCTCACTTCCCCATCCACAAACACTGAGGCCTGAAGTCAGGGCCTGCCATGTATTAGGCAAGTGCTCTGTCACTGAGCAATATCCCAGACATTGTCTGTATGTTTGTTTTGCTTTTTCAAGATAGGGTTTCTCTGGGTAGCCTTGGAACTCTCTCTCTGTAGACCAGGCTGGCCTCAAACTCACAGAGATCAACCTGCCTCTGCCTTCCAAGTGCTGGGATTAAAGGTGTGCACCACCATCAGCCAGCTATTCCAGACAATTAAAAAAATATGTACGTGATATATTGAGACAAGAGCTCGTTAAGTTGCCCAGGCTGACCTTGAACTTGCTCTGTTGCCCAGGCAGGTCAACCTTTTGATTTTCTGTCGGAGCATCCTGAGTAGCTCATCTTGCAAACTGCATCATCAGACCTGGCTCTGGTCCTGTTTCTTATTGAGACATTTGTGGTATGCCAGGTTCAGATATTTTAGTAAATATACACACGCAGAAGAATGACGTGTGCGAGGATTTCTTTTGTCACAAATGGCTCTAAATCCATTCATCAAAGAGCACATGACTTGGGATTTACTTCAGGCTGCGTGGACCGAATTTGACACGAAGTGTTTGCATTAAGAAAAGAAAGTTAGATTTAAAATTAAGTAATTTATTACGGAGGAAAAAAATTGTTCTGTAGGAGTCCTTTGGGATTTTAGCCTAGCATAGGTCTACAAATTATTCATGATTGGGGCCATTCCAAGAATTGAGGAGTCAAGGCAGGGCCGCTGTAGCCTCAGGGTCTTGCTTACAGCAGGTTTTAGCTTGAGTTGTTGTGCTAAACATTCAAAAGCCCCTGCCCCACCTCCCCTTTGAGCTCTCTGGCAGCTCTTCCCTGTGAAAGCTCTGAAATCTCTCTTAGAGTTCAGGGCTGGGATTTGAATGGGGCTGCTGAATAATGGCACTGGGCTGTTTCGTGTTAATCCCCTGGCAATCAGTCTTGCTGAAAAGAGCGTATGATTCAGTGGTGTGATGTGGAGGGAGCGTGGAGTGTATGGAGTAATGCAGAGAGAGGCCTGATTATGTCACAAGTTTGGGAGATCGCCCAGCTCAACCCGGGCCAATAATGACACAACGCTGGTTGGGAATAGCCATTAAAGCACAACTCCAGTGGTTTTTTTTTTTCTTCTCTAAGCCTTGAACCTTCTTTATAAATAGAAGCCAAAAGTCAGTGGAATATAAGACATTCTCAGTAAAGATGGAGGTGTGGAATACTCTTTTTTTTTTTTCTGAAAACCTCAGCAGTTGCTTTGAGAAGCACTAATAAAATGAGAATTGAGTCAGCCGAGGAGCCTCATAGAGACTTACAGGGTTGGCAGCCATTCTGAACATCTTGGCAAGTGGGAACAGAAAGGATTCAGGCTTAGGCAACAAACTCCTGGTGGCCCTGGAGTCCAAATGCAGTACTTTGCTGTGTGGTAACAGGGTCTCAGTTACCTCTTTATTTCACAGAAGACTAGAAACTTTTTCCAGTGACCAGGAAGTGGCTCCTGACGGAGTGTTGCTGCATTGTGTGCGTCTGTGGTTCAGGTGTTAGGCAGCATCAGGACCGAAAGGCTCCACCTCCGCATGGCCGTGTAATTTAAACGATACTCTTGTGTTCTAGAATAAAACAGCGGGCCATTGCTGTGTGTGGGGAGATTGCGCTTCATTTACAAGGTCCTTTTAGGAGCCTTGCTTGATCCTCATTAAAATTGACACCATTACTTTTCAGCCATTTATAGCAAAGGAAAATTAGCATGAAGCTCCACATCTCAGTGATTGCGGCAATAATAAATCAGCCTGCCAAGTAAATGGCTATGGGAGCTGGTGAGTCTTCACTGTGTTTCCTCAGTGAGGGATGCTGATTTGATGGATGCCCCACCACCACCAAGTGGCACCTAGAAGTCATTAACTCTTTTTCACTGGGTCTGACCCAAGATCTGAGGCCCTGGCATCTTAGGAACAAATACAGCTCGATGTGGTGATAAGAGCAGCCAGCCCAGTGGCAGGAACATCTGGGCCCCAGAAGAGCTACCGAGCCCTTCTGAACCTGCTTTATAACCAGTAAGATTGAAGAAGATGTTTATCATCACTTGTGTGGTTGGTGTATTAGTTCCCTAAAATTGCTGTAACAAATGTCCCTGAGTGAGTTACTCTTTAGTAACTTTTATTAGTCTCAAGCAGGAGAGGGAGAGAGTTAGGAGCCATTCACTGTCTCCTCCCTACCTCCTCCTTTCAAGGTCTGTCACTGTGACCTTGGGCTCACCATTTAGGCTAGGCTGACTGGTCAACATATATGTGCCTTCCCAGCACTGGCGTTGCAAGTATACACCATCATGCCTAGATTTTATCCTTTGGTTTTGGGGATCAAACCAGGTTCTCATACTTGGAAGGCAGGTGTCTTAACTAGGTAAACCGAGTACCATTTGGGGACCAGTAGGTAGAGTTCTGTTTCCTGCTGACTTCGCGCCTCTGGTTAATGATGTCATCCAGCCCATCTTAGACTGGCTTGGTTGTTGGGCTTACAGAGGATCACAGAACCTCCTTTTTCTTCTTCTATCCCTCACCCCATCTTAAAGCTGAGGAAATTTTGACCCCAGCAGGGGTCAGCCATGTGTGTGAGGACTTGAGAAGACCCCAGCGCAGGCATCTCAGACTCGGTCTCCATGGCTCTCAGACGATTACTGTCAGGCAAGGGGGAGATCACTCAGTAGATAAAGCACTTGCCAAGCAAATGGACTCAAGGGCTAGAGTTTGGACCCTTGAACCGAGGTAAATACTGGATGAGTGTGGCGGATCCAGCCTGGGAGGGTGGAGACAGGATCCCCTGAGCAAGCTGGCTAGAGAGATTAGCTGTGCCAGGGAGCTCTGAGTTTGAAAGAATAAAGTAGAAGAGTGATGAAGGAAATTACTGATATGAACCTCAGACCTCCACAGTTCCCTACGCTTGTGGACCCACACAAGTTCAAGCATACATGTATACACACATATGAAGAAGCAGGGGATTAGTACCCTTCCTCCCTCATGTAGTCCATTTGGCTTTGAATTATGATCTTGCTAGTCGTTATAACAGACTATTGGATACTTATTGGTGACCCCTTTCTCCTGATGTCGGATATGTGGGGGGTGCAGAGTGTGTTGAGGTACGGATAGTACCTCAGCTCTCTTCTTAGTTTGGTTCTCTGGAATCTCATCTCCTAGCCCCGGCGTTGGATGACTGGAGCTGTCAAATGCTGTTCTTCACTTCTGGCTGGCTGAGGGTGGCTCAGCTTTTTCTCCAGTCCTGACTTGTCACCGGCAGGCCAGAATGACTCCGTTGGCTAGCCCTTGACACAAATCCCCCACAGCTCAGCTCTAGACGTGATGGGACACAGCCTGGCAGCAGGTGCTGAGCACCTCAGGTGTGCCTTCAAGAGGAATGAGGTCTGATTTCTTCCAGGTAGACTGTTAAGCCCTGCTGTATGGCCAACCCATGGCCTGGAACCTATGGCAGTCTCCAGAGAGAGAGAGAGAGGTTGCACAAAGCCTTGGTTTGCTGCTCGGAGGCTGGGATGGCAAAGACTTTAGTGTGATCTCGGAGCAGTGAGGAAGGGATCGGAGGAGTCAGAATTCCTAAAACCACGTCTGCTTACCCGGTGTGGCACTGGCTGTGGGTCTGGAGCAGTGTTCAAGTCACTGATGAAAATTGGTATTCGGGGCTTGGGCTAGGGTATAGCTCAGTTGGTAGAGAGCTCGCGAGCATACATGGTGAAGTCCTGTGTCCCGTCTCCAGCCCTGCATATAACCAGGTATGATATGGCATGTCTGTAATCTTAGCACTTGGGGAAAGGATTCGAAGCCCATGGTCATCTTTGGCTGCAAAGTGAGTTTGAGGCCAGCCTCAAACTGAGTTCCTTGTAGAAACTGCCACTAGTGGGATCTTCTTGATTTCTGACGAGGAAGATCATACGGGAGTCAGTTTCCATCTGACAGTGGCTTCTCAGAGCTTTATGTGACAGGAACAGTCTTGGCTAGAGCACTGAGAAAACCCCGAACCATGATCTGGAGGTTTCAAGGCACTGAATGCCAATTTTCCCTCCATTCTTGGTTGGAAGGCCTATGTTCCTCCAGCGCCAGTCAGGTTTCAGCACTGGGTCCCCGAGGGGACCTGCGGTGGTTTCCTGGCCTCCCAGGCCTTGCCTAGATTTGCCCGTATTTATGATCTTGCTGCCAACTGACACTGTCCCATTTCTTGCTGTAGCTTGACACCTGTTTTATGCTAGGGCTGTCTCTCACTGCCAGCTCTGGACTTAGGAAGTCTAGCTGGAGAGAGGCAGAAAGCTCCTCCATTGCAAATGGGCTAAGGATTAAGGTTGCAGTGAGGGCCTTTTTGCATAACACAGAATCATAGCCCCGAGTAGCAGCTGGCAGGAAACACATCGCTATTGCGCTGGCGCTCCCCAGCCATTTTTACCTTTCCAAACCATGGCTGCCACAGTTAGGATGTGAGAGTCTCCTTGCCACATTGTGCCTTTGGGGAGTCAGGTGGGAATTATGCGGGGCGTAAGCGTTCAAGTCCCACTTTTGCCTTCTGTGGCCTTGGGAAGCCCTGGTACCTCTGCGTGTTGATTCCTGAACTGGACAATGCGGGTATTTTTGTTCATGTGTGTTGCTGCGATCATATGCCCTGTACCACTCTGGGGAAGAAAGGCATATTTTGCCTCCCAGACTCAGAGGTATGTCAGTCCATCACTGGAGGAAAGGCAGAGTGGAGCTGGCTTTGTGGTGGGCGCGTGAGGTGGAGTAGATGAGAGATTGGGGAGGGCATAGTCAGGTGTGCCGCCCACTCTGCCAGCCAGGCCTCACCCGCTAAAGGCCGTAGAGCACTCAAGGTGATGCCACCAGTTGGGTATCAAACATTCAAAACCTGAGCCTCTGGGGGCCATTTCTGATTCCAACCATAATGGGCAATAACCTACTTTCTCGGTAGCACCCACCGAAGAAAGAGTTGTCATGAGAGCAGTGCTCTAAATCACGGCACTGGTGACCATCGGTCACTCTTATTAGGCAATCCTATGCCTCTTTGCTGTCTCCAGGCTGAGACACACACTCATTACAGGAGGCTTAGTACTTTCTTCTGGGTGGGGTTTTCCAAACTCCCTGGGGTCAAAGCCCTTTAATGAGATTTCATTGCTCCAGAGCGATTCTGCATTCCTGCCTTACCACAGGGCTTCCCGGGGCAAAGTCTGGTCAGTGGTCAGCTGCTTCAAAGGCATTGACTGGCAAATGAGCGTTTTCCCCAGAAGAAGTTACCCCTTGCAAGCTCTAGGAGCAGATGACAGCTCATGGGTACCAACCTGCCAGGAACCTGTCGGGACTTGGCCATAGTCTACTTTTCTCTGTGTCTGTGAACCTTCAGATGCCCTCTGACCCACAGTTGAGAAAGGAAGGTTATTGATTCCCCTCAGTTCTGGCAAGAGTCCTGGTAGAGGTGACTGGCAAAGAGGGCTAATATTTGGTTGGCCGTCTGATCTTTGGCATGGCATCAGGGTGGGAGGACATAGAAGTGTTGCGGTCAGGTTAATGTCTTACAGTTCAGCGTGTGAAGATGACTTCTCCCAGGGCCGTGTGCAGGAGGTGCAGGCTGGGTCAGGCAGAAGGAAAGGTGCTTAACTACAGCCGGGAGCTAGCGTAGCTGGATAATGTGTGGACAGCAGGGGCAGTGTAGGCTAATGAGCATCCCTAACCTGCCAAGTCAACCTCCAACAGTTTAATTCCCTCACCGATTGCAAGTTTCAGAGTTTAGAGAAGTTTAGATTTCAGAGTTTGGGGATTATGGATGTTCAATCGGTAAAACAGATGCACACACATCCTGACAGCTGAGAAAGGCCCTAATCGGAAGCACTTCCGGCCCAAGCATTTGGGATGAGGCACATTTACTCTACTCTGTAGCAGACAATTTCATGAACAACTTCTCTTCGGGGTCTGGGGCATCCTAATGTGTTTCAAATTCTGTAACGGAAAAACTGTTGAGTTTTTAATGCATGTATTCGTACAACTTAGTCAGCACCTGCCGTTATGAGCCGAAGGGGCATGTGGTCAAGTCTTTGCCAGCTCCCACGTGGAGTGAGTGTGGCCATGACGTCGTAGTCACCCCTTTGTAAGTGACATATCTAGGTTTGCTCTCCTGGACTCCCTTAGCCTTACACCACCCAGCCGTTGTGCATCATCTTCCTGTTTACTCTGCGCCCACAGACGAGGAGAAGGGAGGCTGTGGCTGGGAGATGCTGCTAACATAGTGGATTGGATTTGGAAGGGTGTAGTTTTTTTTTTTTTTTTTTTTTTTTTTTTTTTTTTTTTTTTTTTTTTTTTTTTTTTTTTTTTACTGGTGTGGTTTTTACATAGCAGGTCCAGGGCAGGAGGCTGTAGGGAGGAGGTGGCCAAGGACACTGATGTTGCCATGGGGATGGTGTTCCATTTCTCCTGTGAGGAGAGAGGATGTCACTGCCATGGTTTAGAGGCAACATTAGAACGTTCTCTGTATTGTATTGCGACGGTGGATCCTCTGTCTTGACAGTGCAGTGTTTGGGATCTGGTGATGACGGTCAGCCTTTCCACTACTGTAGGGCATCTCGAGCCTCCGGTAATTCTCAGCCTGCTCGTTTTGGCTCCAAGAGAACAAACAGCTGATGGTTCAGCTTCTTGTGTTGTCTATACCTGGGGGAAGGCATTTCTTGTTTGCTCAGATGGGCTGAAGGCTTTTCCTTCTGCTTGATCCACTCCAGGAGCAAAATAAGGCATCTGAGGGATTAGCATGGAGCTTTCTGGACTTCCTCTAAGAGAGGCTTTTTCAATGGTGAAAGTTAATGATGGGAGCCACGTCGTCTTCTAGGTCCTTGTGCCTACACACAGCAGTCTGCTTCAGTTCTTCTTGTTACCCATATGCTGCAGCCGGAGCCGTAATATGTAATCATGCTTAGGTTGTGCAAGCCCTTATTCCATTAAAACATGGCCACATTGCCGGGCAATGGTGGCACACGCCTTTAATCCCAGCACTCGGGAGGCAGAGGCAGGCGGATCTCTGTGAGTTTGAGACCAGCCTGGTCTACAGAGCTAGTTCCAGGACAGGCTCCAAAGCTACAGAGAAACCCTGTCTCGAAAAACCAAAAAAAAAAAAAAAAAAAAACCATGGCTACGGATAGCTTTGTACACAACTATTAATTGAGCACCTGTGTGAATACTTTTCAAGGATGTATTTCTAAAAATAGGCCAACTTGATCCTTTCAGATAGATATTTGCATAGCATTTGAAACCTGAGGCATAGCATTTGGCTTTGGGGGTTTTCCAGTGATCCCCGTTTTGTTTCTTTGCAAATCATTTGAGAGAAGATGTGGTCTAATTCAGAGTTCAGCCTTTCTAATAAGAGGGTGTATTTAATGCCTGAGCAATTTAAAAAGAACAAAACCTTGTCCAGCACGCTTTTCCTGTGAGGGCGGCCCAGTTCTGCACACTCCAGCTAAAATCACACATTCCTGAATTGTGCTGCTCCCCCTAGGCAAGTGGGGTGCAGGGCTTGATGGTGTTCTGCCCAGTGGGGCGGCTCAGCTGTGTTTACCTCTGCTCCTCAGGAGGGAGCCTGTGGACAGCTGACGTCTGAGTTGACATCAGCATCCACACTGAAGCCCAGTGTAGGGGGAGCCTTGTATAGACTTGGTGTTGAAAGAATAACCATCATTTAGTAAACTGAACAAGGCAATAGCCTTTGCTAGCCAAGAGTGTGTGTTTGCTGTGACCCTAGGAATAAGCCTTATTGATTCAAAGATATTGTCACTTTTGCTGTGTCTCCTTTTCAAAAAGCTGCGGTTTTGCTGGAGTTGTAGCTCACTTGTGGAGTGCCTGCCTAACATGCGTGAAGCCCAGGTTCCATCCAGAGTACCACAGAAACCGGGTGTGGTGGTGTACACCCGTAATCCTGGGTGGAGGCAGAAGGATCAGAAATTTAAGGTCATTGTCAGCAATATAGCTAGTTTGAAGCCAGCCTGGGCTACATGTATGGCATAAAACTGAGCATTTTAACTTTTTTTTTTTTTTTGAAGGTATGGTTTAGTGATATTTAACACCCTTGTCTGGTCTCCTGAACTTGTTTCTCCCCAAAGCCAAGTCCCTTTTAAAGACAAGCAGAGACACTTTCAAATCTAAACATGGTGTAAGCGCTGTCAATGCTGGCACACCTCCGAAGACATAGAGCTCAAGGGCATCTTAAACATTGGGGGTATAAGTGACGCCAAGCCCCACTCCTATAATCTGCCTTAGATGATCTAAATTGCCAACCCAGCAGGTAGAAGGTGCTCAATGCCAAACTGAGTCATCGTCCGTGACATTCTTTAGGGAAGGTCCTTTGCTTGCTTGTGCTTGGTCTTCCCAGCCCTGAGCCCAGCCAGCTAGACCTTTGCTATGCCTGTCCACGCCAGTGAGCAGGCACAGAGGAATCAGCCGTGTTTGACTTCTAGTGCTTTGCATGGTGCCCCCTTCATAAGAAACTTTGTGACTTCGGACCTGGAGGGGAGACACTTCATCTCTTCCTAAACAACCTTGTTCTTCAGACTTTGCTGATCTCTGCAGAGGTGTGGGAGAGGGTCTGGGGTGGGGTTGGTTGGAGGCAGCTAGAGCCCCAGCCTGGTTCTGCAGGACTTTGCATAGGCAGATGTTCCAGTAGGAGGGGTGGCCACCCACTGGAACAGCAGTGAAGATCAGAGGAAAGACAGCAAGCTAGGCACCTTTTCCAATGCAAGCTCTGTTCTTTCCAAAGTGGTACAGAGGGCTGGAGAGAGGTTCAGCAGTTAAGAGTGTACACTGTGCCAGGCGGTGGTGGCGCACGCCTTTAATCCCAGCACTTGGGAGGCAGAGGCAGGCAGATCCCTGTGAGTTCAAGGCCAACCTGGTCTACAATGAGAGTTCCAGGACAGCCAGGACTGTTACACAGAGAAACTATATAAAAAAAACCCAAAAACCAAAAACAACAACAACAACAACTAAAACAGATGAGCAAACAAACAAAAAGAGTGCATACTGCTCTTGCGAAAGACCCAATTTGGTCCTAGCTCCCACATCAGGTGGCTCACAACTGCTGGTAACTCAAGCTCTACAAAGTCCAATGTCTCTGAGCTCTGAAGTGTACATACTTTGAATCTTCCTACCACTCACATTATTAAAGATAATAAAAATAAATCTGTTTTTTTTTAAGTGATGAAGGAGTGGGAAGGGGTTGGGGAGAGGGCTCAGTGGGTAAAGTTGCTTGTTGTGTGAATATAAGGATGTGAGTTTAGATCTCCAGTAGCCATGCAAAAGATCTGGGGAGACAGGAAGACCTTGGGTCTGCTGACCACCCAACCAAGTAAGTTGCTGAGCAATCCAGGTCAGTGAGAGCCTGTCTCAGTCCTCAGGGGGACGGTTTGCTGAGATGGTTCAGTGGTTACGGTGGTGACCGTACAATCCTGATGACGTGACATCTACCCTTGGAACCCACGGAATGTGCGAGGAGAGAACCAGCTGTACCCAGTGCTGTGGCAAGTGTGTGCTCTCCACATACATCGTACACATAATAATAAGTAAAATAAAACTAAGGGAGAGAGTAGCCAAGAGAGACACACCCAGTGCTGACCTCTGGCCTCCACATGGAAGTGTGCATGCACGGGTGTGTGTGCACACAAGAAAAGAGAGATGAAAAGAGAAAAGAAGAAAGAAAAAACTAATAAAGAGCCCTGGACCTAGTGGTGCCTAACACCTGAGAAGCCAAAGTAGGAGGGTCGTGAGTTCAAGCCCAACTTAGGCTACAGAGCAGGGCCCCACATTTAAAATAGAATAATAATTCAGGAGACGGAGGCGGGCAAGTTCAAGGCCAGCCTCGTCTACACAGGGAGTTCCAGGACAGCCAGAGCTATGGGGTGGGGGGGAAGAGAGGCTGAGGGGGGACTATGCACTAATATCCTGTCCTGGGCACCAGCACTCATTCTGAAAGTGCATTGATTGATCCCAGCTCCACACCACCTTCCTCTGTTGATCATTTTTAGTTCCGGCCATCTTTTGTGCTGATATTTGGGGTCTGGGAAAAGCTTAGGGAAAACAAAACAAAACTCAGAATCCAACTGGATTGAGCCTGTCTGGTGTGACTGTGTCAGCAGAGGCCTGACAGGGCCGTGAACTCATTCTGCTGATTGTAATGAGTGTGAGGCCTTTAGCAGGTTCCTGGGCCCTGAACATCCGTGAACGAGCGGCTTTGGTGGCTGCCTTCCCTAAGAGCTATGCCTCATGAGCTGGTTTAGGGCATTCTCATGCAGCAGAATCCGCCACCGCCTACTGTTGAGAGACAAGCCAGGCTGGCTTTTCTCTGTTCAGCCCTTTGCAGTTGCTAAGAAACTGCCATTTTGGAAGAAGGGCAATTAAAATTTGATTTCGGTTTAAAGATAGAGGAGGCAAAGTTATCCATACTCCTTGAATGAATGGGTTGTTCAAGAGGGCACTGGCTGCTTTGAGGGCCTTCCTGGGAACTCTTCAGGCGTACTTCCAGAGAAAGTAACTTTCAACTTTTCCTTCCTTCCTTCCTTCCTTTCTTCCCTCTTTCCTTCCTTCCTTCCTTCCTTCCTTCCTCCCTCCCTCCCTTCCTCTCTCTCTTTCCCTCCCTCCCTCCCTCTCTCCCTCCCTCCCTCTCTCCCTCCCTCTCTCCCTTCCTGTGATAAGTGCTGCTTAACTTTTGAGGAGAAAAACTCAGGATACCAGGGCATACCGGGAAGCCAGGGACTCTCGGTTCGATTAATTTATAGGTGTGATTTAAGAGCCCGGTCCTTCTCTGATCTCTGAGCTACCTGTTTGCTGCATCTGAAGACAGGCGACCTCTACTCTGTCCCAGAAGAACTTGTAGGGTCTCTTACAGGCCAACATATCATCCTGTCCAGAGGAGTCCTGACATGTTATAACGCTTCAATGGTCAATTAACAAAGATTTATTTTTCGTCACTCAGGTATTTCCCCCCTTCCCCCCAGCTCCATAATTACTTTGGAATGAAGCAGGCTGTTGTCCTACCCTCTGTGGCTGGGTCTTGGCTCCCAGCTACAGAGCAAGGCTTAAGAGAGTTAATGTGTCTATTTAGTTTCTCAGCAGCTGGGCTTTCTGCTGTAGTGAAGTGGACACTTGAAGCAAGGGGGCCAGAGCAGGAGGGAGGGCATGTATTTTTTTTTTCTTTTTTAAAGCACTCCAGTCTGTATTTACTAAGCATTTATTCAGAGGAACCTCATTCCAGAGCTGCGGCCAACTGTCCCATCGGCCACAGCCGCACACTTTGGACTGCTTCTCCATTGTGCCTTAATTTGAAATTCACACAGGAACCTCAAATGGTTATTCGAAAGCCCCCCTCTTTCCCCCTCCCCCTTTTGAGTCCACATATCTACGACCTGTAAGTCCAAATTGTAACCGTTTAAACTGCAGTCAGGAAATAGAGGTGAGCTGCCCGTCAGCCTATCTGCCTTCCGCGTATTTATTTCACTCCCCTGGAAAGAGAAAAAAATGTGTTTTCTATAATATCTGCGAGTTCAACATGCTACAAGAGAAGCTTGCCTCACCCTGTAAATCCTGCCTACTGGAGGAGATGTGATCCTTCTTGTCACGTAGAAGAGCTGAGCCAGCACTGGGCGCCGGTCTCTCATCCAGAAATAATTCAGACTAACCCTTTTATTGCAGGGCGCTGTGGAAAGTCGCAGACCTGCGGGCCTTGATTTGTTTGAGGCTAGATGAGGTTCAGGGGAGCTATTTGGAGGACTGTCATTTTGGGGCTCTCACCCTCTTCTCCTATACCCATGGGAAAGGCCACCTGCTTTGCCAGGCTTCCTCATCTGACTTGCTTGTACCCCGACTTTCCAGAAGTTCTCCACCTACTTTTATCCAACTTCCTGGTGGCTGTTGTCTGCTTTATTTTATTTTGGACAAGGACTCACTATAGCCCACGTTGACCTTGGACTTTGTGGTCCTCCTCCCTCAAGCTTCTGAGTGCTGGGATCACAGGTGTGCACCCGCAACTCTGGTAGTCCCATAGCTGTTGTTAAGGGTCCATGGACACCAGTGGAAGATCGATGGTTGAGGAGGACGAGAAGAGGAGCGTGGTACTTGGCAGAAGCTGGCATCCTGGGTCCTTTCCCAAGATGTTTCAGGCCTCATTCTTCGACTTGTTTAAGGGCAGAGACTAAGGTTGCAAAGGAAATCAAAGCCTGATGTGGAGAAATGAAACATGAGGCCTACTGACTTTTTAAAAACATTTTAAATAACATTCTTCGAGGTTTCATTTTATACTGAACGCAGCTGTAAGAAGTTTGGGGAGACGGTGTAAGGTTTCTATTACACAGCAACCGTACTTGCAGTTTTTCTGCCCAAAGTGAGAAAGAGCTGAGAGGGGAGAGGGAGTAGTTAGGAGGTTATTTCGCATGAGGTGAGAAAATTTGAAAAGATGAATTCAAGACTGTGAGCTCTAACATTCGGCTTGCTGTAATTTGCACATGCAATAACACTGAACCATTGCAAAGGTCTCTTTTTTCCCTTTGGGTGAAAATAGTCCGGATAGCTTGGAATAACTTAATAACCGGAGCTCAGCAGCCCTTTGACCACAAGTAAAACAAGACTGCAAGCTCTGGACCAGGCCCTGCCAGTGTTACCCCAGCGACGGATTCCCTGCCCAAGGCTGGCTCGGGAGGAGATGTCGCGTTCTGAAAGCACTCCTTGTTCACAGGCAGTGTTATTTGGTATTACGTGTGTAGTGTTTGCAGTAAGACCGTTTATTAGAAACAAGTACGGCTGAGGAAAAAGGCTTGCCGTGAAATCCAGTCAATCTGGCTCAGAACCTCAGAGATCCTGTAGTACTTCTGTTTCTCGAGAAAGACTCTCAATAGGTATACCGCTCATGCACACGTGTGCCTACATGCACAAAAGCATGCTTGTGAATGCAAAATTGGAAAACTGATTTTCAAGTCAAGGAATGAACTGATACCTAAAATTCCTTCCTTGGATCTGGGGAGGGGGGGACAGAGCTTGATGGCTATTTTTACAGAGGACCCCCAAGTTCAGTTCCTAGAACTTATGATGGCACTCACAACTGCCTGTAACTCCAGCTTCAGGGGATGCAGTGCCTTCCTCTGGCCTCTAAGATATCTGCACAAACACCTGTCTCTCTCTCTCTGTGTGTGTGGGGGGGTACACGTGTGTATACATTCGTGGAGGCTAGAGACTGTTGTTCCTTAGTCTCCCATTGAATCTGGAACTCACAGATTTGTCTAGGCAGGCTGTGGCGTTCCAAGGACCCTCCCCTCTCCACTTCTCCAGGTTCTCTCAGGCACGTGCTGTCACCCCTGACTTTTTAAATGTATCGTCTAGAGGCTTGAATTCAGACCCTCAAGCTTATGTAGAAGGTGCTTGATTGACAGAGCCATGACCTCAGCCCTACAATTCCTTCTTTTATGGGAAGGAACTGACCTTGATATTTGATGGGTAGAAATGAGCAGCAACCAGCCCAGCCGAGGGCTTCCATCCTGCTGGTAGAACTCTTGGGACATAGGCTTGGTGAAGACAAAGGAGACATGCGTGAGGGGACTTCCCACATTAATGGGCCTAGTTGGGATTAAAACAGACTTCATTCATTCCCTGTGGCACACAAGTCCCTCTGGTCCATCCTAGAAGCAGCATACCATCCCAAAGAGTGGAGAGTTTCCTGTGATATGTGAAAAAAATGAAGCTTTGAGACTTTTTTTTTCCCATTCACAAAAAACGAACAGTCCAGCTTTTCTGTTCTGTGCTCAACCTGCATGGGTGATAAGGGAGCAGATGAATGACTTTGTGGGGGGCTCTGAAATTCTTATCTTTATTGTATGGAAGTGTAGGTGTCTATGAAGTGATCGAAGATTCCAGAATGAAATGTGCTCAAACTTTTTCTTTCTTTTTAAAAAGCTCTTTAAGGGCCAGCAACGGGCTTATGGAGTAGAGTCAGTTTGTAAATGGTCTGGCTCCGGTTCAGCAAATTCCACAGGATGATATTTTCATTGGGAAGGCCCTGATACAAAAGGACTTAGAGATCTATCATTCTAGTTTGCTGCTTCCAGCCCAGTGCACAGGGAACCTCAAACATGGGGCCATTGTTGGGCTGGTATGTAGGCGTTCTCCTTGTTTCTCTTAACTATTTTTTGTTGTTGTTATGAGGCAAGGTCTTACCATTGTAGCCTTGGCTGGAACTCACTCTATAGACCAGGCTGGCCTCGAACTCACAGAGATCCACCTGCCTCTGCCTCCTATGTGCCGAGACGAAAGATGTGCCACCGTGTCCAGCTCCATCGGAACTATCTTTGTTAAGCTGGCACAGTGGAACCCCGTGGTTGGAGAACGAGGAAAGGGAAAGTGTCGGAGTGCATCAGTGTGCGTTTGTGAAGGGGTTCATAACTGGATGGCATGTGGCCATTAATGGCGCTGCTGTGGGGAAGGTTCCAGTAAATTTGTAATTACAGTGCTTTTGTATTTGAGATCAAACAGCAGCCCAGTCTGTGAATTCTTTCTTGTTCACTCGATTATTCATTCATTTGTTCATTCGGTCATTCATTTTACTGTTGTAAGAGCAGTCATGTGATGGACTCCTAATGTAGCTTTAAGTGTATGGTACCTTATCTTCAGTCATAGGTAGACCAGATCTCTCGAATGTCTTCATCTTTCATGGCTGAAAGTTTGTATTCTGTGATTAGCCTCTCCTTTTCCTCTCTTCTCCATTCCTGGCCACCACTATTCCATTCCTTTGGTATATGGATTTGAGAGTTTCACGTCCCTTCTAGAAGTAGGGTCAAACAGTATTTGTCCAATGACTGATGACTTTTGTCTAGCATAGTGTCCTCCAGGTCCACTCCTGCTGTCCATCAGCATCAAATTACACAATTTCCTTCTTTTCAAGGCTAGTTTTTCCATTGTATACAGACCAGAGTTTTTATTTTACCCATTCTTCCATTGATCAAATTAAAATCTTGTTGGTTGTGATTAGTCCTGTTATCGATAAATGTGTCTCTGATCTTCATTGAAGTGAGGGTTGCTGGATCAGATGAATTGCTTTGGTTTTTACTTCAGACTTCCTTATACTTACCCTAGTACAGAAAGTGGTACAGGGCCTCACTCACTCTCCAGGCCCTCAATAGTTCTGGTCTTACTACATTTTAAATGATAGTTTTGATTTGCATTTTCCTAATGATTATGGATGCTAAGCATCATTCCAACTGCTTCTTAGCCATTTGTATGTCTTTGGAGAACGTTCTTAATCCATTTCTAGTTTGCTATTACTTAGTTCTTGAGACACCTCATATAGTTGCCAGCACACCTGACCCAATCCCTCTCTGGATTTCTGCTAAGAACACCTCTCGTCTGGAGAGGAATCTTCTGGTGTAAGACAAGGAGGAGTGTGCTTTGTTGAGATTCTTCTCTGAGGCTAGAAAAGAGTGACTGAGCATCTTCCTGTGGGGTTCCTCCGATACTGTGAAACTCAGCCTGAAAACGGATCTGTCCCTGTGTTTCTTTAGTGCCACACACGAGAAAGCTAAGGAATATCTACATATATACATCGGGTGCCTGGAACTTAGTGACACTTGTCAAATAAATGAATAACTAAAGAAAAGACCATGGAATGGCATCTGTGTCATGATAAAAAGAAGGATCCAGTTAGTTTGGTTTCAACCTCACTTGGGGCATTAGTTTGCAATTTACGTTTTAAAGTGGGGGAGATAAGACTTTCCAGACCCTCTTAGCAATGGACTGGGAAAGACCACGCATAGGAGAACCTCTCTTGATATTCAGTGTGACCTGACAAGTTAGCCATGTCATGTGCCCATGCTGTCTAAATTACATCCAAAGTGAATCTGGGTATCATCTCAAGTCAAATAGGTGAGTAAGCGTCCTTCTACCAGCTCCATCCAACTCACAGATGGCTGAAGTAAAGAATTTTCCCTTGTTCACTAGGTAGCCTGTAACTTGCGGTGTAATGCGTGCCTTTCTGAATTCTGTAAATAAGTACCCTTTACAAGGGTTGTGCTCCAGCGATCTGCTTTGAAATCGTTTGTGTTGTGCATGGGGGAGCCCCCGTGTTATTCCAAAGGTGTCAGCCAGCAGACAGGAGGCCTTTTTGGCCTGAGTTCCCCGACAGTCTCCTGGACAACACAACTTTTTTATTGCTTTCTCTCCCCCTCCCATCGCCTGTCTCCGTCAGAGCGATCACCACACCGGCCCATCCTCCAAGCTGGACTGCCTGCGAATGCCTCTGCGGTGGTCGGAGGGGATGTGGAGTTCGTCTGCAAAGTTTACAGTGACGCCCAGCCCCACATCCAGTGGATCAAGCATGTTGAAAAAAACGGCAGTAAATACGGGCCCGATGGACTGCCCTACCTCAAGGTCCTGAAGGTGAGGACTTTCTGGATCCCAAGGGGCCTACAGTGAGGGCTCCCTTGGGGTTTCGGCCAGATTCTTTGATTTCCTGTTGGATTTCAGAGATGGGTCTCTTTATGGGCTAGTCAGTAGAGTGTGTTAAGCAACTAGTAGCCACTAGGCCTACTAGTAATAGTTCTGAAGGGGGCTGTGGAGTAGGGGAATTGCTCCTATTCAATTGGTAGATTCAGCTGTTTTGGTCAGCCCTGAGGTCTTACAGGAGATGCTAGTGAGGGTTAGCCAGATGGTATGTCTTTAAAACCAGGGTCGGAGGTACAGCTTGCAAGGCAGTGTGCAGAATAAATGGGACGGAATAGATGGAAATGACTGACAAGCTCAAGATACTGTGCCAATGTTATTCTGATGTTGTTTTACATTTTATGATGTTTGATGTCATATTTATTAGAATCCAATTTTAGTAGCCACCTTTTAGGAACAATGATTTTCTTTTTCCAAACATTCTCTCTCTCACCGTTTTGTGATTTTTGTGTGGTCTTCTTTCTGCACCTGTAAAATAATGAATGAGGAGAACTCCCTTCTCTTTGTATTTATCCTTAAAAGACATTTTTTCCCTTCTTCAAGTTCCCATTTTTGTGGCTTCAGCCTCTTTAGTTTCCAGGTCTAGCTCCCACTTCAGCATGGTGAGCTAGGTCTGTGTGTCTACCATGCTTACAGGGGGTGTACTTACAAAGAACAGTCTTCCTGTACAACCGTAGGAACGACAGGGGGCGAATGAAGAACTCACAACCAATAAGTCTTCTCTCTAGCCATACCCAGGATCCAAAGTGCTGGAGAAAGCCGGCCAGCCTGGAGAGCAGCACCCATCCCACCGACTGTTCGCCCTTTTCCCCCTACACTATCAGATCATTGCTGTTCGCCACCGCTCGACTCATTTGGTTCCTCCCCCACCCACAGCCCTTTAGAAGTAATTAATGGAGATTGATTTCTTGTGGTGTGTTGGTGGTGGGACCGTAGGCAGCACCGAGTCCTTCCCGGTTGGCCGTTATATTGTTTTCCTATGTCTGTTCTAGCACTCGGGGATTAATAGCTCCAATGCAGAAGTGCTGGCTCTGTTCAATGTGACGGAGATGGATGCTGGGGAATATATATGTAAGGTCTCCAATTATATAGGGCAGGCCAACCAGTCTGCCTGGCTCACTGTGCTGCCCAAACAGCAAGGTAACAACGTTTTTGTGTTTGTGTTTTGCTTTTGTTTTTTTGTTTTGTTTTGTTTTGTTTTGTTTTTTTTAAAGAAAACTGGATATAGAAGTTGAAAAGACTCGGTGCTTTGGGAGGCAGCAGGCAGCTTCTAGAATAACTCTTGTGGCCTTGGTATATTTATAATGATCTTTCTTTGGTGGTGCAGCTGGCATCACGCCAGCAGCCATGGAAAAATGCCCACAATGTTCAAAGTGCTTGAAGATTATGGTCCACCCCCACCTGATTTTCAAGCCCTCCTTTCTGGTCTGTCGTGTTTGGACTGCATCCTTCCCGGGATCACTGTCTGAGTACCATGTGAGCCTCGAGTTTGCATGCATGTTGAGTCTGCGGTATCTGTCTGTTAGGCAGGACTCACATTGCTTTTTACACTGGTCGTGCAGAGAAACGCTCGCGTGATAGGACTCGCCGAATGAAACTTTTGTTTTTCTGTTGATTCCATACCCGGTCCTATCCAAAACTGGAGGCTGGTGATCTTCTCGTGAATGTGTGACTCGGTGATGCTGAAGTAGAAGGTTAAGTTTTCACTTACTGTAGTCACGTTCAGACATTCATATTAAAAAAGGAAACAAAAAATTCCAGTTTTTCTGTAAGACAAGATGATTTTAGCCTGAGAAAAATTAACCAAAATCTGCTAAGATAACCTCCCACCTTGGTTCCCATGGAGCCCAAGGAATGTGTGAGCCGACTCCCTCACAGCTTATTGTCCATGTTTTTTGTTCCATCATGCCCAAGAGCCTTCCCTTTCCTCACAGTGGGAGTTTGCATCCAACAGGACCAGAACCCAGATTAGCCCCTCTAGGCAACAAACTTTTTGGAAAACCATGCCCAAATCCAAGTGAAAACAGTCAGAGAACTCTGTGGGCTCATTTTTCCATGTGTTCAATTGCATGCATGTCTAGGTGGTGACGCCGGTGTGGTGACGGGCCTGCAGAGGTGAGCTGGCCAGTGTCTCTCGGTTGTGGGCTTTGTGGATGGGCTGCAGTCGGAATCTCCTGATGGCCGGCACCCCCTGGAGCCGCTGGTACGAGGCCTCTTGGTTCCAAGGCCCCCTCCACAATCATTCCTATGTCTAGCCTTTTTCTCGCTTCCTTTGTTTCCTAGGCTGCCGGTGTTAACACCACGGACAAAGAGATTGAGGTTCTCTATATTCGGAATGTAACTTTTGAGGACGCTGGGGAATATACGTGCTTGGCGGGTAATTCTATTGGGATATCCTTTCACTCTGCATGGTTGACAGTTCTGCCAGGTACATACTGCTCTTTCTCTCCGTGGGTTTTTCTCTTTTCTGGGTTGATTGCTATAAAATTAACACAGCTTCTGTTCTTAGAAATAGCCCCTTTTATCTATTGCATAAAGATGCAAAGAAAATAAATATTCAAAGTGACCCCCAGGGATAAGAAACTGCCTTAGATACTCATGTACAAGGAGATCCCATACTCGTATGTCGAGTAAAATTTCACCTTTAAAACCCAAAGGGATCTCGTAATTTTAGTGAATCTCCTTAAGCTGATGACTCCTAAGAAGGAAGTCAAAATTACTTGTGAAATTCAAAGTAATTTTTTTCCCATTGCAAATTTCACTTTGCTAAAAATCCCCTATGTAGTTTGATGCCTCTTGGTCCACCTTGCTTACATTTCATTTGAGTACAGATAGATTTAGATTGGGGTGCCTGGGAAGCACCTCAGGATGCAGGTGTGCAGAAGCAGTGTGTTACCTTGGGAATCCGGTGGCTTGCTGCATGCCTCGCTAGGGTGGACTTTCAGTTTGCTTTGACTGCAGCGCATGCATAGGCCATCTCGGGCTTGATGTTATTTCTGCCTTCTAGAGAAATCAACATCAACGAAGCCCATTGCTGTCTAAGTCTCTAACCAATGCCTCTGTTCTAGTCCAACTTTCTTGACGAGTGCTGCCCTCGCTCATGCATTGCCTCGCATTTCCTTTGGATAACTGCATAGACCATATATTGTGGCTCATGATGCTTGTCTATTCCAGTTATTAATGCCTTGTTTCTAGAGGACCATGCAAACTGCATGCTTGTTTTATGGCTTGTTAAAAAAAAAAGTAAATCGATCGTTTAATTTTGTGCTGTGCTGCTGAGAGTTTTGACTGTCATTGCAGATAGTAGTTTTTCTGATTAAAACATATAAGCTCTAAAAAAATAACCATTGCACCTGTCTTCCTTTGGTCATGAATCTGCTCTGTGAGTATTTATTCTTGAAACAGAGATGCCTCTCCTGTTGAGCTTGCTTATACTTGCAATGCTGTGCTTTGTAAGTGCCCAACTGGTACTTCTTAACCAATTTGCCTGATAGCACTGTTCCCTTAAGGAAATGCAGCTTGAGGATAATACTGTTTGGGAATACACTGCTTGTAGATAGACCATCTGAGGACCAAGGAGGGGCTGATATAGCTGACAAAAGAGCATGCTAAGTCAGTCACATCTCTACCCATATGCGGTGCTATGTTTTTTAAAGGTTCAGTAACAAGTTAATGTAACTTGATATACAAACATTTTAGAGGTTATTAGGTATTATATATTATGTATTATATATGTGACTGTCTCATGGTTGATGCATCTGATTGTTTAATTGAATACTATTCTGGACTGTATGAAGGGACTCACCAAAATGTTTTGGGCCAGCCTGTTAGATGGCTGTGAACTCTATGTGGAGCTGTGGTCCTCTGGGGCCCCGTTGAGCCTTCCCTTGAAGTACCTCCCTTAGGAACAGCAAAGCATCGTCCCCATCTTCTTAGAAACAAAGTGGACATGCTTCTTTTGAACAATTCTCAGTTTGGTTTATGTTTAGCGGTGACATCGCCAGAGCTTCCTGAAGTGGGGAACTGGGTGTCCTGCTCTGTCCAGGGGCCTCGCGGAATGTGGCCTTGTAATCTCCCATTACAATTTGGTATCAGCTACACATCGGTCATAGAAATGCCCTTTGAGGCTAGAAAAAGTGGCTATCTGAGCTGTGGTGATTAACTGAGGAGCCCTTGACTGTTTGTTAGCATTTGGAGAGGCCCAGGCAGGAGGCACATGGCTATTGTGCCCCTGAATATCCTTCTGCATTGACTTATTGATGGGGAAGCCCTTGTTGGCCTTTGGAGTGATTCCGTTAGCTACGCTATGATGTATCCCTCTGGTATCCTAACTCTGTGGCCTACTTACTTGTTCCTATTCTGTGATCTGCAATCTAGCACCGGTGAGAGAAAAGGAGATCACAGCTTCACCAGATTACCTGGAAATAGCTATTTACTGCATAGGGGTCTTCTTAATTGCCTGCATGGTGGTGACAGTCATCTTGTGCCGAATGAAAACCACGACCAAGAAGCCGGACTTCAGCAGCCAGCCGGCTGTGCACAAACTGACCAAGCGCATCCCCCTGCGGAGACAGGTAACAGAAAGTAGATAAAGAGTTTGAAGAAACTTATTCCCCTTTATCACCCAGCCAGCTCCTGGATCTTTTCCTCTGCCTTGATTTCCCCCTCTAACTTCTGTGAACTTCAGCACATGGGCATAACCTGTTACTGTGCAAGCGATCCATCAGCATTCAGAACTTAGAGCCTCAAGGCACTGTGCTGCTCTGGGGTGGGTGGGTGGGATATAATTTTAAAGGAAGAAAGCACAACAGGGTGCAAGTCAGAGTTGCTCGGTGGGAGGGGCAGTTTCTCTGGAGGCCGAGTCCTGGGGCTGGTGGTAAAATTCAAGGACAGGAGTCTGTAGGGAGAGCAGCAATGTCTGGGATGTGTTGCCTTTTTAGGAGCCAGGCTTGGATATTCAGATGGCGCTTTCGCCATGGCAAGAAAGAGACTTCAGTTTCCTTTGCTTTATTGTTTTAAGTAGAGATCAGAAACATACAGTCAGAGGGTGGACTGTGATTTCTTCTAAACTGGGTTTTGGCTGAATCTGTCTGGTTTTTAAAATAATATTGTATGCTTGTATTATTGCCTATAAGTAATAGGAGTGGCTAGGGATTCAGTAATAAGATTTTATGTATGTGTGTGTGTGTGTATGTTATAAACACATGTGTTCAGGTGCCTGTGAAGGCCAGAAGAAGGTGTCAGCTCCTCTAGTGCTGGAATTGCAGGCATCTGAAGGCTTCCTGACATTAGTCATGGGAGTTGAACTCTGGTCCTCTAGAAGGGCAGCAATCCCTCATTAACTACTGAGCCATTTCCCCATCCCCCAGATAAGATGATTGTTATATGGAACAGGGAGAAGGTTACCTTTAACCTTGAGCTTGGTCTTTGATGGCTAGCTTTGGGGGAAGTGAAGCTAGATGGAACCTTCACTGTGTCAGGAAACAAAGCCCTTCAAAAGTGGATGGGAAAGGAAATGTTTGACTTCTTCTGCTTGTTCGTGGAGGCTAAGAGCCAGGGCGTGTAGATACCCATTTTTCAGAAAGGATGTAGAACTTGATTCCAATAAGACTGTCATTATTTTTCAGCTAGAAATTGAAATGGCCCACACTGGCTGTGTTCCACTGTGCATCTTAGTAGGCCCTGGAGAGGTTTGTTAAGATTGCATATTCGTTAGTCTCTGAGATTCTTATTCAGTAGATCTTGACTAGATCTACTGACTTCATTTCAAACACTTCCTCAGGTGACACTTTAAGAATCTCTGGGTTTGACCTAATTCTACCTTTCCTGGGCCTTCAGCTAGCAAGGTCCTTTCTGTGGACAAGGTTCTAAAAGGAACTGGCAACTAGCTGGCCAGTAGTGGCTTTGACACAGGCCTGGCTGTTCTTAACCCTGCTTTGCGCTACAGGCTGAGCAGGTCCTTGTCAACTTCTTTGGGGCCTCATTCCCAACAGGTATTTCTTGCAGAGGCTTGAGGTAGAAGCGTGTATCAGATGCAGCCAATGACCAAATGTGTTGAGTGTGGGGATCAAAGAGGCCCTGTGGGTTCCTTCTGGCCCTTGAGAATGCTATTGCTACTTTGAATGACACCACTGTCATTTGTGGGACTAGAGAAGCAAGATGGTACTGAAGTGAGTTCCTTGCCCTGTGAGTTGCTAGGAGAGTTTGATTATAAGATAATTCTTTCCTGGCAGGTACTTTAAGCCTTTAGGCTGAATAGCCACCCCTTCATAGCCTCTCCTCATCTCTTACCCCTGATATCCATCTTCCATGACATCTTCCACATTGGAACTATGGCATAGGGGGTATAAATAAAGGGAGTGATGTCCCCATCTCCATTATTATTTTTTATAATAGCAGGAGCAAGTGAAATCTGTAATGGTAGCTAGGCCATTGTTCCATAATTAATTCATCATTTTAAAAAATGTTTCTTTATTTATGTGTATGGATGTTTATATGTGTGTGCAGGAACTCTTGGGTTGCCAGGAGAGGGCATTGGATCCCTTGTAGCTAGAGTTATAGGTAGTTTCGAACTGTCTGATGTGGGTGCTGGAACAGTCTATATGGCCCTAAAAGCCATGTTGGGGCGCCAGATGATGAAGTATTAAGTCAGCACAAATCAATAACCAAGCCAGCTCAATAGGAACAGGTATTTTTAAATGAAAGAAAAGGGGGGAGCTCACGCTACTCACGCCGCAGTCCTATCCATTTGGCGGACACCACATGGAGAGAGTGTGCACCTGTGTTCTCTCGATTTTCTACCTGGGGTCCAAGTAGCCACACCCCAACTTGATGTGATTGGCTAGTGGCTCTTCCCCCATCAAGCCAGGGCCTTCCTCCACCAAGTGGTTACAAGGAATCAAGCAGGTAGGGCTCTTGGTATTGAGTACTGTTACCTGAGAAGCCATCTTGTTGGCTCCAGCATCTTTTAAAGAAAAAGTTTCACATTGCCTGCATGTTCTTCCTGTGACAGAGGCAGCTGCCCCTGAGGTCCCCTTGACACACGTGCTCATCATGTTTTCTGCTCTTTGGCCCACTGACTGTCTTCATTATCCATCTCGCCCTGAGCCCTCCATTCTTCTCATATTCCCTGTGCAACCAAAGGGAAAATTTGGGTTTCTTCTCATTTCCCTCCCCTTTCATTCATTGTCATTTACTAAATGCACAGCTTAAACCAGTCACCCCAATTTAGTACATGGGCCTACACCAGGATTCTTGGGATGGGGTTGTAGCTGAGTGTAAAGTGTTTGCCTAGCCTGCCCAACCCCATCATCACCAATAATACTAATACTACTTACTAATACTAATACTAATAGTAATACTACTAATAATAAATCAAGCAGTTTCATGTCAGATAAAGCCTGCCCATTTGCCATTGACTGCAAGGTCCTTTTGAAATATTTTAGCAGGGTCACATTGTATAAGAAAAGTATGTGGGTACCAGACTCTCTGGATAAATAAGTCTCTGGGAGATAAATGGGTTGAAGAGGTGTTGATGTGCCCCAGCATTTTCTAGAGTGTGCTACTGCTCTTCCCAAAGCATAGCCCACTGCTGGGAGGAGGAGATGTTTATCTTGTGTCTGGATAAAGAGGGTATTGGGCTGTGGCTGGAGGGAAAAGTCCCACAAAGGCCTGAAGATAGGCTAATGACAGAGTGAATACCACAGGGATGCCAAGCATGCCTTTTACCTGGCGACAGATGAGCCTGTAATCAGATGTCTGGAGGACGGGTGCTCCCAGGCATTCAGAGGCTATACTTCATTCTGTGTTAGCCTGAGCTCCTATATGATACAGCTTTGAGTCTACGTTTGATCCTCCTGGCCTTGATTCTTGACCTTCACAGCATGGAGACTCTCTCCACTCATTTCACCCTTGTCTTCGTTGCTGCATTTATTTGTGCTGCATTTGTGCATGCAGATGTGAAGGTGTGTGCAGATGCATGCTGTGACAAAATGATAACCTTTGGTGTCATTCATCAGATGTGGTCCACTCCCTACCCCTTTTGGTTTTTTCAATCCAGAGTTTCTCACTCATTGGCCTGAAACTAGCCAAGTTGGCTAGGCTGTCTGGCCTGTGAGCCCCAGGGCCTGCCTTTTTTTTTCTTTTTTATGTAGGTCCTAGTGATTGCTCGCAGGTCAAGGAAGGCTATTTACCCTTTGAACCATCTCCTTCTCAGCCCTTCTTTCTCCTTCTTGATGTTTACTTCCCTGCCCAGCCCTTGTTTAAAGCAGATATTTCACTTTATGTTATTTTTTCTGAGGCAAAGATGTAGGGGGTTTTGTTTGTTTGTTTGTTTTCAATATCAAATTCTTCATAGCCCTTTTTTTTTTTAGTAAATATTGATTTTTGGGAGACTTTTTGTATACTTTGATTCTTGGAGAAAGAAAAGTAACTTTATAAGCAGGTAGGAAGCCTGTGGGATCTCCCTATAATGGCCAGGACTGAACACTTTGTAGGCACCCGCTCACTTGCTTCTTACTTCTTGGTACTTGGGGTGTTAAATGGCAGTAGCCAACCCAGAGAAGCACCTTGTTAGCCGATTGGACCATCGGTGGCCAATGAGAAGTGGTCTTTGTGTAGCCCTGAGTCCAAGGGGAGGGATTTGCCTTGTCACTTCCACAAGTCCCTTGTCAGGGGAGTGTGGGTATAGAGATGGACAGAGGAAGCCTTGCTCAAGGCGGTGGGTGCCATGTTTGTTGAGAAGGTTTCCCAGGGTGTGTCAGCTCTTCCTCTGAAAGCCGGAAGCTTGCATAGGGCAAGATGGAGAATCAGCTGTTGGCTGGCCATATCCAGATGAATCCATAGCCTACCCAGTCTCACAAGGGACTGTAATGTCTGTTCCCAGCCTCAACCACTGACATGGGTAGCTGAGAAAACCAGAGAATAATTTCATAATGCCTTTGAGGCATATGGTCATTAGGGACAGGATGGAAGAACCTTCATGGTCTTGGGGTATCCCAAACTCAGTGAAAGTAAGTTCTGACTTGCTCACTGCTGAGCAGTTCAACACCATGACCTGAAATCTCCTTTGTGATGTATCAACCCAAGTGCTGCAGCGTACTGGTTCTCAAAAACATCTGGGTAACTGGATAATTGTGGATGCCCCACATGGAGTCTGCTTATTCATAGGAATCTCCCGCCTTCCTTGTCCCCCATTGAGCCTGGCTTTTCTCTCAGTCTCTGAAAGACATGGTTCTCTGACCCAGACCTACCCTGGACTTTTGCTGATGAGGCCCAAGTATAATAGAATTTCTGGGCTAAGTGCTTTGTTGTTGTAGCGGGCCATTCAAGCATTCACTTGTGGTAGGGACTGTTTAAGGAGAAGTCTGAGTAATTACCTGACTTTTGTTATGGAAGGCCGGGGGAAAATCTACCTCTAAAGGTCCCCTAAAGCTTGGTGTGATGCAGGCCTTCCGCTTGGCCGTAGGAAGAGCTGTGTGGAGCTAGACTTACAGCACAATTATGTGCTCGCTGGGCTTCTCTTCTGATGCAGAAGGCTCCGCCCACTGCCTGGGAGTCGTAGGGTGTCTCCAGGTGGCTGTGGTCCAAGGCTGTGTGTCAGTCCTCAGGAATAAAGACAAGCATGACACATTCCTCACCACCTCATCTTTGCTTCTGCCTGCTCTGTCGTCTGTGAGGTCCCCTCTGAATGTTCAGCTTAATCTACAGTAAAGAGATGCAGCTATTTCTTGGTGGCCCTTTAAAAAGAGATGGGGAGAAAACCCACTTCCTCCCTTAATCTCCCACATGTACTATGGAAATGTATGAAAAGCACATTGAGTTAAAGGCTTGATTTATGGCACGTGGTAAAGGGATCCCGCCATGTAAGGCAGCCTAGCTGGAGACTGGGAAGAGCGTGTGGCTTTTTAAAAAGCCGCCTGCCAAGATTTGGGTGGGTGGGGGAAAAGTTTACTGGAGTGTTAGCATTTATTGTTTGTAAGTAACTTCTAACAGTGGGATGGCTTTAAGCACGTTGAAGGGGAAACTCCCAGATTGAAGTTTTCTAGATTAAGGACTGAAGACTATTTGAGGAGGGAAGTTATAATTAAAAAAGAAAGAAAAGAAATAAAATCAGCCATATGATGGTTCTGAGGAAAGGAATGGCTTTTTCAAGGTGGGCGGCGGGGCTTCGATTCATAGGGAAGGAGCCCCTGAAACACAGGGCTCCTGGGGGGTGGGGCGGGGAAGGCCCTGCCCGAGATGCTGCCAAGCCCTCCAGACAGGTTGAGTTTCTGAGGAAGGGGAATGAAGAGAAAGCCAGTTATACTTTATGGTCCCACAGGGGATTTTAACAGTATAGTAAAATGCATGAAGGTAAAATTAAGATATACCTCTGTAGACAGCGAGAGCGGGTTCTGTATGTTCAGACACTTTGAGTATTTTCTGACCCTTTCTCTCTCTTTGTGTTTTTTTTTTTACAAAGATATTTCCCAGGCTTGTGCATTGAATCTGAATCTGCACTTTATATTGAACAAAACTCCCCCACGTAAACACAGTTTTATACTTTAGTAGCAATGGCTGCAGCAAAGACTGTCCAGGTTTTTTCTTCTGTGTTATTTTTAGTTTTTTTTTTTCTTCTCTGTTTTCCATTTTGAAAAATGTTCACATTAAAACCTTGGGGAGAGGCTTTGTTGCAGGGTGTGTGTGTGTGTGTGTGTGTGTGTGTGTGTGTGTGTGTGTATGTGTATGTGTGTATGGTAAACTTGTGCCACAGGGCTCTGGTGTTCATTCCCACTGGGTCAGAGGTTCTCCATACAGCAGTTACTGTCAGACCAGATGGTAAATCTCTCTAGTTTGCAGTAGCCCCTAAGTCATATTCACCAGCAGGACTGTGTTACCCTGTAGCTTTCCTTCCTCCACCTTAGGGCTTTCCCCTAACTCCTACATCCTTTACATTTCTTGCTTACTGGAGCCCCAGGCCATCCTGGCTGGCAGCTGAGGGTCCCATCTTGCGAATAAGATATGCAATTAAAGTGTATCCTCTCTAGCATCAGAACAAGCCCACACAGCGAGGCACTCTGAAGAGCCATGGCGGTCCAGCTCAGCAGCAGCCCCTTAGTTTGTGCTGTGTTCCTGCTAGCTCTGTGAGCTGGGACTGAGACCGCCTGAGACTCACGTGTAGTGCGGGTTATAATCGGAAGTCAGACCTGGGACTCTGACCTTAAGCACCCAGTGCCATTGAGCAGGATGCAGCCCACCAGACCCAGGGCAGCTTGGCCTTGGATGGTCACTGGGCTTGCACATTGAAGAATGTGGAAAAATCATGTGACAGCCTGGTGGCACAAGAGAGGGACGAAGGCACGGATCTTGCTATTTTCTGACTGAAATCTGTATTTTTCAAACCTGTGGCTTCCTTTTTCTCTTTGCTCATGCTTATTTTATTCCAAATGATATTTTGGTTAAAGAAAGAATTTCTACTGAAACACAAAAGAGACATAAGACCATGGTAATAAAATCTAAATGTTATAGAAAGTTCTGGAATAAGACCTGTATTCTCCTCTGTTCTCAATTCTGGATCTCTCGCCTTAAAAGGTGACCACTGCTAGCCTTAGATATCCTTCCAGAAAAGGCCTGTAGTGGCATCCCCAGGGTGAGCACTGTCTTCCAGCGACAAGCCACAGAAGCTGCAATGCGCCACTAAGCTTCTGAACATCAGCACCGTTTAGCACTGTGGTCCCCTGTGATTTCCCAGTTAGTGTCTCCTCCTCACTGGTCCTAGCAGTCCCTGTGCACTCCGTGGATCCTGACAGTTTCGTTCTGGAACTTCAGGGTCCTGTGACGCAGGCCAAGCTGATGGTCGGTGAAGAACCTCTGCTGGCTCTTCGCTCTCGGGGGTCTGTTTCTCTCTTTCCTGTTTCTCTCTTTACTAATTTGGCTGTGACTTCTTGCCTCTGATCCTCTGGCGTGAATTTCTACTACAGTAAGTGACTTTTTTGTGTTTTTTTTGTGTTTTTTGGTTTTTGCCTGTTTGTGTGGAAGTACTACCAGAAAGATCTTCAAAGTAATTAAATAAAAAATTGCACACTCTTTGCAAGCATAACCTATGACCTTGATTCAGAATAAGTCAGGTAGGTGGTTCCAGGGAAGCGCTGTAGGCCAAGCCCGTTCCAGAATGTTCTGAGTCCCTTTCCTGTGGATGAAGCTCATGATATTTTTGTGGCCAGCGGAAAGTAGACATCGTGATGTGGTCAGAGAACTGGTTTCTGATGCATCCTGCAGATGAGACAGCTCACCACTCGAGGCTGGACGCCAACAGACTGTGAAAGGGGTTGGGAGTCTTCCTCCTCATGCCCTGGGTGAGGTTCTTAGTGGCTCCCACCTGGTGGCTTTAGCAGGGAGCAAGGAAAGTGGATTCTAGAGGAGCTCAGATGTTTCCTAGCTCAACTTTTCCTGCTTGCTTCTACATTTGCCTTTGAGGTTGGGGCCCTTGAGGGTATGGCTCTCTATTACAAAATTATCAATCCTTTGGTTCCTTCTTTAAAAAAAAAAACAAACAATTTTTGTCGTACCGCAATGTCGTACCGCCCTGTCTGCATAGTAAAATTTAGATATAGATTCTCCTTAGGGGCTGGTGAGATGGCTCAATGGGCAAAGGCGCTTGCTGCCAAGCCTGATGATCTGAGTTCAATTCCTGGACCCTATGCGGTAGAAAGAGAGAGCTGACTCTCAGAAGTTGTCCCCTGACCTCCACACAGATATGCAAGCAAACACACACACATAGATGAATTTTTTCATTTTAAAAAAATCACCTTTCTTTCTCCTTCCGCAAAGACAGCTTCAGAAGGTTCAGAAATGTCCCCATGTGTATTTTAAATGATAATAGGATCTCACACCAAAACTCATTCATTGACTTTAATATTTTTCTTTTTCCTTTCCTTTTTTTTTTTTCCCAGATAGGGTCTCTGGGCTTGAACTCACTATATGGCCAAGAATAACCTTGAATGCCGTTGCTTTTAATACCGCAGGCACCTTTTTTTCCCTTCTATTGAGGGTGGCTGGGGCTTAGGAAGAGCAGGTGGGCCTGACAAATGGGGCCGCCCCAGGAACAACACCTGGGCTCCTCCAACAAGCGTCCAGGATCCACCTGTGAAAGTTCTTCTGGCTTCATCTTTGCCAGTTGGGTTGAGGAGGCGTTTGTGTGCTCAGCTGGGGATCGCCAGCCATGCCATGGACGGAAGCCAGGATGGCTTGGGGGGATGCCTGGATGGTGCCTGTCTAACCTCGTATTCCATGTATCTTTGTCCAAACCCTCAGTCATGGTCTAGAATGAAGCAGTGTTCAGCAGCCCACAGTCAGACCAAGGCTGTGTAGCCATACCCGGGCACAGCCTTCACGTGGATTCTGTGTAAATTTTCTCTCTCAGGGATCAGTCAAGGGGAGACCGTGTGTTTAAGAGATAAACACTGTGTCTGGCCTAGGCTGATACAGATCAAGGGAAATGAGAAAGTCACTTGGTGAAGCCCTGTGTGCTGCCAGGTGGGAGAGGATCCTTCCTGCGTGGTTCTGTGTGACGGTGTCTTTCCCTCAACTCTTGGTCTCAAATGTTCACTGCCCAGCTTACTGAAGCTAAAGTGACACAGGAGCCAGGCCATTTTCACTAAATGGTCTGGGCATCATCAAGTTTCAGAAGGACTGGGGACAGATGAAGAATGACCTCCCAATGCCTGGGCTCTGGGTTTCCTCAAATGAAAGACCTTTGAGTTCCCAGAATGCCTTTCCCATGAGTTCCCAGAATGCCCTTTCCATGCATATGCACCTCTTTCCTTGAGATACCCTTATTACATTCTGGAGGCAAAGGCAGCGGAGATCTCATCTGCCAGGTGCTTGTGACTCCCTACTGCCGATACAGTTTTGGACGTGTTTTTCTTTTATGGTGTTGGAAATGGAACTTAGAACCTTGCACACGCCTGGCCAGCACCCTGTACTTGGGCCCAGCCTTCGTGTTAGTGAATGTCAGGGGCACAGCATCAGTCTGTGGCCTGAGCAGCACTGAGGAAATCTCCCTCATGCAGGGCTCCGAACGAAGGAAGGCCAAAAGACAGTAATGCAGCCTGTGGGGTCTGTCTGCACATTCTTAAGTGTCTGTCCTTAAAAATTAAGATGAGAAGGAGAAATACCATGATTAAACTTCTATAAATATTTTTGTGGGGAAACCCAATCTTTCCTGTGATGCCTCATTTTGGTCCACTTTTTTTTTTTTTTTTTTTTTTTTTTTTTTTTTTTTTTTTTTTTTTTTTTTTTTTTTTTTTTTTTTTTTTTTTTTTTTTTTTTTTTTTTTTTTTTTTTTTTTTTTTTTGTGCCTGGTTCCTTCCCCTTTCTTTGTAAGAACTGATGCTCTGGCTGGGTCCCAGCTCACTTCCAGGCTTCCCAGGTAGAACCAGGATTACATCTGCCTCTTTGCATTTTGTATCCAGGTTTCGGCTGAGTCTAGCTCCTCCATGAACTCCAACACCCCGCTGGTGAGGATAACCACTCGTCTGTCCTCCACGGCAGATACCCCAATGCTAGCAGGGGTCTCCGAGTATGAGTTGCCAGAGGATCCAAAGTGGGAGTTCCCCAGAGACAAGTGAGTACTTCTTGTGCGCACAGCCCCAGTGTACGCTTAGCTATAAATGGGAATATTGGACTGACATTTTCTTTTCACGGCCCTTAGCTGCAAAGGTCTTACTCTGACATTGTTAACAGGAGTGAGATTGTGTTTCTAAATAACCAACTCTTAGGAAAAAAAAAAGAATTTTTAAGAAAAAAATTTTTAATATTTCTTTTGCAGCAGAGCTACAAAGTCCTGCCTAGTAACCAAGCAAGATGGCATATGGTTATCATTGTTGAAGTTTCTAGACAATTCAAACCTAGTCAGCTGGAACAACAGTGGAGTTGTACAGACTTTAAAACTTCTGGTTACTAGAAATTGCCTTAAGGATCTGAGATTTTTGTTGTTGTTGTTGCTGCTGTTTTGTTTTGCTTTGCTTTTAGTAGTTATTAATGTGATATTGGGCTGAAAATTTTTAAGTCTGGCACCTGATACCTGAGTTCTATGATCTACAGTAATTTTGCTTTTTGGTTGATAGGGAGGTATCTAGTTATATGTTGAGGCACAAGGTTGCCATGCAGCCTTGCATGGGCATTGCTGGGAGCTGTTTTGTCTTTTTGCACAGACTGAATAACTTTGTGTAATTTGGCCTGTGCCTGTGCTAGATCTGAATCTCAGTTCTGCCAGTCAGTGGCTGGGCAGACCCAAGGGATTCGCTCAGCCCTCTGATTCTCTTGCCTATAAAATGAGGGTCACGGTCTACTCCTCCTGAGACTAAGCACAATGCTGGGTTGTTGGAATCTCTCATTTTCACTTGTGCCCTGGTAATCAGGGCCCTTTGAACTGCAAACTTCAGCAAGATCACGGTGTGTTTAACAGAGCTGGTGGCGCAGATGGTGGGCCACCAGCCTCTGCCCTCTAGGTAGGGACCAACCCTGGCGGCTTCCTTCTTGTAGGAACAGAGTCTAGACAGCTTGAGAGTCACAGAAGGTGGAAATAATGGGCTCTTTCTGCATCAGATACCCAGGAGTAAGCTCTCAGCTTGCTTGAAAACATCTAGCCCACCTATCCTGACCTTTGCAGTGTCTTCCTAAGATTATTTGTAGTATATATATTTTCAAGACAGGGTTTCTCTGTGGCTTTGGAGCCTGTCCTGGAACTAGCTCTTGTAGATCAGACTGGCCTCGAACTCACAGATATCCGCCTGCCTCTGCCTCCCGAGTGCTGGGATTAAAGGCATGCGCCACCACCGCCCGGCTATTTGTGGTATATTTAACACACATAATGTATGGGGTGTGTGTGTGTACAGAGATTCAGAAACACAAAGATAAGATTTCCCGAGCCTGAATGGCCAGTTCTAATTGGCAGGGGAAGGAAGCTTGGACCTCACTTGGGTCTTTGAGTCACACAATTGCATCACTTTGGTTCCCAATTTTGTTAGAGATCCTCACATATATCCTAATCCAGGGCAAAGTAACTGTCTCTGCAGCCTTCAGTTTATGTCAATGGAAATAATTTCCAGCTTATTTGTATACTGTAGTGAAAGGAGCATTCATTCATTCCTTCATTCATCCAGGGAATGTTTATTGGACATTTTTACTGGTGAGGTACCAGAGAAAACACAAAGAATGGTTTCTTTACCTGCAGACTTTTCATGGAGGAAGAGATGTTGCTCTTGACCCCTGCCAGCCCCCTTGCTGTGTGTGATTACATCAATAGCTGGGTTCATGTGCACATTCCTGTATATACAAGGCTGAATTGGAGAGTTGTGCTCATATGTTAAAAACTTGCAGCTTTCAGGTTGAGTCTGTAATTTTGGCCACCTGTGACACCAGTCAACAGCGTGAGTCTATGTTGTCCAGCGGCTCCCACTCGGGATACCTAAGTGTGGAAAATCTGAGCACTATGCATTTCCAAGCAGTGTTTAGCACAAATGTAGGTGGAGCAGATTTCCAATGAATGAAGGCTATTTAGAAGCAGTTTATTAGATTGGAGGCAGAAGTTACACAAAGAGAGGGTTGTGTATGTGGTAGCAGGGCAATAGGGTATAAATTAACCATTTCCAATGCAGATGTTTATTTTCTGCCAAAATGTTCAATTTAATTTTATTTCTGGACTGAAAGGGGATGCCCTTCAGCATGGCATGTGCTGCCCTCTGTTTTTTTTTCTTCTTTTTTGAGCTTTTGAAAATATTTTTTGTGCTTACTGTAAATGCTGTGTTCTGAGGACAGCTCGATACTTGGCTGTACTGTGCTTATGTTAAAAGGAAAAAAAAGCCCACTCAGACTGGAGAGCGATCTCCGTGGTTAAGAGCCGGTACTGCCCTTATAAAGGACCAGAGTTCAGTTCCCAGCACCTGTGACTCACAACCTCCTGTAGCTCCAGATCTGGGGGGATCTGGTATGTCTGGACTCCATGGGTGCCGCCACTCACATGTGCATACCCCTCCCCAGAAACACACATACACATAATAAAAGATAATAAAAAACATAATCTAAAAAAAATAAACAAATGATGATAAAAAACGCACTCAAAAGTGTTCCAAAGACTTCCCTATGGAACACCTAAAACGATGTTCAGGCTGCTTGTCGGACACACATAGAACTTTTATGCTTAAAAATGGCATCTGTGCCCTTTTGCTTTCTATTTTCTTCCTTGTTTATTTTGGGTAGTGGTAAGAATTTCTAAACTTTTGTCAAAAGGAAAAGTATCCTGCCCATTTTTGAGAAGTTACCTTCAGTGAGAAACTACAGATTCTTTGAAATGTGCTGAAGATCCTACCCTGTAGCATGGACAAGCAATGTAACCATAAAATCTCCTGCTATTGCATAACAGTTGTTTAAAAGCTGCCCCTTGACAGAGACAGCAAATAAGTGCAGCCTTTCACAATTTTTTTCTTCCTCTGCTCCATTTTAAATCACAAATATTTAATTGGCTCAAGACCAAAGCTCCTCACAGTTGGCACGCAGCGAAGCTGACCACCTCGCTAGCAAGGACACCTTCCATAAAGAAAAAGAAAACAAATCAAGAGCACAAATGTGAAATTTAATAGCTGCTCCGACAGTAATTGACGTTCTGGAAAAACGTCACTAAGAAAATACCCCGTGTGTGCATCAAAGTCTCATTGGTTCCATATGCATGCCTCTGGAAGATTTTTATATTTAGTTCTGGAATTTCCCTCCCTGTGCCCCTCAGCCAGACGCTCTGTGCTAATCCCCTATTTACACATTTAGGCTGACGCTGGGCAAACCCCTCGGGGAAGGTTGCTTCGGGCAAGTAGTCATGGCTGAAGCAGTGGGAATCGATAAAGACAAACCCAAGGAGGCCGTCACCGTGGCAGTGAAGATGTTGAAAGGTGAGTGGGTGGATGGGAGGGCAGGAAGGACCTGCAAAAATGAACGTGAACACTGCAGTGACGTGGGGTCAGAGAGCACATACTTGACCTGGAGGTTGAGGGGTTTTCAGGATAAATGAGCATCTGAAACAGAGGATTTACCTTGAGCTGTGTGTACTTAAAAGAAAAGCCAGTTTATGAACAAGCGGTAGCTTGCTGGGTCGAGTTGTTCTCTGACCGACTCTTAATAAGAAATCCTGATTGATTCTCCTCTCGTGTGTACTCATGGGCTTAGAAAGTTTAGGGATTTAGGTGGGAATTGATACGGTAAATTGGTACCCAGATTTTAACATACAAATGAGGGGTAGGTATTGGAGTGGGAACAAGAGAGGCCAGGAAACAGAATGCCACATTTTGTCAAAAAGTGGATCCAAAGAGTCACTTAGAAACCAAAAAGGAACAAAGGAATGGAGCTGATGCAGAATCTCAGGGACATGTAAATAATAATTCCAGCATATAAATGTCCTTTTTTTCAGCTTGATGCCCAAGGAGCTTAAATTACTTTTAACTGTTAACTTATCCTTGCATGGTATTCTTTTATACGAAGAGTTAAAGGGAAAAGTCACATTATAAATTCTGTTGTGGGCACCTCAGAAAGAAAGATTTCGTGCCCAGTGGTTCCCCGACTTGTAGGCAGGGGTCTGTCCTGAACGTGTAGGATGTTATACATGCTCAAGAGTTAGGCCGTTTCTTTCTTTAGCAGGATGCTTACCACATCCCTCCCTGCTGAGAACATGCAGACAAGAAAGGGCCAGAACACCATTCATTTTGTCTTTTTGCTTTTGACCTGAGATTCCCAGGGAACTCTGGGATGCTCCTTGCTTTGAAGGTTGATACCAGGGAGGAGACAGCAAGTATGTAGGTACCAGGGTAAAGGCAGGCCCTGGTACCTGCTGGGAGCTGTGGGGTAGAGAGGACTAGGCATCATACTGTTTTCTATAGGACTCCTGGTTTTGAGATCCCTGGGGTTGTTGCAGAAAGGAAGGTTTAGGTGTTGGCCCTTCTCTTTAAACAAGATTGTCCACCATCCTTATTTTTTCATCACAGTCAGAGGATATTAGCCCCAAAGCCTTCTTAGTATTCTTTTTGACAACCAGAGTACAACTAAGGTCTAGGGAAGGCAGCATGCTGAGCCATGTGTCTATAGGCTGCTCTATTCCCACCTCCTTCCCTCTTCTCCGTAAAGGTCAGGATAGATCTGTGCCCCTATTTTTAAAGATACATTCAGCCTCTATTCTTTTCTTTTAGCTCAGATATTTTTTTTTTCTTTCTGTATTGAATTAACTCAGTGGTAGAATACCTGAGTGGCAGGCACATGACACTGTGTTTGAGTCCTAAAACTACAGAAAAGAAAATGACAACAAAAGAATTAACTTAAAAGAGGGCACACTGGAAATGGTCTTACTCTTATTTGAAACTCCCTGTGAGCCCGTGTGTGTTGGGCCTCTGCCATGCATATGCCATGACTGTGAGACGTGACTTGTACTTCTCTTTGAGGGTAGTAATTGGGAGCTATTGGGAAGTCTTTTTACTCACTCAGACTATTTCTGTTTGCATATGCATTTGCAGGTCCACTTATGGGCTAATTCCTGGGTTATTGCTCTGTAAAAACAAATTTTATAGCGACTCCCAATGGTCCTCCTATGGTTTTCTCCCCATCATTCTTGAAGTTTTTGGGGGGCACTGGGAAGTTTGGTATATTCTAGAAGGTACCTTAGATACATCAGAGGATGAGGTTAGCTCACGATCAAGAACTTTGCTACGGAAGACTTGACCTTAGGGTTGGGGGCCTAGATTTGATCCCAACTCTTGACCATGTGACCGCTTTGATCCTGAGCATGACACTCCCCTGTCTCAGCTTTTATGTCTTCGCTGATTAGATGGAGAGATATTTCTGGTTCTAAAATTCAACTCCATGGTGTTCTAAGTAAGAACCCTTGAAGTTATCATGTTGATCATCATCATTTTGATGGCTAAGAGTGACATCCTGGGAGTTGTGAGAAACCAACCGATTTATGATTCACGTTCCTAGATGATGCCACAGAGAAGGACCTTTCTGATCTGGTGTCAGAGATGGAAATGATGAAGATGATTGGTAAACATAAGAATATCATCAACCTCCTGGGGGCCTGCACTCAAGATGGTAAGTAGGAGGAAGATGTATTTTCTGTTTACTGCACTGCTGGCCAGCAGGCCTTCTCTAGAAACAACTGGGCTGTAGGGTTTCTGCTCTTAGGGCATCTCAAGGGCATATATTCCCATCAAACATGTAGTACACACCTATCCCATCACTCAAGAGGCTGAAACAGGAGGATCACAAGTTTGACAGCATCCTGGGGTACATAGTAAGACTGTCTCAAAAATACAGAAAAGTAGAGACTGGGGAGATAGTTCAGTCAATAGAATCAATGGTCTTGCAAGCATGAGGACCTGTCTAATCTGTATTTAAAGTTGAGCTCTTACGATCCTAGCACTGGGGAGACGGAGGAAGGTGGATCCTAGGACTCACCGCCCTCCAGCTTAGCCTTCTCAGTGAGTTCCTGGTTGGTCGGTGAGAGATCCTGTCTAAAAAGCACGGCTGTCTTCTAGCTGCCACACATAAGCACACATACCTGCAAGTGTCCTCATATGCACAAATACAAACAAACATATGCACACATCCGCACACATATTTTTGTAAAGGTGACTTCTATTCTATCCTTAGGAAGATGTTACCAGCCACAGGTACACAGCAGGTCTGTGGCTGACCCCAGGGGCATGGAAAGTTGGGCGTCGGGGCTGTTTTGGAAGGGCTTTCTTCTGATGCTTTTGTTGTGTGAGGATCCAGGAGATTTCTTAAAAGCAGGCCAGTCTGTTTTGCTTGAGAAGTTCTTTCCTTAAAATGGGGACTGAGGAATCCTGTCTTGCTCTAGGCAGCAGATGGCTGAGCTCTCAAGAATTAGCTTCCCAGAATGAAAGTGGAAGGAAAGAGCAGTCTCCCCCAGGGGGAACACTTCCCTGGGTGCTCTCAGGAGTGCCTACCGGCGCTTTGGAAATCAACTTGACAGTAATTAATAGACCTGAAAAATGCTTGTGCAGCTTCTTCAGGTGTGCAGGGATTGGAACCTTCTTCTCCAAAGGGCAATCATGGATATTTTAGACTTCTGCGGACCTGTGGTCTCTGTCACAAATATTCATCACTGCCATTATATTGGGAAATCAGCCCTTATGAGACAGATATGAATGGGCATGGCTGTGTGACAATCAAAATATGATGACTCAGACTGGAATGGGGCAGGATGTGGCCTGGGGACTGCTCTTTCCAGCCCTGTAGTCTACACTATTGCTCTGGCTGTTTGAAGCCATCTAAATTCTCATCTTTCATTTCATCCTACAAACTTAATATTTATTTATCATTACAATATATGTGTATGTTTGCGTGTGCTTGCGCGCGCGCACACACACACACACACACACACACACACACACACACACACACACACACACACACACACACACACACACACACACACACACACACACACACAGTGGCTTAATGGAACTGGAAGGACCAGGCTTCTGATGATTGTTGCTTTTCCAGGAAGACATAGTATCTGATAATGTGACTCTTGTGAAAGGATCATTTAGCAGTGGTTTTCAACCTGTGGGTCACAACCCTTATGGGAGTCAAATGATCCTTTCACAAGAGTCATATTATCAGATACTTACATCGTGATTCATAACAGTAGCAAAATTACAGTTATGAAGTAGCAGGAAAAACAATTTTATGGTTGGGGTCCCTATAACATGAAGAAGTGAATGAAAGGGTGGCAGCCATCTGGAAGGTTGGGGGTCACTGCCACAGAGAAAGGGCACTGGCAGGAATGTTCCTCCAACTGTGTCCTTTATTTCTTTAAACCTTTGAAGTTATCAGGTTGGTCATCGTCATTCTGGGAAGATTATAAATGGAGGTCTATTTTTATCCATGCCTTTCTGCATGATAACAGTTTAAAAAAAAAAGTGAGGGTTGTTGCTGAGTGATAGACTACTTACCCAGCACTTACCTCGTGCACCCGAGGTTCCGGGTTCAATCCTCAAACACTGCAAAACCACAGTGGGTTGTAAATGACTAGAAATTTTGCTGAGTCACCCAAGAGTAGTTCCTGCCTTCACTGCCTTAGGGAGCTTCTTTTCTCTGTCACAGGACCACTCTACGTCATAGTTGAATACGCCTCCAAAGGCAACCTCCGGGAATACCTGCGAGCTCGGAGGCCACCTGGCATGGAGTACTCCTACGACATTAACCGAGTTCCGGAGGAGCAGATGACCTTCAAGGACTTAGTGTCCTGCACCTACCAGCTGGCTAGAGGCATGGAGTACTTGGCTTCCCAAAAAGTGAGTCCTTCTCCATCCTGCTCGGTTGGAAGCAAAAGCTAGTGAAGAGGCTTTGAAGAAGCTGGGCAGTTCAGACATGTTCATTTGCTTGATCAAGTCCTTGCGTGTCTTGTACGCCCTGGAAAGTATTTGTGGTTTTATTCATATTCTAGTTTAATGAACTCTTGAAAGGGCAGAGCAGCCTCAGAGACTCTGAACGGCTGCAGGAGAGTGGGCTCTGTGTCGAGGCGGGCAGGTGGGATGCTCCCGGGCTGCTCGGGTTTCATTGGGAGTGGGGCTGGGGCGTGGGGCTGGGTGTTAAGTTGAGAATGATGAGCTTGATGTGGAATTAAATGATCTGAGAACGGAGGCTGAGGGTGGAGATTGAGCACAGGAGTAGCTCTGACATTGAGAGTGGAGGCTGAGGGTGGAGATTGAGCACAGGAGTAGCTCTGACATTGAGAGTCTGGGATTTCTGTTTATTTTGTCTCCTTCGGTGATCCTGTGGTCAGAAGTTGGCCAGGTCCCCTGAGGTGAATGGTTGGCATTCCAAGCAAACCACTCACAATGGAACTCTAAGCATTCCAGTTATTCTAGAAGTTGTTGGGCAGGTGCTCAGAGTTTTCATGGGTGTTTCCGAGGACCTAAGACACCCTTCCTCACCCCCACACTCAGAGGCGGGGGGCACAAGGGTGCTGCGTGGGCAGAGATGGCTCGGCTCCTACCTGGAATGGAGCTGGCTGCAGTTCGCTTGTCCTTAGCTCCGCTGGTTGCCAAAGACTAAAAGATCCCCTGGCAGGGTGCGCATCTGTCACTTTGAGCCTGGGTTACTTGAAGCGTCATAAATCTGGGTTCTACAGCCTTGCTAGTGTCTAGAGTGAAGGATGTGGCCTGTGTCGGATGCTGCAGGTGGCAGGGATACATGTTCCTGAGCCTCGCTCTCCATCACCTGGGAGCACGGCTTAGAGTTATCCTGTGCTCAGTTCACTTTGTTTTGTTTTATTTTTTTTTCTATTTTCTTCAGAGTTTACAGCTCATAGAACCTATGTTTTCTTTTTTTTTTTTCTTAGCAACTGTAAAACCTCTTGACATACAGGTTTCTAGAAGCCAAATTTGAGCAGTTTTGAGTTCTGATTTTATCCATGTATGCGTGCACATGGCAGAGAGGGGGTTGCCCCCGAGAAAATCATTGGCATCGAGAAACAGGCAGAGAGATCTAAAATGCGGGACAAGATGCTAGCTCAGAATATCTGCGTCATGTTGGTTTAAAAAATACCGGGGGGAGTTGGGGATGCAGTAGAATGCTATTGGCCCTGGGTTCCATTCCAGCTTTACATAAGCCACCCATGGTGCTGCAGACCCATAGTCCCAGCACTTGGGAGGTGGAGGCAGAAGAATGGAAATCCAGGGTCATCTTCAGCTAAGCATCAGGTTTGAAGCCAGTCTGGATGACGCGAAATGTAGAGATAGAGAGAGACACACAGACAGGCAGAGGCAGACAGATAGGTTTGATTAAAGAGGCTAAAGAGACAAAACAACCAGATGCAGAAGTTGACAGTCCTAGACTGGCTCTTTGGAGTGGGAGGTGAAGGTCAGATTTTACTGCAAGTGACTGGCACTTGAACATGGACTGAATCTTCAGTAACATTGCTATGTTCAAGTTGGCATTGGGCTGGGGTAACCCTGGCATTGTATTAAGATGGGGGGATGCATAGTTGGGATAGCTCTTACTACAAATTCTTAAGAACAGCAGAGTTAGAGCTTTCGGGTGAGGTTTTATAATATTTGCCTGTACATAACAAGACATGATCTAAATGAAGCCCAAGTCTGTTGAAATAAACTGTTTTCTGTGAACCTTATTCACATAGCCAAAAGGTACCTCACATAGTATATTTAATGGTTTTGTACATAAAACAAGGTTTTATGGTCTGGAATTTTCCACTCATGGCTTTCCGTCATTGCTACAGTGTTAGGAAATGTTGAGGAACCAAGATGTAAAGTAACTGTGATACTAGTAGCTCACTTCTAAAGTGATCAGCAATAAAAACAAGCAGGTTGTGTGCTTGCACGTGAGTGCATGTGTGTGCCTGTGTCATTTTTGTGTGTACATATGTGCATGCATGTCTTAGCATACAGATATGTGTATGTGCATGTATGTGTGTTTGTTTTCGGTATGTGTAGGCTACACGTGGAATAAGCAAATGTGCATCATAAATCTGGCCGGTGTGCACAGCCGTGGCACTATTTCACCTTGAAATGTTTGAACTGTTTCACATGGAAGCCTGGACCAGGCAGTTAGCCTAGTAACTTCTCTAGGCTTGGTCGCCGCTGGGCATCCTCCTTGGTGGGAGATGGGGGAAATGTTTGTATTCAGCAGGGCTTGTGGCTGATGCAAAAGTGGTAGGAAAAGTGCCTCTTCATTTCCTTCAGCCCTTGAGATTCCACCGATGGTCGATCTCTGGACTGGGGTGGCCAGTGGGGTGACCAGAACACGTGTCATCCTTGATTTCTTGAAACAAGACTTAGGAAACAACTGCCAGTAAATGTAGAATAAAACTACGTAGATAAACAACTGGAAACATTGTGGTAAAGCCCTACTCAGTCAGGGCCTTCCAGTGCCAGGCAGGGACCCTGGGCTTGACCCTTTGGGACTGTGCAAAGCTATCAAAGGTGAGTATTAGGGTCAGGTGTGTGCTTTACAGTTTGCCCCTGTGTGGCGCTTTGGAAATATCGAGTTCCCCTCTTTGGGCCAAACTTTATCAGGTCCTAAGACATAGAAGTTGGTAGTTGGAAGTTGGGCACATATTACTGTCATGTAGTGGGATGATTAGGTGAGGGGAAGCGGGGTGATTAAAGACAGCTCCTGATGCCCAACTTGAGAAACCGAATGGCCCTGTAGCTTCCCAAAGTGAGGAGGACCTGGAAGCCAGGAGACGGGTCAGGAAGTAATTTCAGTAGAAAATACAGCGCTCACATTGGAGAGCTGGTTAAGGGAAGGTGTCAGCCAGCAAGCCATAGGCTGGAACTCAGCCCTGAGACCCACATATCTTTTAGGCAGCCGTCGTTATGGTGGTGAACTGGGGGGCAGCTGAGGTGAGGGAGGTTGAGAGGCAAGGAAGTCACTCTTGGGTGCCCCAAAAAGGGTTTCTGGACTGACATTGAGGTCAGCTGTGTAACCCTGCTCAGAGTCAGGGGGAGGGGCTGCTCCGTGTGGCCACAGAACTGGTGCTGGTTCCGCACTACCCCAGTGTTGTGGACTTGAGACTTCTTGGTTTGCAGCCGCTAGGTACAGTGGAACAAGGGCTGTCACATCAACTTTGCAAAGGGGGATTGAATACATCTGGGGGCTGCAGAAGCAGTGGGAGTAGGTTGTCCTTACAGAAATATGATGACCTTTGTCGTTACTCTTATTACTAATTGCCAGCTACCTCTTGAGAGCCTACATCAGCCAGACACAGCGTGGCAAACATCTGACATCATGTGCGTCATGAGTGCTTAAGGTCATCCACCGTAGATAGGCTGGGATCCCTGTATGGAGGAGGGTGCCAGGGACAGCGAGGGCATGGTAGGGATGCTGTGTGTACAGGTAGGCAGAATCACTGTCTTTTCTTCTGGGATGAGACCTGTATGTTCAGGGGTCAAAGGGGAAAGGACTGGTTTCAGACCTGGGTCCCCTGGGCCTCTGCCAGCTATTCTCTGACCCTGGGGCTTTCCAGATTCTCTCCAGATGCAGGCAGATCAATAGAGTCTCTGCCCCAGGCTGTGGTTAGTCACCCTGTATGGCTGGCTCCATCACTTTGCAGAAGGGCCCAGGGTAAATGCCTTTCTGGTTTGTTGTGTTGCCCTGACACCTCTAGCTCATGCCCACCTACAGTGAAGGCTCTGAAGAGGGATACAAGGGTTCTGGATGAAGGTCTTAAGAAGGCTTCCCTTTGGAGGCTCTACTTCTAGAAATGAAGAGTAAGTTCTGGAACGGGAAAGATGAGGAAGTCGGGGAGTGGTGGGCCTCAGAGATGCAGTTTGTAGAAGGTGAGGAAGAACTGCTGGTGTCCCAGAATTCTGAAGGCAACCCAGGGGACAGTTTCTGGGACATGTATGCCCAGCTCGGTGAGTATTCAGAGGAAGTGGAGCCAGACAAAGAAAAAGACAGTATAGCATACAGTTAACTAGATAGCACTGGGGGTATTTCTGCTTTAAAGTATCTATAAAAATCCTTGCTATTTCTAGTTCTAGGATACTAATTTTTTTTTAAAAAAAGCTCCACATCCCCACCTATGACACCCATGTCATGGATCACCATGAGAATTAGATAGGGTGACATGCAGCCCAGCACCCTGTCTTCATCACAGGGCCACTGGGCTTCCTTTCCTTAAGAACCTGTGGGGAAACTTCCTCAGGGACTTCCTTCTGTTGACAGTAGGGACTCTCGGCTGGAAAACTACTCAGACTTCTGTGTGGTGGGATTTGGCTTACCTTTAGCTATTTTCTTCCTGAGCACTGGTTCCCCATCTTCTGTTTGGCCCTCAGTATTTCCCAGCTCCCTGGGCTATAGAGTAAGCACGATAGAGTAGCAGTAGCCTATGGCAGCCTCTCTGTCCCGGCCGAACCTCATGTGTGGTCAGAGCCCCCTGCAGAGGAAGCCAGATTCTTCTGACCACTCATCCCGCCAAACACAAGAGAACACATGTCAGCGGGAGCACATGCACCACCGGGAGGACTTGGCCAGGGCCTTGGAAGTTGAATATGAAAAGGCCTCCAAATCTGCAATGCACTCCAGCCCGGGCAGAGCTGCAGGCAGCCCTGGGAGCTCTCACGTTTCCCACTCCTAGTCTGGCCGGGGACAGGCAGACTTGGGTGGCTTGCTGCTTCCTCGACTCTGATCTTGGCCCACCCACACATGCAAGTGAGCACGGGATGCTCGGGCGTGGGTGAGGGCAGAGTTAAAATAATTCCTTATTCATGTTTCAGAAGCAGTTAGACTTGTTCCATTTTTATGCGGTCATTTCATGGAGAGCTTACAATAGGTCGTTCCCAGTTTGCTCATCCAGTGGATGGAGTATCTCTGCTTCCTGTGATCGCTAACCTTGATTCATAACCTACGTAAAGGCCTTGGAGGGCGACGCTTGCTTCTTTGTACCATATGTCTTCTAAAAATAGAGGTGGGTGGTCAGGGATCCTATTTGCCATGTATCTTAATGAAACTGTAGACAGTTAAAGTACAGCTGAAACGCAATAACAATAATGGCCAGACCTTCCTGAGGCCGTGGTTAGTGTTGGCGCAGTACATCCCGCATCAGATGTATCATAACAAGCATAGAAGTGCCAGGCCCTGATGTATGCACAGACACAGTTTCACCTCTGCACAGCCTGTACTGAGAATGTGGATAGATGGACACTGGCTGGGCAGTGAGCCAGGAAAGGACATGCTAGGCTGTGTCTGAAGCACACAGTGTATATGGTATAAAAGGGGAATCCAAAAGCCTTTGGGCAGACAGCACAGCAGTCCACAGAGGTAGGGAAAAGGCAGTGACCATAGCCTGGCCTAAGGGATAAGCAGTGGAGGACAGACTTTGAGACAACTTGGAGCTGGAATGATCAGGACTTGAGAGTCTGAACCTTTCTGTTTAAGGACCAAACAGGATAGGAGTCTGGGGAGTAGAAACGTTGACTATTGAGATGTCAAGAGGGCATTACTGTCTATGGGAATGTCCCAGAGTGACTGGACAATGAGTCCTCCAGTCTCAGCAGAGGCCAGGATAGAGATAAGGGTTTGCAACTGCTTTATGTAGCTAAGAATTAGTGCCATGAGGATAGAAGAAACACACAAACAGCATGTAGTAGTTTCTTTGTTTTCGTGGGACGGGGAAGAAGAGAATCAAATGAGAGAGAAGACAGGGGAGGCTGCAGTAACAGCACCATCTCTAGAAACAGACATCTATAGTGTCCATCTGCAGAGGGGGAGGAGTAGGGGCATTCGAGGAGGCCAGTTGTGTCTAACAGTGAGGATGGTCCTCATACAGCCTAGAGGCCAGGGTGGGACAGACACCACATAGGGAAAGGAAAGACAGATGTGACAGAAGTAGACCTTGCCAAGATCAAGTGTTTGTAGGACATGAGGTCCCACTGTTAAAGAGATCATGCGATGAAGAAGACAGTGGAATTTAACCCCGTCACCCAAAAGTTGGGCTTTAGCGGACTGGAGAGAAGCAAGTATTGCACTCAGCAGAGGTTTTTGGTTGGTATCTGATGTCAAGTTTGTGTGAAGCTGCCAGAGACACCGGTGTTGTGGGGCACTTGCAGATAAAAGAGAATGTGGTTATGTAATCACCCTGTACTTTCAAAGATGATAGGGCCTTTGTTTGTTTATTTAAATTAGAAAGAGTGATTATCATGTCATGTTTGGGGCTCTTGACAATGTTAGTCAGCCTGTTGACTTTACAGCCCAGCATGCCTCTTGCAGTTTTCTGCACCCAGTTTCGACTTGGAGTATGTTTTCTGTCTTGCAGTTTTCTTTTAAGAGTCTATTTTTCTTTTGATTCTTAAAACACATCTCGGGATTATTTCTCTCTCTTCTTCCTCGATTGCAGTGCATCCATCGGGATCTGGCAGCCAGAAACGTGTTGGTAACAGAAAACAACGTGATGAAGATAGCAGACTTTGGCCTGGCCAGGGATATCAACAATATAGACTATTACAAAAAGACCACAAATGTGAGTGTGTGGCGTCACACTGGGGGCAGGGCAGGGAAGGTTGCAGAAGGATGTCAAGTTTATCAGTGGGAGAACCCTGGGGGCTTCTCTCCATGCTGCATTCTGGTTTTTTTTTTTTTTTTTGCTTAACTCTCAATCAGCCAACTTAGGCTACATCTGAGACAGATTTAGTATATATGAAGCACTCTTTTGTATGGAATAACAGTCAGTAGCCTCCACGGCTTTCTGTGGCTCTCTTAGGAACCTTCATAACTGGGGATGAAGAGATGGCTCAGCTCTTAAAGGAAGGAGCAGAGCTTTGAAGTTTGCTGGGCTCAGTTTCACCTAGAGACTGATGGGGTATGCCTATGCCTAGGGAGATGGGTGATAATGAGAGCACGCAGAAATGCACTTTGACACTATGCATCTTAGCCGCTGTGTACAGAGTGAGCTGGAGCTTATTTCTGCCCTTAGTAGTAAACTGATGAGAGCCATTAGAAGGCCATCTCTCCACTCAGAGGGTAAGGGAGGACCCGGGAGTGGTGAGGGAGGGAGCACGGGTCACCCACCCCTGGGTGCTAGGTGGGAGCTCAGCTTCGGAGCCCACATTCAAGGCAGGCTGAAGTAGGGTAATGAGGAAGAGACAGGGACCTAAATCTACTTTTCAGACCTGGTTCTTGGAACCAGCCAGAAGTCCTGGCTTGATCTGGGACCTTGGTTGTTTTTTGTTTGTTTGTTTGTTTGTTTTTGGTTTTTTTTGTTTGTTTTATAGACAAGCAAATGGTCCTATGCATGCCATCGCAGTAATTCCCTCTGCATTCCAGCCAATGCAGAGACTTGTCTCCTAGGCGCACCGTCTACCTATACGCATGCGGGAAGGCCCTCCAGGACCTAACCAACCAGTGTAGTTTTTGAGTCCTTTATTTTAAATTTTGACAGCATTAGGAAGCCAGGTGTGGGAGCTCAAAAGCTGAGGCAGGAGGACTGCCAAGAGTTTGGTCCTACCCTAGGTTAGTTGTAAGTGGCGGGCCTGTCTGGGCTACAAAAATGAGACAATATTCTTACATAGGGCATGACCCTGTTGGGCCTTCTGTAGTACTCTAGTAAAACCTAGGGCTTTCTACATTTGTTTTTTGACAGGGGCGACTTCCAGTCAAGTGGATGGCTCCTGAAGCCCTTTTCGATAGGGTTTACACCCATCAGAGTGATGTGTAAGTAACCCCTGTCCTTGGGTCCTCTAAGGGTTAAGCTACAGAGATACTTAGGTTCCACATGCTCATAGAAGGCATGGGTTTATGAGAGGCTGGTACCCAGTGTTTGGTTACTGGTCCGCCTGCCTCTGGAAGGTGGGGACACCATCCTCCTGCTGCCACGTGGAAGCACCATGCACCCATCGCAGATGGCAGATACTCACCACCTCGGTCAAGTGGGTGGCATGCTCTTCACTCCCTTAGCTGGGCCTGGAAGTGTGCGGGTTCATTCTAACACTCAGAAGGATTCCAAGTTCAAGACCAACCTAGACTACATCTAGCAAGTTTCAGGCCAGCCAGGGATATGTATCAAGAACCTATCTTTATAAAAGTTAGAAAAGAGAGAAGTCCCTGGGCCCTTCCTAGGTAGGTGTCTGTGATTCTTCTGTGGCCCGGACTTGTTTGGAGAGGCAGGTGCTGGAGGAGGCGTGGTCAGTTTGGATGAGCACACATCCTCTTGCTGTGCTTGTCTTAAGTTTTTAAATCCTGTCTTAGCCTCTGATAGCATTCTAGAAATACAATAGAAATTACATATTTCTCTGATGAATCATTTAAGCTACTGTTAGAGCCAGGTTCCAACTGATGTTGTAGATTGGGAAATTGAGCTGAAAGATGTTACTGGAGAAACTAGGTAAAAGATGCCTGCTGTTTGTTTGTTTGTTGCAAGTTTCTGTGGGTTTTGATTGTTTTGTTTTTTATTTTGGAAGCTTTCTTTTTTTTTCTTTTTTCTTTTTTTTTTTTTTTTAAGGCTTCTGATGTGGCTGTTGGTTCTGCACCACCAGCATGCTTGGCCCTGCCAGCCTTCCTAGAAGGAAGGAGTCACAGATTTTATTTGTACAAGGATACACTCAGGCTCTGAACTGGTTTTAGCTTTATCGTGGCCCCTGCTCATACTTGGTAGAAAACCAGGGACAGTTCCAGTCTGGAGACTGACCTCCTGGAATCCGAACGCACGAGTTTCCAGAACTGCAGGACACAAGTAACCTACGATTCTCGGCTTGATTGTCTCCTAGCCTTGAGTCCACAAAACAAGGCTGGGGAAATCAGCTGTGGCTCTCTGAGAAGTTGAGTATAAACAGCACCCTGTGAGGTCTTCTCACTTTCTGCTGGATGAGCCTCTTCTTCTGGGCATGCTCACGCCGGCCCTGTGCTGGCTCCCTTCGCCCCGCACAGCATCACCGAGTCTTTGCCCTGCGGGTGCTCCGCCAGCCATCTAGGGCAGGCGTCCTCTCACAGAGTCAGCTTTCTGGCCTTATTCTGTCATCTGTAGATCCTGGTTCTTGTGTCAACCACAAAGGGAGAAGGGTGATTTAGACAGAAGAAGCTGAAGTCGAGGAGTCTAGACCTCCCACATTGGTTAGCACCACATAAGAGACAAAGAACTTTAAGAGACGGGTGCGGCTTTGTCAATTAATGGAAAATTCCATCAGACCATCCACATGTCGTCCTCATTTAGGGAGGCTCCTGGGGGGTCAGGAAAGGGCACGTAGGATGGATTGCGGGAGAGCTCATTTATCTATGGATGTTAGAAGTGAGTGGCTGTTTATTTTTTTAACTGACATGTTTAGGTTTCTGCAATCCGGGCACATTACTAATGCTGTGTTTTTTTCTTTGCAGCTGGTCTTTTGGGGTGTTAATGTGGGAGATCTTCACTTTAGGGGGTTCACCCTACCCAGGGATTCCCGTGGAGGAACTTTTTAAGCTGCTCAAGGAGGGACACAGGATGGACAAACCTGCCAACTGCACCAATGAGCTGTAAGGGCTATGGCCACCCCTGCTGACAATGTAGTAGGCTCACCACATCTGTCCTGTTTTTCCAGACATGTCTTGGGTTCCTCAGGCCCCCATTTTCTAAACATGCTCTAAGAAGACGGATTGTTGAGGTGGTCTGGGCTCAATCCCAGCCCCGAGATAGAAGGTTACACAGACAGCTATGGCTTGTCCAAAAGAAAACATTCTGCTGAAGTGTCTGGAATGGAAAGGAGTGAGCTCTGCCACAGTGACATGAACGTCCATAGGTCACATACCAAACTAGAATGCCACAGGGCTGCTGCCCCTGTAGAACGTACAAGGTTGTGCACAGCACCCACAGTGCCAAGTAGGAAACTGGCTCTTTTCAAAGCACCTTTAATCACTGACAATTAGGCATGGTAGCTCACACCTGTAATCCCAGCACTCTGGAGGCTGGAGCAGGAGGGTCCCATAAGGTTGAGGCCAGCCTGGGCTGCAGAATGAGACCCTTTCGCTATAAAATAAAAATGAAAATAAGTTTTTAAATGAGCAATGGTGACAGAGAGTCCGTCATTTGGTGACGTGCTTACCACACGAGCCTGAGGACCTGAGTTTATTCCCAATGCTCACATAAAAATCCGGCCACAGTGGTGTGTGCACTTGTAGTCCCACAGACTGCAGAGGTAGAGACAGGACGATCCTTGGGGCTTGCCAGCCTGCCAGCCTAGCCTAAAACAGCAAACCTCAGGTCTCAGTGAGGGACCCTATCTCAAAGAATAAAGCAGATGGTTTCTGAGGAACAATACCCATGGTTGACCTCCACATGTGCACACACGCATGCACACACATACGTGCGCTTGCACACACACAAGTATACAGAGAGAGAGAGAAAATTGCCATTACATGAACCACACTCACTCAGATTGAATGGACTAGTGTGTTTGGTGACCCATTATTTTAAAGCAGAGAACCCAAGGTTTATCCTGGTGCCCTTTTTAGGGAACCATTTCTGCTTCTGAAAGTGTGAGCTGGTTTCTAGGAATGCCTTCCTCACACTGTAAGTGAAATTGTGTTGTGTTAATGACGCGTGCTTTGGGCAGCGAGGTGCTGCCCCTCCTCTGGGGCGAACTAAGAAAGTGATTGTCCCAGAGACTGCCTTCTATTGTGTGTTCAGCGGGGATTTCAGAACAGTAATCCCAGTGGAGGGCTGATGAATGGCCACTTTTTATAGCGTATTATATAAAGGCATTTATTGTGTGCCTTGTGTTCCTGTTGCTTTTTCTAACATAGAGGGTCTGTCGAAACTCATAATCAAGATAAGGCGGGAAGCTTGGACTATCCAAGAGTTACTCAGGAAGTTAGCTTAAAGCTCCGTGGTGGCGGATTAGCTTGCATAAACCTTCAGGTTGCAGTTTGGGAGTGTGTGTGTGTGTGTGTGTGTGTGTGTGTGTGTGTGTGTGTGTGTTTGTGTGTATACATACATATATATACTGAGAAACTTTTGTCAACAGACTTTAAAAAAAAGAAAAATAAAGTGTAGTTCAGGCGGGAGTGTTTGGGAGGGAGACGACAGGCTGCAAACGTGTCTCCTTCCATTCTCTAGAGAGAGCTGGCAAGTGTGATGACATCATGGTCAGTCACACTGTCACAGAGGTAGTAGAGAAACACATAGATGTCCCTTTTTGGATGCAGAGTCACCCTCCTAAAGCATTCTGGGTTGCAGAAAAGTTTCTGTAACACTAGTGTTTGTGTAGTTACATTTCATTATTTAGGGTATGTCTCCATGCCACCTCTTAAAACCATCTACATCTGTATATCAAGTCCTTAATGACATCAACTCACCAGAGAAATCCTCTCTCCTAGGTATATGATGATGAGGGACTGTTGGCATGCTGTACCCTCACAGAGACCCACATTCAAGCAGTTGGTGGAAGACTTGGATCGGATTCTAACTCTCACAACCAATGAGGTAAAAGCCTCCTTCCGGAATCCTGGAGACCCTGCTTGCCTTGGGAGATGCCTGTTTGTCAAATGCAGTCTCCCCTGTCGGAGCTGGTGGTGGCTTTTATCATTTTTGTGCAGGGGTCAGCAGAGTTAAACTGTGTGTTCCTTTTCAGTCGGGTTTTTTTTTCCCCCCTCAGAACTGAATTTTGAGAATTCTGACCCATGAAGCTGAGGCCCTCCTGAGTTGCCCTCATGGCAACTGGTGGTGCCGTGTCACCCAGTGTGTGTGGTGTGTGTAGAGGGAGGAAGAGGTGGAAATGTTCTGTGGTAGTGTTTTGGTGTGTGTGGAAGGCACTGGCATGTAATACGAGCCTTGGGTTCTATGTCCTGGTGGTTGGTGTGAATGCTGTCTGTGCTCAGGGACTGACCAGCTTGATGAAAGGCAGTAAGAGTCTATCATTTCCATGTGCTACTGCCCTGGGTGAGCCTGTCTGGAAAGACATGTGGCTTGGATCTTTCTGTGTGACATGTGTGTCACACATATCATGTATGTGCTGATATGTGTGTAATAATTCTGCTATGAGTGACTTAGAGGATTTTTAAGTTGACAGTTGGTGCCTATTGTTAAAACAGTTACTCTGGGGCAGAGTTGGGGGATGGGTAGCTACTTATGGGTTGAGTTGATAGCCACACAAGCATTGCACTTACACCGGAAGCCTGGGGTGATGGTGTTCTCTTGTAATCCCAGCATTGGGGAGGTAGAGACAGGTGGCTCCCTGGGGCTCAATAGTCAGCGAATCTAACCTCAGGGGCAAACTTCAAGCTCCAGTGAGAGATCCTGTCCCATAAGACAAAGCCTTCATATGCATGTACACCCACATGCGTGAATACACTCAGAATATTTCAGTGTTTGTATTTATAATTTATGTCAACCAAAGATACCATTTTCTGTTACTCTTTGGCTAAATACAGCCATGTCTCTGGCTTCAACGTTAACCAAATGACCTCTAGGGTTTTAGGAAGAATGTTGTACAAGCAGAAAAGCTGAGAGACCCTCACAGTCCAGGGAAACCTCCTGCTAGGAATTGGAAATGAGTGTTGAGATGTCCCCTGAAGGTGCCGAGCAATATTCCCTTATGACAAAAAGGTTGATGTAGCTGTTTTCACAACAGTTAAAAAAAAAAGTTTCATATCTCCCAAATACTTAAAAGGAAAAGAATAGAGTTAATTTCTGTTTTAAAAAATAGAATGATTAAAGAGAAAAAGAGAAACAGTTGCAAGTAGAGATATAAAACCTTCCTGTGGCAACTTTATCTTGTGCTCTTGGGCCGTGGCTTGTGCTGGACAAAGGGGGAGCTTGCATTTAAATGAACACAGCTGACCTTCAGAAGTTGAAAGGAATAGTTGGGGGTGTGGGGGGGGAACCAACTTTCTTCTCCTGCCAAAATTGTTGTTTCTAGCCTAAGTTCCTTTAACCCTAGGCTTGGAATCCAGTGATATTTTTTTTTCCTATCAGATCTGAAAAGTTACAACTTCATTTAGAAACTGGGAAGGGTACTAAGGTTTTCATTTAATGATCCCAGGTCCGTACTCAATGCTGTGTATTGATATATTTATATTTTAAGTGGGACCCATTTCTACTGAACTTTATATGCGTACCCTAAAATAAGAGAGCAGAGTGCCATATTGTCTAGCGGATATAAAAATCGAAGTTTCTTTCCTTCTTAAAATCATTACCACATGCTCAAGAAAAATGGTTCCATTTAGGACAAAATTTCATTTTTATCATTGTAAGCAAAAAGTCCTCTTTTGATGTGGTGGGCGTGTTTGTTTCTGGTTGTGCGGTTAATGCTGATGTTGTTGGAGCCGACGCATCCCCCTTCTGGGATGGCGACTCTTTCTCTTGCCAGCCCTGGTGATGAATTATGGTGGTTTTTTGTCTTTTAAACCGCACGGTCGCCAACATTCCATGGACTCTCTGCTGATAACGCTGGGGCTGTTTGTGCTGTAGTCTGCGCTTTTTGCCCCCTCTCAGCAAAACCACATGTCATAGAGGAGTTGCTGGCTTCTGGGTATGTAAGCAAAGCTACCCTATTGTGCCAGTGCCTTTAAGCGGTGAGACAAGAAAAGCCCCTTTTTAGAAATCTTTTCAGGGCTGGGGATGTAACTCAGTTGATAAGAGTGCTTGCTTAGTGTGCACTCAGCCCTGGGCTCCATCCCCCAGCCCTATGTAAACTGAGCGTGATTGTGCCCACCTGTGATCCCAGCGCTCAGGGAGGTAGATGCTGGAGGATTAGGAGTCCAAGGGATCTTCAGACACGTAGCAGGTTGGTGGCCAGCCTGGAATTCTTGAGAACCTGTCTCAAAAGAGAAGGAAGGAAGGAAAGAAGGAAGGAGATATATAGACACACAGACAGACACAAAAAGATACAGAGACACACTGAGAGACAGAGACAGAGAAAGACACATTGAGGAAGAGACACAGAGAGAAATATTTTCCCTGGTTTCCGACCAGTGTTGTCTAGTACTTTCTGTAAGGGCCAGAGAGTAAACATTTTCAGCTTCAAGGCCATATGGTCTCTGTCGAAACTCTGCCGTCCCAGCATGAAAGCAGCCCCAACTCTACACACATAAATGAGTGCCTGTCTTCCACTAAAACTTTATGGACTCTGAAATTGGGAAATTTATATAATTTCATATGAATTTATATCATTTCACGTCATTGGCTACCATGAGAGATGACTCGTAATTTGATTTTCTACTACGCATGTACAAATGTTGAGAAGCAGACTTAGTTCATGAGCCAAACAGAAACATACAAGGGCGCTCACCCTGCCCAGAGCTGGAGGAAGAGGAGTTTTGAGTGAGCCAGAGGGACCGCGGCAACAGCCAGAGTTGCTTTGGGGAGCGGAGGAACCCTTTTTCTAGACTTTCCTCTAACAGCCCATTCTGGATTTCACATTCCCGAGGGTATCCAAGCCTCTCCCCAACCTGTTTACGTTGTTAACTCTGAGAGCTTCTGGGAGTAATGAATTACATCTGCTAAATTATGCAACGAATGGAGGAGCCTTCCCCTCAAATGATCCTAGAAATGACAACTGTAGAACATGATTCAGAAAATACATATTCATGGCCTGGCTATTTAAAGGGGTCCTGTTGTGTTTCTGCTTCACTGAATCTTGAACTCCATCCATGAGCTCTAGTGAGGAGGGCTATCGTAGGTTACCTCGGTCCTGTGGGCAGAGCTGACTGCCCAGTGCCAGCAGTTCACTGTGTTTTTATCGTCGGCTACTTGCTGGTGGTTTATTATAAAAGTTTGGGGCAGCCTGGAGTGAATGGAGTTGAGGTCTCGGGAAGGTCTTTGTGCAGTGGGGGGTGAGCCTGGCCTTTCATGGGGGGTTCCCTGTCCTTTCCCGAGTCTGATAGAGATGTCTCAGAAACTCCTGTTTGAAATGAGATTCTTCTCTTCCCTTCTTGCAGGAATACTTGGACCTCACTCAGCCTCTCGAACCGTATTCACCTTGTTATCCTGACCCAAGATGAAATAAAACGTCTCTCTTCCCTTCTTGCAGGAATACTTGGACCTCACTCAGCCTCTCGAACAGTATTCTCCTAGTTACCCCGACACAAGGAGCTCTTGTTCTTCAGGGGACGATTCTGTGTTTTCTCCAGACCCCATGCCTTATGAACCCTGCCTGCCTCAGTATCCACACATAAACGGCAGTGTTAAAACATGAGCGAACGTGTCTTCCTGTCCCCAAATGGGACGGCACCAGGAACCTACATACACTGAACAGAGAGGCTGTGCCTCCAGCGCGTGTGACACGCACGCCTCCACTTGTATATATGGAACAGAGGGGTAAATAAAGGGAAGCATGTTTGGCACACGTGTAAAGATTTATAGAGTCGGAAACATGTCACCTTCCCAGGGGAGCAAGAATGTTTCTTGAGAAGTGGACAGCGGCAAGCCACCACGCCACCCTCTCTGACCCACCGTGCGTCCTGGACTGTGCCCCAGTTGGACTCAAGGCAGACGCATGTTCTGCCTTCCTTGTTAATTTTGTAATAATTGGAGAAAATATATGTCAGCACACACTTACAGAGCACAAATGCAGTATATAGGTGCTGGATGTATGTAAATATATTCAAATTATGTATAAATATATATTATATATTTACAAGGAATTATTTTTTGTATTGATTTTAAATGGATGTCCTGATGCACCTAGAAAATTGGTCTCTCTTTTTTTTTAAATAGATATTTGCTAAATGCTGTTCTTAGAGTTTCTTAATTTTCACCGAGCAGAGGTGGGAAAATACTTTTTGCTTTCAGGGAAAATGGTGTCACATTAATTTATTAACCAATTGGTAATATACGAAATGATTAATCATTTATAGTTTTTTTGTAATTTAAGTGGCATTTCTATGCAGGCAGCACAGAGGACTAGTTAATCTATGCTTGGACTTAACTGGTTATTGGATCCTTTAAGAAGAGAAATATTTACGATCTATGACTAATGTGGGGGGAAGTGATGTGTTCAACTTACCTGTTTCAACTCTGCTGTCCGATGATTATGTTTAGCCACCTCAATGCCCACTTACAAGAAACCTGCTAAGCTCTGTCACCCTCGTGTAACATTTACCCAGACTTCCTAAGACAAATGGTACCAGCGTCCTCATCCCAGAATGCCTTAATCCACTCTCTGGGAACAGATGTCCATCGGAATGATAGCAGGGCGGGTTCTGTCCGGCAGCTGGCCTTCTGCCTGAGTTACACATCCATCACGTGAGCCTCATCTCTCCTCCGTGAGGTTTAGTAACAGCTTCAGGTTCTTCAGCTTCCGAAACTCCTTTGGGGACTCTCCATTCTCTCAGAATATCAAAAGCCCAGTATTACTCTTTTGAGAGTTTAGGAGCATCTTCCTTCTTTTAGAGGGTTTCTTTCTGGCTTCTGCCTTCGTCTGACAAGACCTCACCCAAAGAGCTGGCCTGATAGCTGCACCCAACAAGAGACCGGTTATTGTTGATTTCCGTATTCAAGTATTGTGTTCTGCTTTGGAGACACCCATTCACTTTGCTTACAGTCATGTGACATGAATGCAGATTACACTGATTTTTATGTGTTTTGAAATTGGAGAAAGTATTTAATAAAACCTGTTAATTTTTATACTGACAATAAAAATGTTTCTACAGATATTAATGTTAACAAGACAAAATAAATGTCACGCAGCTTATTTTTTTAATACTTGTGTCTTACCCGATGGTTTCCTGTGCTTGGAGGTGTTGACAGAGTGCGTGGTGCTGTGGATGCAGAAAAGGCAAAGCTGGAAGGCCACACATCGAGGTGACTTACCAGGGTTGCCTGGCAACAGCAGTGCCTGGGGCAGGTTGATCCATGGAACATCAGAAGTTGGTTCAACCCTGGCTAGGCTACTTACTGACACCTCAACAGAGAGAGAGACATGGTTCCTTTCTGGATCCTTTATACTCCCCAAAGAAGCAATGTGGAAGAGACCTTAAAGGTGACCTAAGGATGAGGAGGTGTCAAAGACAAGATTCTTAGACCGTCTGGGTCCTGGAACCCACAGTCTTCTAGGCTGCCATCCTTGTGTTGCCTGGAGAGGTGGTTTACTTCATGCCGCTAAATTCTGAAGAGTGGTTTGCTTGTCTGTGCGTGGAGGTCAATACAGCTCCTTTATCATTGCTCAGGAGCCACTTCTTCACAGGCATTACAGTCATGTGGGGTTGAGGGTCACTAAACAGTGCTGTCCTGCTGTCCCTGTTGGGTTTGGGTCGTGGGTGAAGCCAGAGTTTTACTAGGCACCAGAAGGGTGGCATCTGGTCTTGGTCTTTGCTTCAGTTTCTTACTAGTGGAACAAGGTAATGACCCCACTCAAAGAATGTGGGTAGGGAAAGATGATAAAGCACGTGGGTGTGGGCTGGGGCGCAGCTTGGCGGTAGGGTGTTGGCTTTACAAGCTTCAGGCCCTGGGTTTCGTCTCCAGTAGAGCATTCAGAGAGTAAGGATGTGAAAACAGTCACCAGGGTGTAAGGTGGGTCTGCTGCTGCCTGGCCATCCCCATCCTTTGGATGCCCTCAGCATGGGGCAGGATGGTGTTACCCATGTATTTAGACTCAGGCTCAGGATCTAATGCTCATTTGTCTCTGGCTAGATGAGCCTTCCACATCTCACAGGACACTGTGACTTTGGCCATGTAAACTACAGTGAAGGAACTGCCGTTCTTGTCTGTTTTAGGGCACTGGGTCAGCCAGGAATCCTAAAGCAGTTATTGGCGATTTTAGTTTTAGAATCGTTTTTAAGAGATTTGTCATCGAGGGGAAGATAGGAAATACCATTTAAAAAATACCCCAAAGAAATATATACAGAGCTTGATGAGAATCCTGGAGTTCAAGGCCACATCCACACACCCCACCCCACCCCAGACTGAAGGAAAGCTTTGGGAAGTAGATGGTTGTCAGTGAACCAGGAAATCAGTTCATCTGTGAAGAACCAAAAGATGGTAGATGTTTTGGGTGTGTCCTGGACCCTGTTTCCAGATAGGAGGGGCACATTTAGAAGGCTGCCTCGAAGTCCAGCTAATTGCGGCCTACAATTGGACAGAAAGGATGGACAGTCAGGCTACAAAGACAGCCCCTTTGGGGATGTGGATTCCTTAGGCACAAAGGGCTTCTCATCCACTGCCGAGCCTCTTCCCCGGGAACTTCTCACTGTCTGATGTTGGAGGATCATCTTGAACCTCACACTCAGGAAATGCAAACCAATTCACAGTATCATATGTGTGCATAGCTATGGTTCACAGACCCAACTACCATTCTGAGAGCAGCAGTTTGGGATTCCAGCTTGTCCTGGCTGATGAAGGCTTCTAGAAGATTCCAGAGGGCTTAGGTAGTGCAGATAGAAACTCGAAACTGAACTGCAGGTTTCTAAGAGTCACCCATGAGGGAAATAGCTTAAACAACTAAGACTGTGGCCTGCCTGGTGCCGTAGAAAGACCTGGCAGGTGAGCTGGGATTGAACTGACTTGTATGTATGTTTTGTACAGCTTGGTGGTGCTGGCCAAGTCCCCGGTTCTACTTGGATATTCATCATGGGTCTTACCATAAGGATGACCTGTAGAGGCTTAGCTCTGGCAGACGGTCGCCCTCTTCATGGGGATTCTTTATGCATGCTAGTAATTTTTGTGAAGTATGTTCACAATGTCATACAACCTTCACTATGGTCTAATATTAGAATGTCCTCAGATTTAATTCCAAGTTTCCAAAAGGAAACCCAGTGCCCATGAGCAGTCACTGCTCAGCTATCTTCCCAACAATCCTCATCTGTTCTCTGAAGAGACAATTCACATGCATTGGGTCCTGCAGCAGGTGGCTTTCCATGTCTGGCTTTATTTATTTAACATGTGGTTCAGCCATATTGCAGTGTGTATCAGTGTGCCATCTTTATTTCCAAATGATATTCTGTCACGTTGGTGTATTACATTTTTGTTCATCTACTGATGGACCTAATGAATAACCCTGCTTTTTAACATCCATCTATAGGGTTTTTCGGGGGTGGGTAGTAGTTTGAATGTATTTGGCCCCCATAATCTCAGAGAGTTTTAGGAGGTGTGGCTTTGTTGGAGTGGGCATGGTATTGTTGGAGGAAGTGTGTCATTGTTGGGGTGAGTTTTGAGATTTCCTGTGCTTGGGAGACTGCCCAGTATCTCCGTTGATTTCCTGTTGCCTACAAGGTATAGGACTCTCAGCTATTTCTCCAGCACCATGTCTGCTTGCATGTCACCATGCTCCCTGCCATGGTGATAATGGACTGAACCTCTGAACCATAAGCCGTCATCTCAGTTAAATGTTTCCTTTATAAAAGTTGCTGTGGTCATGGTGTCTCTTCACAGCAATAGAAACCCTAACTAAGAGAGAGGGCTCAAGTGTTTTTGTCTCTTTGGGGTATATGCCTAGGGTTGGAATTGCTGGGTCACAGGATACCTCGGTGTCTAAACTTGAGGAATTATCGTCCCATTTCCTAAGCAGTTACCCTGTTTTGCATTCCCACTAACAATATCCCAATTTTCCCACACCCTTGCTTACACTTGCCGTTGTCTATATTTTTATTGCATACTCCCAGGTGTGAATTGTCTGTCCTATGAACTTCATAGCTGAGAAGGTGGGTACTATTCGGATCGTGGGTCAAAGGCATATACTACCTTCTTGGGCTTTTCAGAAAAAGGCAGTGTCTTCCAAATGAATTCCACGCATACAAAGTAGCTTCAACAATTAGGAGGTCTTACGGAACCTCATGGAGTTTAAAGACTGAGTGTTGCTGATTTTGTCCTCTGAATGTAGCAGCCATTAACACCTTAACCAGATTGGTTATGGATACCCCACTTCCCCGAGAGACACCCACTTGAGTTTCCAGCCCCTATCTCCCTCCTTTCTGTACTTCTCTCCCAGCTGTGTCTAGTTCTGCCCCAGATGCACATGGTCTTGGGAGATGCTGGGGCTCATTGGGTATAGAAGGTTAGCTTAAGGGGATAGTCCATGCAGATATGGGGAAGTCTTATCCATGCTGCGTGACTTCAGTGATGTAACTGTTTGGGGGTCACCTACTGTATGTAACTGTTCAACCCTGCTCCTGTAAGTATGCCTAGTAGCTTGTGGTTAACCAAGCCACGCTTGGTGGTCTCTTGGTCTCCTATGTGGGATGAGTACACATTTGACTATGTCTTCCTAACAAAAGTCACACAACACTGAGATGTCAAACAATTCCACCCTTTCCCTCTTGGCTGAGAGATGAAGGAAGAAGTCTGCCCTTGATGATGGGTAGAGATTTTCTGCTTCATCTCCACCTCGAATCTCCAGTTTTCTTCCAAATACATCCTGGCAAGCTTGAGCAGCCTGTGGGCACTGATAAATGTTCTATTGCTTGTACATGCACACTGGGGCCCTCCAGCCGTGTTTTCATGCTATTTATTTAGTTATTTATTGATGTTTTTAAGAGATGAAAGCAAAGCTTATCTCCTACCATATTTCATCCTAGGAAGCCTTCAAGGGAATTGGCAGTCTGTTCTGGGCAGGGACAGGAGAAGCCTTCCACTTCTTACCTGCCATTCTGAATAAGGCCCCTTTGGCTCCCATTTTCTTGGAGTTTTGGGGGAAGTTTTGAATGGGAGCCTCAAAATTGTTTTGCGCTTCTGACTCAGGAGTCATGAGAGGCCCAGATAGACCATCAGTGTCAAACATTTTCAAAGTGGAACCTCAGGCCATGGAGTATTTATTTATTTTAAAGCATATATGTGGACAAGTGACTTTGCTTCTCCACAGAGAACTCTGTGTCCTTTGGGGGATGTCTGTTCAGGAGCTTGGTCCTCTTGTAATTCCTTTGTTGAGTGTACTTAAGTGAATTTTGCCTGTATCCATTGTAAGTCAAAATCTGTAGCATGACATACTTAGAAAGAGACAGAACACATCATTTGATAAACCAAGAATAAAGGAGGATCTTAGAATGGTGGTGTATGGCTATGATCCCAGCATGTAGGAGGCTGAGGTAAGACTATCTCAAGATTGAGGTCAGCCTACCCCACATAGAGAAGCCCTACCTCAAAAATAAAACAAACTCAAGGTTGGCAAGATGGTTTAGTGAGTAAAGGTGCTTGCTACCAAGCCTGACAACCCGACTTCAATCCCCAGGACCTACATGGTGAAAGGAGAGAGCTGACTCCTTCAAGTTGTCCTCTGGCCTATATACTCCACATGTGTAGAACATGTACACACACACACACGTACCCATGCGTGCACACACAAGTTAAAAACATCTAGCCAAATAAAAAAAGAATGATAATGTTTTCTTAATCTCTAAAGGGGGTGGTAAATGATCTCCGTGTCAAATGGAATATGGATTAAATATGATTTTTATGTGTGATGAACCAAACTATCCCTGTTATATGGCACTCGACTATTAGCTGTTTTTTTTCTTTCTCTCTTTGCAGGTATTGAGATAAATATAAAGATAAAATAAGCATATATATATATATATATATATATATATATATATATATTATATGTGTGTCATTATTCCTGCTAGTTGGTTGTGAATATGACTAGGACCATGTCTCTCTCCCATTCTCTTTTTAAAAATGTGTTTATTACTTTTTATGTGTGTATGGGAATGTATATCCCATAACGCACTTGTGAAGGTCAAGGGACAACTTGGTAGAGATAGTTCTGGTTTCTCTTTACATGGATAACAGGGGTCACATGCAGTCATCAGATTTGGGGCCTTCACCCAGTGAGCTACCAAGTGGGTTCTTCTGAAAAACAAACAAAAACATTTGCTGTGCTTTATGTCACTGAAAATAATGATCAAAATCTTCAGTAATCATGATGTTTGAACAACAGTCAGCCTGCTGTGCTCACCATTTAAACAAGCATTATCTCTACGACACAGCCAAGCCATGGACGCTCCACCAGTTCTCTAAAGGACCATTTTCCATTTTGAGGATGGAACAGACCAAGCTGGTGAATGGATTTTCATACCATGGTCCAAAAGCTAGACCAGATGGGAACTGCATTTCTTGACGTTTCTCTAGGGCCAGACTCTAGTTCCAGGGGTGGTGTTGTGATGAGCAAACCAAAATGAGGACCTAAGACAAAAGGAAATTCTACATTAAAGAATCAAGCAGCCCGACGCATGTCAAGTCAGATGCTGACTCAGCTGTGTGGATAGACTGCCATGTGTGAGGAAGGGCTTGGGGAGGCTGGCATAAGATGTTCTCTCTATGGGAAAGTCTCTGAGTCCTGGCTAACAGAAGAGTATCTTGGTTTTGTTTGTTTCTTTGTTTTTTTTTTTTTTCTTTTTTTAAATGCAGGGCCTCATACCTCCCAGGCTGACCCTGCACCCCTATGTAACTTTGAACTTCTAATCTTTCTGTCTCTATCTCCTGAGGGTTTAGCATTGCAGGCGTACAACTCTATACCTGGTTTATGTGCTGTTGGGGAGTGGACCATGTAAACCACGCCCCCTGCATGCTAGATAAGCACAATATCAACATCCCCAACCTTCTGGCCGAGTGTTCTGTGGGAAAAAGCAGCTGGAAGGGAGGGTCGTGCAGACTCAGGGAGGCCCCTTCATGGGGTGCTCTTGCTTTGCTGTTTTCCTACAGGAAAGCTTGCGCGTTTCTCTGCGCACGTTATTGCTGTAGAGAAGGTAGTAGGAAACCTCTTTCCTGTCATGAGCTCTTCTCCCCAAGAGCCCAGTCCTTTGGTGGCCTCTTGTTGCCTTTAGGCTGAACCAAAATGCAGAAGACATTTCAAGTGTTGCTGTCATCAGCCACGAGCAGCCCGAGTTGCAAGTAAGAAAGGCAAATTCCAAACACTAACCTATAAAACCCACAGCAAATCCCGGGACTGGGAGTGTGGAAGTGGGAGAGCTCGCTCGGTCATGCTTACATCAAACAGTGACAAAGTAAGGTCTGTGGACCCAATTGGACCTCCTGCTTGCTTTTTGTATTTCCTGTAAGCTAAGAAAGACTTATTTTAAAATGGATGAAAAATATATATTAGGTGATAGGTACAAATTATATAAAATTCCAGTTTCAGTGTTCATAACTAAAGTTTTATTGGGACCTGGCCATACCCCTCATTTACATAATGTCCAGAGCAGCTTTGGTAGATGATGGCAGAGTAGATGGTTGAACAGAGATGACCGGCAGAGCTGAGAATGACAATGCTTGCCACCCATCCGTTGTTTGTGAAAAAGACTTTGCCGGCCCCTGCTTTAGATAGGACGTGCTGGTGGGATGCTGGGCCCCTGGAGGTGGCTTGTAGGCAAGGACTTTCGAGGTAGCAAGGTGCTGAAACTAGATGAAGCTTCAAGAATGGCATCCAGTTGAAAGGGAGAGCTGGTGGGGCCGAAGAGATGACTCCGTGGCTAAGAGCGCTTGCTGCTTTTGCAGAGGACCCTGGTTTGGTTCCTGGCACCTACACCATGTAGCTCACAGCTCTCTGTAACTCCAGATCCAGAGGATCCGATACCCTCCTCTGGTCTCCATGGAGATCAACACTGGTACGATATACATATACATGCAGGTCACACACATACATATAAAAGCATCTGAAAAGAGAGAGATGAGGGGTGCAGTGAGCGTCACCAAACATGCCTCTGGCCAAGCAAATGTGTCTAAGATAACTGAAGATAACTGGTGGCCTGTGTGTATGTCTTAACCCAGCCCCCCTGATACCATCTCACCCCTGGAGTGCCATGTAAGCAGCATGCCAGTGTTCCTCCAAAGAGGGTTGCCACAGAGATCTATAAACCCATGGCTAAGTAAATAGCACTGTTCCACCAAAAGGAGAGGGTGCAAGAGGTTGACATTCAGCTGTGAGGGATGCTTGTTTGGCAAGAAGTAAACCAGTACTCTCTATTGAGGGAATACTTTGCCCTGTAACACCATCTTCCTTGACTGGCCTGGAAAGTGTGTGTGTGTGTGTGTGTGTGTGTGTGTGTGTGTGTGTGTGTGTGTGTGTGTGTGTGTGTGTGTGTGTTGGGAGGGTGATGGCCCTCTCATGGACTTGCTGGCCCAGCTGGGGTTTCTATCACTGTGGTGCTGTTGTGTGTGTTCAGATTTCTGTGGCTAAGAGGTCTTTTGTTGCCTTTCCTTCAGAACCTTTGTTCTATCACTTAGGATAGATTTATATTAGAACCACTGTAGTTCACCTGGACATGTAACTATGAGTGTCTTTCCTTTTCTTTTCTTTTCTTTTCTCATTCTCAACTAGTGCAGTTAAAAGCATCCACAAAATTCCAGCTGCTGAAGACTTAAAATGACCCAAGAGTCACTTGCCCCATAAATCTGCAACAACTCCCCCATGTAAACAGATCCACAGAAAACCCTCCATAGGCTGTAAATGTGTACAGGTGATGGAGACTGATAATCAAAATGGTCAGATCTGGTTTCAACAATCCCTTGTCTTCCAAATGAGGCTGAAAGCCAGTCAAGCACTTAGCTCTTATTTTACTGACCTGACAGTGGGTAAATTTAGTCAAGTGCAGGAGATAGGAGATGAAGGGGTGACCCCCTCATAAAGGAAGCTGGGTACACACAGCCGCTCTGGGGAAGCTGAGCCCTGCGCAGATCCCCGGGGTGGAAACTTAGACCCTTTTCAAAGACTGGGTGGGCTTGAGGGAGAAGGTGAAGATGCAGAGAGCCCAGTGAAGGGATGCATTGTTGGCCTGTCCTGCTTTAAAGGGTGCCTGTGGACTGGGAAAGACCCTGGGAAGAAACTGAGAAGGGGCATTTAGAGTTGTCTGTGTGAGCATCTGCACACCCACACTCTTGTAGACCAGGCTTTTAGAGCTTCTCCGAACAATAAGAACACTCAAGAGTCTTAGAATGGTCACACCACGTAGGGCCAGCTGGTTACTTAGGATCCTTAACGCGACCCAGGAGCATCAGATGGGTTTGGAGAGCAGAGAAGCTAGTGAGAAAGGATGGTGGGTACAGGACCAGGGGAGGCATGGGTGGTTCTAGAATTTCTTTAGAGATAAGTTGGCTAAAGTCTGTGTGAAAAGGGGTTTGGGGAGTAGGGGGTTTTGTAACATGAAGGGCCTTGTTGTCAGGGTTTCTGTCCCACCTGGTCCCCCCAGCCATTTAGTCCCAGAGAAAATCAAACAGAGTCTACATTATGTTATAAACTGATTGGCCCATTAGCTCAGGCTTTGTATTACCTCTTATAATATATGTTAACCCATTATCCTTATCTATGTTAGCCACATGGCTTAGAACCTTTTTCAGCCAGGCAGGTCACATCCTGCTTCTTCTGTGGTCTGGGCAGAACTCGGGAGGAATGGGCTTCCTCCTTCCCAGCATTCTCCTGTTATCATCGCCCCACCTTTACTTCCTGTCTGGTTGACCTGCCTATACTTCCTGCCTGGCCAATCAGCTTTTATTTAAAACATGATTGACAGAATACAGACAAATCTCCTGCACCACTTCCCCCTCTTTTTTTTTTAAACAAAGGAAAATATCCATAGTCCATTTTTGGGGAATGTGGGCATAGTATTCCAGGCTACTTCTGACTGATTGGGGGCACTGATAATCTTATGGGGACCTAAAGAAAATTTAGAATTATGATCAAGTCCTGATTAGAGCATCCTGTGAGTCTTGATCATCTCAGGCAGCAGTCTTGAATCTGTTCTGGATGTAGAACTCAGACATACGAGCCATCTGTTCCTACTGAGATTTCTCAGGTGGTCTTCCTTGATCAAACCTGATTTTTCTTAATTCAGAATGAATCCACAGTCTCTCATTTCCTGTGGAAACAAAAGCAAAATCTCTTCTCCAAAGTAACATACCTTTTGACTTCAATTTTGAAGTCAAGGTATTTTCAAAATACCTATCTTGGATTAGTTCAGCAACATTTATAACCAAATATCTTTTAGCAGCTGTTGCTCCTTCCTCAGCATTCAAACAATTCAAAGAGAGCATAATAGCATATAGTATCAAGATTCTCTGTGTATTTTCCATCTTTATGTGGCTTTATTTTAACCTCTATTTCTTTTATTTTTACTTTTAACTTTTGGCTTTTTGAGACAGGTTCTCTGTATATCTTTGTCCTGGACCTCCCTCTGTAGACCAGGCTATCCTTGAACTCACAGAGATCTGCCTGTCTCTGCCTCCTCAGTGCTGAGATTAAAGGTGTGTGCTACCACACCTTGAACTCACAGAGATCTGTCTGCCTCTGCCTCCCAAGCTTTAGGATTAAAGGTGTGTGATACCACACCTTGAAGTCACGGGTCAATCTACCTCTGCCTCCCAAGTGCTGGGATTAAAGGTGTGTACCACCACACCCAACTACTCTCTTTCTTTCTTTTTTACTTTAAGAACTTTAACCTTTAGCCTGCATATATTTTTAACACCCTGTAAAACATTTAGAGGTTTTCTTCCTCTTTGAATCTCTCTTTACTGTATATCACTCTTTTTCTGACTACATGAGTCTTTAATTTACCAAGCAATTTGGGTAGGATAAAAGCCGTGGCTTTGACGGCTGGATCCAGCCCATTTCTTAGCTTTCTGCAATTCCAGCCTCATGGCTGAGGTACCGGCCAGAGCCACATTTATTGCCACAACTCTATGGCATTTCAAGGTCCCTGCCAGCAAGCAAGCTGCAGGATTCTGCTCAGAAACTGCATTCAAATGCTCCGTAGTCAGACTGCCTGCCTGAAAGAGTCAGAGTTTGCCCTGGCAGGACGGCCCAGAAAGCCAGCATTTTAAAACAGTGCAGCTTTTTTCCTGCTACAGCTGAAAACCGAAAAGCATGTGGTCAGCTTTTTATCAACACTATTTAAGTGTTTTGTGGCAGGACCTTTTAAAAGAGCTGCAAGGCTTTACAGCTAAAGCTGAGTCAGGAAGCCTCTCTTAGATGAGAGTGCTTGCTTGCCTTTAGCAAGCAGTGCAGACCCGAGAAATTGCTGCTACCAAGAAGCCATGCTTTACTCTATCTTTTCTGCCCAGAATTACATCCCAAGCTCTGTCAGGCTTTATGTGGATGCAGTTGTCCACGTGGGCTCCATTCTGTAACATGAGGGCCTGCTAGGGGTTTATTTAAAAAAAGAGGGGGAAGTGGTGCAGGAGAATTATCTGTATTCTGTCAATCATGTTTTAAATAAACGCTGATTGGCCAGGCAGGATGTATAGGTGGGACAACCAGACAGGAAGTAGAGGCAGAGCAAGGAGAATAGAATTCTGGGAAGCAGGAAGCTCTCAGGATTCCTGCGCAGACCACCAAAGAAGCAGGATGTGACCTGCCCCACTGAGAAAAGTACTGAGCCATATGGCTAACATAGATAAGAATAATGGGCTATATAAATTACAAGAGCTAATAAGAAGCCTGAGCTAATGGGCTAATCAGTTTATCATTAATATAGACTCGCTGTGTAATTTCTTTAGGACTTGCTGGCTGTGGGAATTGGGCAGGATGGAAACCCCAATGAGCAGGCTGTCATGCTACAGGGTTTGTCTCAGAGCACTTTTGTGTACCAAACACACTGTATATAAACCACATGGTTTAGGTGGGGATTGAATGTGAGGGTCTGAGATAAACAGAGAGTATCAAAATCTTCCCTGACTACCCATTTTGACCTTGCCGCATTTGGAGTCTCACTTAGCCTAAGTGTTTTGGATCTCAGTCAATCACATCCCAGGTCTGACCACCCCTTCTCCCCATTCTGCCAGATGAGAAGGAAGATGAAGTATCCTTTCCATGGTGCCTACATCCCTTATATTGACTTGCGGAAGCATCTGGAGGGCCAAGCTGATCCTCCGAGGAACACAGAGAGCATGAGGCTTGCAAAACTAAAGTGACCTCTGAGTCAGAGACAAAGGGGACTTAGGTCAGTGTTTAATATTGGTCCCACAAGGGAGGTGCTTTGCTACTTGGCAGAGTTGAGGGTCTTGGTATATCCTAGCAATAGGCGCAGCCTGTTTTCATGAGAGCAAAGGCACTTTGGAGACAATGAGAATAAGATACCTTAGGGTGGAGGAGATCATGGAAGAAGGGGATGTTAGGTAGAGAGACCTCGGGGTGGTGGCTGGCCCTTGCAAAATCGGCTCATTCTCCCTCGTCTTCTAGGTCTGTCTTTGGGGTTCTAGCCCTGGCTGCCAGGATAAAAATGTGAAGCTTAAGTAATAGAAGCTTATTTTCATACAGTTTTGTAAGCTAGAAGTCCAAAGTCAGGGAGCAGTCTGGTGGGGTCTGGTGAGGGTTCTCTTCCTGGCTCACAGATGGTCATATGTTTGAGTCCTCATGTGTTCTTTCTTTGGTGCTTAGTCATAATGGCAGGGAGGAGGGAACAGAGAGAGAGAGAGAGAGAGAGAGAGAGAGAGAGAGAGAGAGAGAGAGAAAGAGAGAGAGACTCTTCTTATGGGAACACCAAGCCCGTCCCTAGACAAGAGGCTGTGGAAGACACATTGAGACAAACATGCATGGGTCTGAAGTATGGGAGGGCAACCCCACTTCCAGAGCCAGTTTTTCAATGAGCTTGGTTTACTCATGACGATTTACCAGAATTACACCACAGAGGCTAGAACAGTGCTCTTTCTCACTTTTTGTCCTGCTGTCATGTTTAGTCCTGGATATTATCCACTGAAGATACACAAGCTAGGTTTCCTCACAGACAAACGCGTGAGCTGTGGGCACTCCCAGACCAGCGGGGTAGCTTTTGAGCGACTACTGGCTTCAAGGCTAACATTTACCTCCTCCATCAGACACACACTGTGTGGGCCACAAGGAGACCCTTCACTTTCTAAGACTGAGAAGAGAGGGTACAATAGCCAGGAATCTCAGCATCAGTGAAGACTGGAAGTTGTTCTTCACAGCCGCCTCAACCCCCACCATCCAGGTGACCCTGGTGAAACACTCAGGCCCTGTGTCCCCAGGTTTCTCAGGCATAGCTTAAGGGCAAGATCACACCCCTAGTGCAGCTTTCGAAATGGCTGTTCTTGGGTAACCTTGAAAAATCCCTGGAAAGAGGTCTGATACATAGGTGTGTGTAAACAAGAAATCGGAGTAGATCAGCTGTGGCCGTAGCTCAGTTGCAAGGACCTAGGTTCATCCCCAAACAAGTCAATGTATAAATGTAACAGAGGAGTTTATAGGTTGGGTGTAAGTGACACACATCTGCCACCACAGGACTTTCCAAATTGAGGCAAGAAGATGGAGGGTTCAAGGTCAGTCTGGCCAAAGAATGAGATCCTGTACCAATAAAAAATGGCCAACTATGGACCATGGGAAGGGCACCATGGCCCAGATTTAAGCTCCCTTCAAGATTTTGCTTGAGGGTATAGATTCCTGGATACAGTGCATAGGCTAGGGGCAGACAGGAGCTCTCCCCACTCCCACCACACCCCTTCCCTAGATCTACTCCTCCTCCATTTCCATTCAGAAAAGAGCAGGCCTCCGGGTTATCACCTGAACATAGCATAACAAGTTGCAATAAGTCTAGGCACAAACCGTCTCATTGAGTGAGGCTGGGTGAGGCAACATGGTAGAAGGAAAAGGGTCCCAGGAGCAGGTGAAAGAGTCAGAGACATCCCCACTCCCACTGCTAGGGGTTCCATAAGAACATCAAGCTAACAACGATAACATATTTGCAGATGACCTAGCTCAGACCCAGACAGGCTCCCTGATTGTCACTTCAGTCTCTTTGAGCCCCTATGAGCCCTGCTTAGTTGATTCTGTGCGCTGTGTTCTCTGGCCTCTACAATTCTTCCTCTCCCTCTTCTGTGGGGTTTCCTTGAGCTCCAAGGGGAAGGACCTGATAGAGATCTGATTTGAACATTCTCTGTCTGTGCCTAATGTGTGTCTCTGTATCTCCTCCCATCAGGTGTCAGTGGAGCTCCAGTGACCACTGTGCTAGGCAATCATCTATGATGTGGGGGGTCCTTCTGAATATGTGTTGCTTTAGTGGCTGATGAATAAAGCTGTTTCAGCCAATGGCTTAGCAGAGTAAAGCCAGATGGGAAATCCAAACACACACACACACACACACACACACACACACACACACACACACACACACACACACACACATATATATATATATATATATAGAGAGAGAGAGAGAGAGAGAGAGAGAGAGAGAAAATAGACAGAGTCAGAGAGATGCCATGTAGCTGTCGAAGGAGACAGACACTGGAACTTTACTGGTAGGCCACAACCTCGTAGCAATGTGTAGATGAATAGAAATGGGTTAATTTAAGATATAAGAGCTAGCTAGAAAGATACCTAAGCTATTGGCTGAACAGTGTTGTAATTAATATAGTTTCTGTGTGATTATTTGGGTCTGAGCAGTCAGGAAACGAATGATCAGACTCCGCTTACAGATCTATGAGTATTTTCTAGTGATTTTTTTAAAGCTATTATCTCCTATATTTGTTCCACGATTTCTTTCTCTCCCTCTCCCTGTTAGTGACCTCACTTAGTAACCAAGACAATCTTAAAGTGGAAGTTTCTTGAGACTAGTAACCAATGTTAATAATGGAAAATAACCAGACAGGATTCAGTTGTAAATACGAAGTAGTTTGCATTTCTCCATGTTTTCCTTGTTTCTCCTGTTTTGACCTGCCTGGCTTGGCCCTTCTGAGCCTCCAGTTCCTCATTTTCCAAATGTAGGCGAAGACATTGATAAAGTCCTCTACCTTCTGAGCCTCTTGTAAATATAATGATGAAAGATACAGCTGAGGTCTGATACCTATACAAACATGTATCTCACATGGTGTGACTTCATCTCCTCAGCCCACTTTCAACCACTTTAGTGAGAGTCTTCATGACCCATCACCCAAGACTTGGAACATTGTACCCAGGGCTCCATTTACCTGAATCCTTGAGCCATCAAAAGCTAAAGAGCTGCTCTGCTTTGCAGAAAATACCTTATTCAGTGAATGGGTCTACTTACCATGGGTATAGAATACTGGCTGAAGACAATACTTGATGTCCACCTTGCCTCTTCCCTTCTCCTCACAGATTGAGAAACTGAGATGGAGCAACATAGATGTCGGTAGGTAGAAGAGCTGCAGAGGGGACTCAGGCTGGGAGCTGGCTGCACCCTAATTCTGAATGCTGCAAGGCTTCTCTTTCCTTCCACTGACGTGTTGAAATTCTGTCTTGATAACATTGGGAGGCAACAGAGCCCAGATCTTGAAGGGCGCCAGTGTGCTATGCTTTGTTTGGCCCGTGTTGTGTCTAAGATATTTTGGAACTTGTTCTCAATGTTAAAATTTAGAGGCTTTCAAGAGATTGTGCATATTTCAAGGAGTCTTTTAAAAATTTCAATGCTGGTGCCTTTGGCTTACTTTTCCTTTCAGTCACAGTCCTTGAGTGTGTGGAAGATATTATTCCTCTTAGACTGGACATAACATCTCATCTGGTCAATGCTCACTTAGTCAGCCAGCATCACTCCTGAAAGTGTCTGCTGGTCTTTGTGAATATTTGAGCCATTCACTCCTTAGTGGAGCTTAGTGGTTCAGGGTCTTTGATGATATAGGGCTCACAAATGACACTTCTGGACAAGAAGGGATTTTTGTCTGGTTGTCTTTTCTTTCTCACAAGTAGTTTCCTGGGCTTCAGATAGAAGCAAAGTCAGTGAGAAACCTCAGGTTCACTGGAATGGTTTGTTGTACACATGAACCTAGAACAGCAGTGGCCATGGAGCAGTGGGCTCCATCAACATCTCATTACAGATAGGGAAGGACTCATCGGGTTCTATTTCCCCTCAAGGAGTTATATTGATAGTTAGTGGCTGATGATGAAGGGGCATTCATAGTCTTCACTGGCATAGCCGCTGGTAAACTGTCTCTATTCAAGAAGAAAAATCACTCATGCTCAAGCAAGAAACCCTAGTTCAATGCAGTAGACCACGAACAAAACAAACGAAGACAAGCCATGAAAGAGGACAGGGCTTGGTGGGAAGAAGAAGAGGCTCTCTGAGTGGGGAGGGAATGAGAGAGGGTGATGGGGGAGGGAATGAGAGAGGGTGATGGGGAGGGATTGAGAGAGGGTGATGGGGGAGGGAATGAGAGAGGGTGATGGGGAGGGATTGAGAGAGGGTGATGGGGGAGGGAATGAGAGAGGGTGATGGGGGAGGGAATGAGAGAGGGTGATGGGGGAGGGAATGAGAGAGGGTGATGGGGAGGAAGTTATGATCATGGTAAATCTCATATATATGTAAAAAATTGTGAAAGAATAAATACATTAAAAACAAATAGACATCCTATCTATAATGCAGTTCTTTCTTTAACATCCTGGAAAAACGCAAACTGCCCGGGAATCTCCTGCCACCCATCCAGTTGACCTAGTTGTTGGGGAAAGTCTGATTTTTCTCAGAGCCGAAACTGCACTGGTGTAGGACATGGGGAGACTGCTCAGCATTTCCATGAGGAGCACTTTCCAGGCCCCAAAGCCCAGCCATAAAGATGCATTTTGGATGAGAATTCATCCTTCCCCCGCTGAACCTGGGTCTCTTTATTTCCAGGCCCTTCAAAACATAATCTCCTGTTGAAGTTCAAATCTGTGTGGTTTGCGGCTCCCTAGACCCAGCCTGGGGTTTGGGATTTCACAGTGTGCCATTCTTCCAGCCTCTAATTTTAAAGCCATCATCTCCTCTATTTATTCCATGGTTAAGGTTGGTATTTTCTCCTCTCTCTCTTTTTCCTTATGAGGACAGGGTTACGGAAAGGAGTTGCCTTTGCACTGAAGACAGACACTGGACTTGGGCAGAGTCTTAAAGTAGTTGTTTCTTAAGTGCATTAATTAATGGTAGCTGAGGAGAATATCTGGGCATGCATCAGCCCTCCTTGAGGTGTGGTTTGCATTTGTAGCTGTGTTTTATTTGTTCTCTGAGTGAGCCTAGGGATGCATTTGTAACAATCTGGATGGAATGATCAGAAAATGGAGCTCCTGGCCTCGTGGAGGCATTCTCAGGGAAATATTTGAAAGCTGACTCTGTGTCCTGCAGTGACTTTCTGTTTTAAAGAAACAGGAAGTACTAAGTGTGAAGCGGTGGCCTGCAGGACATGTAACAATTCCTGATATTTGTTCATGGGCTCCATTCAAATAGCTCCTATTTCTGGAACTTTCTAACCTGTCAAGATGTCTTCCCTACCTCCTAAGCTAGAGACTGATCATCCCCTCCTCTGCTCTCTCTGTTTAATATTCAGTTGGCCACTACTTCTTGTCTATCCTCCTGCAAAATGTGCTAAGCTCCAGCCATCTTTCCCATCTCCATTATCGGGTCTCGTCTGTATCCTTGTGCTATTCAGCCTGGGCTCAGCTTCCTAATTGGCTTAGCCTCCCTCATCCCTTCCTCTCTGCCCCACTTTCCCCTCTGTTACTAGTTTCAGGTTTGTCTGCTTTTTTGGTTTTTGGTTTTGTTTTGTTTTTTAAATCCTACAGTCCCATTCCATTCTCTTGTTTAAAAACATCTGTTGCCCCTTGCTGCCTCAGGGCAAAGCCTAAATCAATGCATGCTATACAACCAATTTTCCAGGCTTGTCATAGCCTTCCCCTTCAGAAATGTACCTTTCTCTTGCCCTGAAGCCATCATCCCATGGGCAAGCAGGCCCGTTCATAACAGGCCTCTGTTCACTCCCTCTAGTTTTCCCCTCCCAACACCCTCCTGTGGCAAGAGTCAAGGCCTTTGTTGGCCACTCTACCCTTCCAAGGTCTTTCCTACTCTCTTCTAGGCAGAGTTCCTGTTTCATGCAAAGCTCAGTGATAGCATGTGTTGTGGATTGTCCTTCTTTGAGTCTTTTCTTCCCCAAGACTATGTCCCATGGAGGACAAGGTTGTGGATGTGCAACTGATCTGATAGCTCATGACCCATAGGAGGGGCTTCATTTATGCCATCTGAGTCAATTGATCATTGCTAATATTTATTAGAACTTATCAGATATTTGACAAGCATTAGGTGCTCTATACATTCTAATATTCACAGCCACCTATGAGAGATAAACGCTCACATTTGCTGATGAGAAAACGGAAGCACAGATGGGGAACAGGGCTTATATAGAGTCACATGGCCTTGTTTCATTGAATTCAGACGTCTTGAGCTCAGAGTTTCCATGCTGATTAAAGTCTAACATTATTCCTTTTTCCGGTAAGTGAGGCTCAAGTCAAGCACTCTGATCATCTTTGAATACAATTGAGGTTTAAACTCAAGAGCCACGCCTGGTCCAGGATTTACACCTAGGACTGTGGACCAAATGCTAAGTCTCCACATTCTTCATCTCCTCAGCTAGCAGACTTGGGTGAGTCAGTGCAGGCTCAGTCTGGAAGAAGGGCAAATCATTGACCTGTTTTTAGAGCAAATTACTGCAAACGTGAACTTTTGATCCTAACAGGCACCTAAAAGGAAGTGCCAATCCCCAAGGATAAGAAAGAGGCATATTAATACCACCACCAACTACATCATCATCATCTTATTATTATTATTATAATTTTTATTGTCTTCATTATTCAGGAGTCTCTCTGAGGTCAGACACAGACTTCATGTATCAAATTGTTGTAAAACAATGTCTTCCAGAGAAGACCCTCAAGATGAGGCCTGTTGATGTTCCCTTATGGAAGGAGATGCTAGAGGAGGATCGTTAGAGCTTCACCATCAATTCCATACACTTCTTCTTCCATGTCCCTTCCAGTTGTATGTAATTCTGCCCCAGCTGTACTCGATTTCATGCTCCTGGGAGGAGAAGGTATGTATAAAGTATGGAAGATTAGCTGAAGAGGAACTTCCGTCGTTACAGCTACGGGGAAGTTGTCATCCATGCTGGGTAAGGCTGGTGCTGTTGATTTAGGGTCGCTCACTCTTGTGACAGTAACCCTTTACCAATGCTTTTTAAGTAGGCCAAATAAACTTGTTGGTTTGCCAAGATGGGCTTTAGGGCAATAAACTTTGGTCTGCCATTGGTGCCCTCTCTGGGGAAGGTAGATGCTTGCTCACATTTTCTTAGAAAAAAATAGTAAGTGTCTTTGTGTTGAAGACTGCATTACAGTTTTCTGTATATTTGTTACAGAGCACAGGTTGATACATGGAACACACAGGTGACCAGAGAGTGTTAAGTTTCCTGCAGGAATACCTATTCAGGGGGGTTGAAGTAATTCTTCCCTCCTCCAAGTACTGAGATACAATCTTTTTGTCTGTAATGGTTAGGTATTGTCCCTGCTGAAGGAGAACAAGGTGTTTCTCTAGAGTTTTCCCACCCTCACCAGGAGCCTACATTCAGCAAACACCACCACGATCTGACCTCTTCAACAGAGGGTCCAAACAGAAATAGCCAGGTGTGCTGGAGAGAACAGAGCCTTCTCAGGCTCCATGATGGCTCTGCCACTGCCCCACCCCATAGGTAATTACTGCTCACCTCTCCAGTATAATTCTCTCCCCTGACTCATCCCAACAGCCCCACTGTTTCTGGGGATGCTGATTAATCCTGTCTCCAGGGATGGAGCCCAGGACCTAATAGGCCTGGCCTATTACCACAGGGTGGCTATGTAACTATTGGCCAGAGTGGGCCTGCGATCTAAGTTGGTCTAATTAGAGGACTTGGGATGTGGCGATAAGATAAAGCATACTTTCCCCCTCTTAATTTAGCCCTAGGGACTGGTTGGAAATGCAGATTCTTAGGCTCCTCCCCAGTCTGTTGAGCCAGTGCTCAGCAAAACCTCCTTCCAAAAGACTCTTAGTAATGTTGGCTGTGAGGACCACTCTCCACCCCCATTCATTTGCAGATGGCCAAAGCATATTCCCACAGTCAACCGGCTAGTGAGGAGGTAGCCAGGACCACACGAAGCCAAGTTCTCATCAACTCCTTCAAGAGCCATCTTGAACTGGTGTTTTTGTAACCTACAGAGTTAGGGTAGGAGATCTGTGCTCTTCATGTTGACATTCATATGCTGAGAGGTCCTTGGAGATGAAGTCTCCAGTATTCACATGTGCATTGCATCACAGATCCAAAGGCAACCACATTTTGGAGACCTTAGAGTCAGCCAAGGGCTTTACTATGCCCAAAGACACAGGGCCACAAGGGGCCGAGCCGGGGTGTGTTCTGGGTGAAGGCTGGCTGCTGTCACTTCATGTGTCAAGTTGCAAGTAGGTCAGCTGGCTTCTTCCAAGCTGCTCTGGGCCTCCGTTTTGACTCATTCCCTGTCCTAAAGCTCTGCACGGAGCCTTTGAGAGGTAGGTGTGTGAACGCGTGTGGGGGTGCACAGCTGGTCCCTGGCCAGAGTCATGGCTCCAGTCTGAAAATCCAGGCATACCTAAGTTGTCTCTCTTGGCTCCCCAACGCCATATTAGGCTGCCCCCTCAGAGGGGTGGAATCTCTGACTCATCCTCCCCTCCCCCACACCCCTCCTTCTGCCAGTTTGGGCCAAGATTAGAATTCCCTCAAATCTGTGGGTTCTAAGGTTTATGTGCTGTTTCAACTTGGCAGCCAACCTCCTCTTATTTCAAGAAGCCTTTTCCTGAGAGGGGCCTTGGGAGGCTGGGCTTGGACACCCCAGGTTTCTGCACAGCCAAAAAGCACTGAGGTGACTCCGGTGTGTTTGATCAGCAGGACACTGATTGGGATTCTCAGATGCCTCCTGGGATGAATGGGTGGTGAGCAAGGAGAATGTTTCTGTCAGGACTCTACCCTGAGCCCCCATCGGCTACTCCCAACTACTCCAAGCTTTGGACTGTGAACCCAGCCCCCACGGGCCACTCCTGATGACAAGGAAGCATCCTCTGTGTATTCTATCAACACACACCCCATAGCCACAAGGCAAGGAAACATTGCCATTATGGGGATGAGGAAACAAGTTCAGAGCAATGGAGTCCTCAGACCGAGCCTGTGCGGGAGGCGGTGTCAGGCCTGGAGCTTTGGCTTTGCCACAGTCGTACCCTACCACTATGGCATGAGTGGCAGCCAGATGAATGATTGGCTTGCCTTTGCCCTAGGATGTAGGCATGTCAGTTGGGGCTTCCGGGTTATGTGCAACAGAACAGGAAGTAGGAAACTATGGCAGCAGCTGGAAGGGTCAGAGAGAAGGCTGGTGTGTCAGGGCAAATGGTGTGGGAATACCCTTGGTGGAAGCAGATGGAATGTGGCCACAGAGACGCTGCTAGAATAGGGGCAGCAGCTACTACTGCCTTCGTTCTGCCTATAACTCAGGTTCCTGGGAGAGCATGCGCACTCTGCTGGGGGCTCGAGCATCTGTGGTTGGACTGCGGGAAGGCACATGTCTCGAATGATGGTCCCATTAGACTATGTCCAAGTGGCAAAGGGCTCATTCCTCAGAAGGAAATCAGAATGGCGCTGCTTAAAGAGAGGGGAGAAGAGGGGATGTGGGTTGAAGAGCCAGCAAGCCGGAAAAGTCTGGATTGCCCAGGCACCTGGGAGGCTGCTGAGCTTCTCTCTGTGGTACACCTCTCTTGAACATTTTAGAGCCAGGGGCACTCTGTTGAGTGGCACAGGCCTGAGAACATCAGCCTGTTCAGAGCTGACCACCATTCTGACAGACGGCTTGGTTCAGCAGGCTAGTGGCCACAAAGATGCTGAGCCAGGAAACTGAAGACCTGCTTCCTCCTTCAGAGCAGGGCTTGGGATGCAGGCCTCTGAAACCCCAGTCCTGTTTGCCTGAGGTCTTTGGGGACCACCCAAGGCTGGCCCTGGGGAGCTGTGGGTAGCAATTTTGAGTACTCCCCCGGCAGGAAGTGCTGGAGTTCAAGTTAGGAGCCAACCAAGCTCTTCTTGGCTGCTGCCAGGAAGTGCTCTCAAGATGAGGACGAGAGAAGAAAACCCGGGTCTTAGGTCCAAGCAAATTATTACTTTGGAGCGGGAAACCAAGGCTGTGCCTTTGATTGACAACCCACTGAAAGAACATAGGTTCTTTAAATTTCCCCAAGGGTGTACCCCCTCCCTCTCCCCCCCTCCCCCACTGTTCTATCTCCTATCCTCGGGCGGGCATCATCAGGCTATTAACCCCACCCCCCTCCGTTTATTAAGCATTTACTAGGTGTGTGGTTCTACCAGGACTCAGGAAATCTACACACTACCCGAATCTGAATGAAAAAATGAAATCAAAGGAGGAGGACAGGACTACTCCTAAAGTACGGAGAATTTGACTGTAGATGAAGGGAGAAAGCGGGCAGGAGGAAGAATCTAGGCTGAACATGGCCGGGCCGGCAGACTAACAGACTAACACGGACCGTGAGAGGACAGAGAGGGAAGGTAAGCAAGAGGTGAGCCACCAACCAAGAGTCTTGGCATTGCCAAAAGGGTTGAGTTACATACAAAGGGATCAGGCTGGGGGCGGGAGTAGGGGGGGAGCGGAAGCCCAGCCCCTGGGAGGGAGAGGTTTAGGGGGCGGGGCCAGGAGTACTGGGAGGAGTCATGGGCACTGGGTGAGATTTGTCTTAGGTTTGAGACCTAACACCACCCTGAGGGAATGTACAACCAATAGGGAGGAGAAATTAACTAACCGCAGCAAAGGACTGCAGGGAATGGCGCTACCTCAGGGACACAGAGGTCTCCTTTCTTTAAACCCAAGCTTCCATCTGTGACCCGAGAACAAGGGGTGTGACTAGAAAACGGTCATAATAGAAGACCTGAAGTACAGAGCTTCAGAAGAAAGCCAATGGGAATTAGTGCAAGTGTGCATACACGAGGGTATGTGTGTGCACGCGTGTGTGTGGGTGTGTGTGCGCGCGCGCACGCGTGCGTGCATGGGCAAGCAGACAAGAGCTGTGCTAGGATCTTCCTCTTTTCTTCTCTGGTAGGTGTTTTTAAGATCTGGGTGTTAGCAGAACACATGTTGCAGGCAAGTGGGCTCTTGTGCTTTCTGGGTTCGTGTGTGTTCTCACGTTCTTGCCTTGGCTAAAGTTTGCAAGAGAGGAGGACTCAGAACATTTTCTTAGCAGTGGCTCCCCACCTGGGCCTAGGCCCTCTGCTGTCTGGCAGCCCTGTTAGCTATGCTTGTCATCCTCCACGCCTCAGCATAGAGGCCTGCCCTGCTCCCCTCCGCGCACACTTTGGCAGCCTTTTCCATACAGGTCCCAGGAGCCCCAGCTACAGATAGTGTGGAGTGCAGCCTGGGGCCGGCTCAGGAGATTGGCTCATCCTGGGCCACTTTGCATACTCTGAGGATCTTGGATACATCTATTTGATTAAAATAAAATTAAAAAAAAAAGTGATTCACTATGCCCAGACCTAATGGTTAGGATAAAAAGAAGAAAAGGAAAAGGAAATAAAGAAAGGAATGTAGCATCCTTGGCTCTTGGCTCTTTTCTTTTACAAACGCAAATACAGTCCAAGAGAAAGGAGGCCTGGGAAACCTACTGATTAGATAGTGAGGGTGCTCTCTACCCAGGAGGGTTATCTCTGTTCTAACAAAGCCCTGTTGACCTGCCCTCATGAGTGTCCCTCACCCAGGGGAAGCCTGGCCACCTAGCTGAGCTCAGAGAGCTGCTGTTCTCTAAGGTATGTGGGCTGAGAAGGGAAGGAACGGGACTGTGGAGCCTTGGTGTACATCCAGAATAGCAGAACGCAGGAAGGGTGCAGGGAGACTGGAGGAGGCCAGTGGGTCAGGGGAGACTCAGGGGCTTGGCCTTCTCAGAGCAAGCTGAAGCATTTCGGGAGCTGGGGTTGTAGATCATTGGGACAATGTTTCTCCGGCACGCTCGAAGCCCTGGGCTTTGGCCCCAGTGCTGCGGAAGCTGGGCATGGACATGTGAGAAGGGAGTGTTGTGAGGAAAGGGGCGCTCTAGTTCTCTGGCCCAAGGATGGGGCTTGCGATTCCCGAGAGTGCTGGAGCTGAAGGAGGTCTAGGAGGCAGAGGAAACAGCAGAGATAGCCTAGGATGTCGCCGAGAGGCCTGCCTCACATTCGTCGATGTGAGGGTGGATGAGAGGCACTGGGACTTCCTACCACTTCCTTGACATTTGAGATAGGGAGTTGAAATCTTTACCATGTTTAATGATGAAACAACGTTCTACAATGTTCCACTGCACGGCACATCTGCCAGGCAAAGGACCTGGTCTCCCAGCATCTCTGTGGTGCCCTCTAGGCCTCTGATTACACAGGGCTTGAACAAATAAGCAGGACCTGAACTATCAATGAATGAATGGTGTCCAGTGGGTCTGGGATGAGACAGACAAGGTTGAGGTACATGCCGGAAGGCAGTTGGTAACAGTATATATTTATGATATACCCAACTCTGGCTAATGATAGTATGGCGACTGGAAAAGACTGCGTTGGGTTGTAATTGCTTTCATGTGCGTAGGAAAGCATCACTCCCTGGCAGCCTTTGCTCACTGTGGACCTGTGTGCATGGCTGTATGTGATGTACACCCAGATGTTTGCCAGCGGGTAGTCTGTCCTGAAGAAAGACTTGGACCACTACTTCTTCTCAGCTTCATTTGAACTCTTATAACAGAAGAGGGGTGGGTGGGCAAGATGACTCAGTTGGTAAAGGATCTTGTCCCCAAGGCCTATAACCCAAGTTCAATAACCTCCAAACCCACTTTGTTCTCTGATCTCCACAGATGCACCTGTCATGTACATACCCACATGCATACATGTGTGTGCATATAAAATGCATAGCTATAATAAAAATATGTTTAAAAGGAAATTTTTTTTTAACTTTTTGAAAAGTTCTTTATTGTCTGCTTTAACAGAAGACACCTGGGACACTATAACTGCTTATGTAATTAATCTGTTGAGAGACGGCATATCATATAGACGGAAAATTTGTTCATATGTTGTTTCAAGAATGAGAATGGATAGTATTTCATAATGGTTGCTATGAAAACCATAAACTCACGAGCCCTGGAAAAGGTCCTGGGAACCCAGTGGATGCCATTTTGAGTGAGGCTTTGAGAATGGCTGCTTGGCCTTGCTATGTGCTGTCTTCTCTCCAGCTCCCACTGCTCACCCACACTTTCTCTCCCATCCAGTTCAGCATAACTTGAATATCACCTGTACCCAACCTACTCACTCACAAGCAAGGGTGCAAGATGATGCCTCCACCCACTGCCCTCATCCTCTTTGGCCAGACTAGAGTACCCACTGAGCTTAGCGCTGCTGCAGAATCCTGCAGAGAGATACAGTAGGGATCAAGGAGTCTTGCATTCTACTCAGAGATGGAGGAGTGGGGGTTGAATGTCTCTGGCTGGGCTTGGTGAAACTCTGTGAGCTTGGCTTTATGAGGATTCCACCTGAGCCAATCAACATCACTTTTTAAAGAGGAAAAGGAGACCACGTACAGTTGTCCAGCAAATTGGATATAAAAACACACTTCGGCCAGTGTAGGGGCAGAGAGGATGACAAGGTAGAGCACAGGGATTTTAAGTTTGGGATTTTTCTATATAATCCTATAAGGATGGCTATATGTTATCATCCATTTGCCTAAGCCCATAGAATGTATAAGACCAAGACTATACCCTAATGTAAACAATGGGCTTTAGCTAACAGTTATGACTCCATATTGACATGTCCGTTGTAAAAGTACCACTCCAATGCCAGTTTTAATAAAGCGGGACATGGGATGTTAAGGTATCGTCTAATTTTTTTTTTTTTTTGGTAAACAAAGAGCAAAATGAAAAGGCCATGGAAAACATTGTGCTAAAAAAAAAATCGAACAAAACCTCAAAGGCTAAGGTCAGGCTGAGTCGTGATCAGGGGCCCTCTGTGGTTGGAGGGTTTGTGTGGGTCAATGGAACCCTCCAGACCAGGGTTCTGACTGGGCCACCACACAGGAAACTGTTCCATTCTCAAACCTGGTTTCCCTTACACATCATTTTCCTGACACATGGTTCGTACAAAACATTGTTCCCCTAGACACCATATCTTCTGGGATCTGTCTCATAAACTTAGCATCCCGGACTCTACAGTGGTAGAGGGTTGTGGTGCCATTCTGGTGGTGTGACTAATTATTAGAGGGGAGTTGAATGACGGCTGGCTTTGTCCAATGAGGGCCTATCTCCTTGACCAGCCTCATCAGTAGCACAGGGCTGGGCTCTAGGGTAAAACGAAGCAAGAACAACGATGTCACTTTCCATGGCTTCCTATGCTCTCAGTGAGGATCTGGAGGGTGCTCAGCTCTTCTCTCCCAGCTCCTTGGGGCTTCCTGTGACTAGGAATTCAACAAAAGGTGGAGTAAGTGGGAAGCTGTGGTGATTGCTGATGAATGGCTATGATGGACCAACAAGTTTTGGTTCGCTAGAATGTTTCCCTCTCTCTTCTATCATGCCAAAATTAAGGTAAGAGGGTGGAGCCTGCTTTTGGTATCCTGGGGAATTTGTGGGCTGCAGGGCTGAGGTAAAGATGTAGCAAGTGTGGTATCCAGAGTTTCTGTTCTCAGGAGACACTGACTCTTGGTCTTATGCAGATGTGGGACTGACCTCTGCAAAGGATAATGTTGGGTACTCAAGGTACCTCTCTCCTTACCCCAAGTGTGCCCCACCCTGACCTATCATATACCTTTATCTTTACCTGTTACATTCATCACACTCACACATACTCTAAATCATTCACCATGTGTGGTCACGCCGATTCTCTTCACATAACCTGAATCTTCTTTCCCAGCAACTTCAGGACTGGTAGGTTCAAGACATAGGCTTGACTCCAGGAGGTTTCTTCTACATCCCAAGGAATCCATAGACACAAATACACACACTGGCATATGCACGCTCAGGAGACAATAACTAGTTGTTCTGAGATTGGAAGCAGAGACCCTAGTGACACGGAGTGGGGGAGGTTCTCCCAAGAGAACCCTCAGAAGACTTGTCATTCAGGGCGGGAACTGCCTGGGAGTCATATAGGAGGACAGGCACTTTCTTGACCCTCTCAAAGAGTTTGCTTTCTTTCCCCTCTTTGTTCAAACCTAATCAGTGATATTGTAACTTTCAATTTAATCATTTACCTAAATGAGTTGTATTTTTATCTCTGCAGGAGTCTGGCTGGGTAGCAAGAAGCAGCTGGGACGCTGAGTGAGAGGGAAACTCATTCTGAGATAAGATGGAGACTTACTTAAGTTATGTTTTAAAATCATAAACCCTTGAGTCTCCTGCTGGAGATAAGCTCTGTGTGGGTCTGGAGGGCTGTGAGAGCCAAGAGGGAAGGGCCAGACCCAAATCCCTGGGTTTGCAAAGCTCTCTCCGGGCCACAATAGATGCCTTGCTATCTTGGATTCCTGAGCTGGGGTCAGGTTAACTATTAAAAGAGGGCAGAAAGTATGTCTAACAAAACTTGCAGTTTATTTAAGGCATGCCCCATTCCACCGCTTCCGTGGGTTCATCTCAGCCTCCAGCTCTTTTCTGGATCTCAGCCGTTCTATTGTCAATTCAGTCCAGGCAAAGAGTGATGGTATTTTCCTTCCTGGTGATGCGTAAGTGCTACCTCATTTTCTGCAGGGGAATAGACGTCTATCCCTTACAGAAGCCCTGTCCCAAATCATCATGGTCTGGTCTGGTCTGGTGTGTGTGTGTGTGTGTGTGTGTGTGTGTGTGTGTGTGTACACAAATGTGTACATGTCCATAGAGGCCAGAGGACAACCTTGGCTTACATTTTTCTGGTACCATCCGCATTGTTTTCTGGGATAAGGTTTCTTACTGGCCTGGAACTCACCAAGGCTAGGCTGGCTGGTCTGGGAGCCCCAGGGGATAATCCTCCTGCCTCCACTTCCCCACCCCTGGGTTTACACATACATGTCTCTTCACCCAGCTTTTCGAATTTACGCTGGGGATTGTGCTTGGGTGGCAAAAACCTTTCTGACTGAACTATATACCTGGCCCCATCACAGTCTTTATTTCTCTCACCTCACGAGCCCTTGTGCAGAAACTCAAGGGCAGGTTGCACATGTCTTCTCAGACACAACAGAGCCTGCCTCATCTTTGACTGTGCCGTCTTACAACCTTTGCGTGCCTACAGTCTTTATAGCCTCCTGCTGGAACAGCTTTCATCTGAAGGGGGAAAAAAAATCACATTTTCCTTGAAGATACTAATCATGTAGAGGAAGCAACAATGCTCGTAAATAACTCCTCCAGCCAAATTTAAGGCATACATTAATTATTTCAATTTTTTTCCATGGTTCTCTTTCCCCTATCTTTGGTTCTCATCTGCTCTTTGAATGGGAAGACTACAGCCTGAAAGGTTGCTAGCATTTTCTTGGTTAGCCAGCTACCCTTTTTATCAGATGAGATGCTTTGTCTATAAATGGAAATTTTTCATTTGGTCCGACTGGTTTGGGATGATGTTCTCAGGGTCAAAGGATTTACATTTGCATTTATTTATTCATTCTTAAAGGGAAAAAAATCATTTCTGGGGCTGGCGAGGCGGCTCAGTGGTTCAGAGCACTCTGCTCTTCCAGAGGACCTGGCCTCGATTCCCAGCGCCCACATGGAGGTTTACAATTGTAAATCTCAGGACATCTGATGCTCTGCAGGCATGTAAATGCTGCACAAACAAACATGAAAGTCAAATACCCATGTATGCAACAGTTCAAAAATCATTTTTTAAAATTAGCAGTTTCGAGTATTTCATACATAAATACTGTATTTACATAATTTCCACTCCTCCCTCTCCCCTTCCAGCGCCTCCCATGTTCCTCTCCAATGCCTTCTTGAATTTATGACTTCCTTTTTAATAATTAATACACATGCACACACACACACCTTATTGAGTTTATTTAGTGTTGTTTCTCTGTGTGTGTGTTTAGGGCTGACTACTTGGGGTTCAAGAAACTCATCCCTGGAGAAAACTGATTCTCCCTCCCCGAGCAACCTGTATCTTTTCATAGACAGGTGGGGCCTGGTGACATGTCCTCCATCTGTACTGGCATGCTACTCAGTGTGGCCATTATCCAGGCCTTGTTTAGGCAGCACTGCTGTGGAGATGTCATGGATTCAGTATCCCTCTCAAGTCTAGACAATTCTGTCTCCATGCAGGTAGGTTGGTACTTTGGTCTTCTGGCTTTAAAATCTTTCTGCCCTCTCTTCCACTATGTTTCTCAGTGTAGGGGTTGTATTGTAGATATACCTACTGGGGGTGAGCTCCCTGTGGTCACTCTCTGCATTAAACATTTTTTTAAAAAATATTTATTATTATTGTTATGTGTGCATGGTGTGTGTATATGGACATATATATGCCACGGCACATGTATGGAGGTCAGAGGACAACTTTATAGAGCTGGTTTTCTCCTTCCACCTTAATGTGTGTTCTGAGGATTGAATTCTGGTCATCAAGCTTAGGAGACAAATACTTTAACCCACAGAGTCATCTTGCTGACCATATTTCTTTTTAAAGACCACCACCAACAAAAACCAACGGCAACAGCAGCAGAAGGCAGGCAGGGAATGCATGCGTATAATCCTAGTGTTTAGAAAGCTGAGGCAGGAGTATCAACCTGGCTACATAGCAAGCGTCTATCTGAAACAAAACGTGGGGGCAGAAGGTGTCTTAGCAATCAGACTTAGGCCTTACTGGTCAGAGTCCTTGTGCTGCAGGTCACAGAAACCTGATCAAAGAGAAATGGGGCCCTTTTAGAGCAAGCAAAGGGCAAAGCACGGGCTCCCAAATCCCAGTCTCTTTCTAGAACTTTACCTTTCCCCTAATCAGAAACTCCTGTCCCCATTAAACAACTCTTCCTCACTCCTCCTCCCTCAAGTCCCTGTAGAGACCATTTTTCATTCAGTCTCTGTGGACCTGCTTGTCTCAGGCTTCTGGAACGTGCTGTCATTCAATTTCAAGTTTCCTCATGTTGTAGTGGGTAGAAGAACTTTACTCCTTTCCATGGGCAAATGCTGGGTGTGTTCCTCTTGTCTCTAGGTTCATTTGCTGTGGAGGTGGGCGGTCTAGCATTTTGACTATGATGAGCAGAGCTAATGTGAGCTTTGATGTGAACCAAGATATTTGAGCGTGCGGAGATATATTTTTATCTTATAAAAATGATGTTGAGAAATCTTTAAAGAAAGAAAACTATACAGAAAAGGGAGCCTCCCAGCACAACGGAGGCTCTTTGGTGGCATGGAGGAGCCATGGGCTCCAGGGACCTATAGGCTTTTCTCTTCAGTGCTGTGCTTCCGCTCCACAGTCTGAGTATGCTGGGCAAATTATTGAAGCCGTTTGAGCATTACATCTGACAAATGGCAGACAAAAAGGTGCTGAGATGGATATTTCTGGGGTGTTTTGAAATTCTTGTGTTTCCAAAATTCACTTAGCCACCAAAGAAATACCCAGCAGGCCTTTCCGAGTCCCATTGTCAAACTCCTACCCAGCACATACAGTAGCGAGGTTCAGAGATCTGCAACATGATCCAGATCTTCAGGAGACATAGACAAGGCTGTTTGAACTCATCATGTGACCACAGGGATGAACCCTTCGCTCAGGGTCTGCTCCACAGAAGGATCTGGATAGATGCTCTCCTGTTCTTCTCCCCTTACTCACCCTGGAAGAAAGATCGTGAACAACTGCATCATAAGGAACACTTGCAATAGTGGCCATGCTACCGTGCTTGCCTTTTATGTGGGTCTTGGGATCCAAACATCAGTCCTCAAACTTGTCTAGTAAGTAAGTGATTTATCTGCTGAGATACTGCCTCGGCTCACCAACAACGAAGAGTCTAATCACAAGCTGTTTCCTCCTCTAGACAAATTACCATCTTTGCCTGTAAAGAGTGTTGGCAGTTTAGGTTTAAAAAGTCACTTTCTTCATTTATTTCTTGGCCATAGATTTGTGTGTGATTGCACTGGGTATAATGTAAGTCTGCTGGGGAAGGTGGTGACATGGAGGGAGGCAGAAGGCCCAACTACGTTATGTAGAAAGCGGATTGCTTGCCATGAAATCCCGAGGACTTCAATGCAGAGAACTCAGTGAATTTATATCAAACAAACCAGATTAAGGCTTTTTTTTGTGTGCCCCCCCCCGCTTTTCTTGTTCCTTTCAAATTATAAAAGGACCGGACAGAGGGAATCTTGTAACTGTAATTTGTTCCAGGTTTGAATAAAGCATATTTGTGCCTTATGAAATCCTACGAGAAAAAATGTAATTCAAATTGGCTTGGAGATGCGAACTGTCAGATAGATTGAAGGCTGGATTATAAACCAAGACTAATGAGAGCCCTGCAACTCTACAGAGTCAGGGATGGCGTCCAAGAGAATCTCTGCAAGGTCCTACAGGGGAGGTAAACAGCCTATTAATTAAGGTAGCAGATGGTAGTAAATCGGGAGATGCTTCAGATTCCAAGGGCAGAAAAAGAAATGAGAGCAGGGAAGTTGGATTGGGTGGTTAGAAACCCCAGCACGAAGTCAATGACAGGGAAATAACAAGAACTGCAGGTAGCCCTGGAAGCCAGCAGCATTTGCTCCAGCAAGGGGCTAGAGAGAGGCTCAGAATGTCAGCGGGCCCGTAGAGAAGCTGCTGGAGATGGTGGCTGGCGATGTCCTGGTGTGGATTCAGGACCCGGAGGAATGCCTTGGGCACGTGTGTTCAGACTGAAGGCGGTAATTTCTGGGCAGGAGTCACCTTAAGGCCTCCCCAGAGGGACTGGCAGGCAAGGAAGCTGCCTGAGTAGAAGGGACTAAATTAGATGCAAAGCAAAGACATAAATTAGCGCTGGGGAAGAAGAATCAGGTGAGCTGAGATGACGAGAGTGATTTAGCCCGGATGGTGAAATGGGTGAAACTTGGGATTTGGATTCCAGCCGCACCCCCACGTCCCAGCTCAGCCGGGTAACGGGATAATCACGTAACCTTACTAAGCCTCAGCCTGGGGGAGATTTGTGCGTAATCAGCCTCAGAGCACCTGCACACCTTCCTTGCACCCCCATGTAACAAATGTAAGCAGCATAGACGTTCAGGAGGGGAAGGACCCTCAAACTTTGATAGGAGGGAGTGATCCAGCTATCCCTGCATCTTTTGTGTTTGTTTTTGTTAGATTATATTGTAATTTAACCACACCATCTTCCCCTTTCTCTTTCCTTCCTCCAAACCCTCCTACACACCCATTCCTTGCTCTCTTTCCAATCCACTGCCGCTTTTATTATTAACTGATGTTACCTACGTCTATGTATATACACATATATTCCTAAGTGCAGAACTATTTCTGCTCGGTCTGTGTGTTATTACTCATATGTATGTTTTCAGGACTGGCCACTTGGCATTGGATAACCAATCAGTGTGCTCGTCCCTGGGGAAGACTGTTTCTCCCACTCTTGGGATTCCTTAGTTTCCTATAGTTCTTGCATATGGTTGAAGCCTCCTTGGCTTCCCCTCACCCACATCTGTTGTTGCTGTCCTTGCTCAGCTCATGTTTAGGCATCTCACGGTGGCGAGGCATTATTGTCGTAGCTTCAGACATTACTAGGAGACAGACTGTGGGAGCCGGAGGATTGGGGATTTTGCTGGGACTGTCCTAGTAATGTTGGATCTTGAAACACAGAAGTTGGCCCGGCTGTCAGCTAGAGAGCAATCACATTTAACTCAGGGGGGTATAGAGAGGCTAAAGCCATCACGTGACCTGAGGAAAACATATGGTCAAAATTACCCTTGGAAAATCCCAGAAATCACCCATAAAATATAGTGCTTGTGTTGTCCTTTGAGAAGTTTTCCTCAGATGGCGATTCCTCCAGCACTGGAACTCATTTGATGGTTTTGTTTTCCTCTGAGTTGAGCACCAAGAACAGCAGGGGGGTGTGTTTGGGGGTGATACTAGATGAAAATGTCTAACTTTTAACATAAAAATGGTACTTGACCCGTGGGATGCCCTCGGTGAGGGAGGGGGTAGTTGGGAGTACCCTAGATCCAAGGGCAGAACAGAAACTCCCAATTCCTGCTGGCTGCACACGTGAGCTAGACAGGTAGCCCTGAAAATCTTTCATTGTCTCTCTCCTTCTCCTTGTATGTCTCCCTCCCTCTCCTTCTCCCTGTTCCAACCCCCATTGATTTGGACAGCTAGCCTAGGCACCATCTACAGTACTGCAGTTTGATTCCCCGTGGGTTGTAGGTAGTGGAACTTTGAAGATGTGGAGATTAACAGAGAAAAGGTAGGTTATTGGAGGATTTGCCTTTGAAGGTGACCTGGCCCCTTTCTGTACCTCCCTGCTTCCTGACGGCATGTACTGAGCAGTTTCTTCTGCCACGCTCCTGCTATGAAATCTCACCTCAGCACAGACTCAGAGTTATAAGGTAATGGAACCAAGAGACCATGGACTGGGAGCGTGAGCCAGCACTAACCTTCCTGCTTTATAAATTGCTCATCTTGGGTATTTTGTCGTCGTGATGCAAAGCTGACGTGCAGATGGACTGACTTAAAGGACAGACTTCATTTCCCACAGTTGTGGAAGCTAGATGCCCAGGAACACACACTGCAGACTTGGCGTCTGGTGAGGGCTCTTCCTGGTTAGAAGGCAGCTGCCTTCCAAACATGTCCTCACATAGTTGAGAAGCAGTTCTAGTTTCTTTAATTGCACCCTGGGGACCCTATCTCAGATTATTTAATTCTAATCCCTTCCCAAGGGCCCTACCTCTTAATGTTCCTGGGGTTTGGTCTTCAACATATGAGGGAGGAGCCTAGTTCATAACAGAACTGGATAAAGCTGACTGACTAGGCGCATGGGGGGAGGGGTCCAGCCTTGGAGGAATTCGTGTGATGCAGAGTCTCTCTGTGGAGCTCTGTACTGGGAAGCTTGCCCAGGCACCCTGCTCAGCAGTTATAACTGGGCACAGAAGAAGGGGCTATGCCAGAGGATGCAGAGCTCAGCTGAGAGCTGCCTGTATGAAGCCCAGGATCAAGGAAACCAAACTGGTTTGTACAAAAAAGGCCATTGGCAAGTGTGGCTCGACACTTGCATGGGAAGAACGTGTTTGGCTTGAGTTTAAGGTGGCTCAGGTGTAGGTCTGCTTCTCTGCCTGTCTTCCCAGGACGCTAAGCCATATTAATAAGGGCATTATGGTAAACGATGTATGAATGATAGCCTGTGGTCTATAGTTCTGTATCAGAGAAGTGCTTTTAATGTTACTTGACAAGTATTCTGGGGATTAGTCCTATTGATAAATAAAGAACTCCTTTTTGTTCTTGAGGTAAAATGTAACCTGCGCAAAAGTTACCATTTCAACTTTTTATAAATTTTTTTTGAGATGGAGTCTCATGTGTCTCAGACTTCCCTTGAACTTCTTACCCTCCTGCTTCCACTTCCCAAGTGCGGGGATGAGATGTGCATGCCACCACACCCAGTTTTATTTGGCGTTGTCAATTGAACCCAGGGTTTCCCGTATGCTAGGCAAGCAGTCTGCCAATCACGCGGCGTCCTTCGCCAATAATTACTATTTAAAGCACGTGTTTCAGCAGCTTCCAGAGAACTCACAGGGTCCTGTAAACATTGCCACTGCGTAATTGGGAAGAATTTTGCTATTATCAGAGGAAAGTCTGTATCAATGACAACCAAGCCCAGCAGTTATCTGGCTGCATCTCCTTTAAAAAGAAACATCTGTTAAGAGTTTGTGGTGATATTTTGTTTGGGTTTAAACAAGTAAATCTTGCCTAATAATCGGAGTGTAGAGCTAAGCCACTAGAGGCCAGGCAATGGTGGCACACAGCTTTAATCCCAGGACTCTGGAGACAGAGGCAGACCAATTGCTGTTAGCTCAAGGTTATCTTGGGCTGCACGAAATTGATCCAGTCTAAAAGAGAATCAGAGCTCACACAAAGGTGATCCCAGTACTTGGGATCCCACTCCTTTAATCCCAGCACTTGGGAGGTGGAGACAGGAGGGATATGGCTGGGTAGAGGGAAGACTATAAGGCAGAAGGCGACAGGAGCTCAGTACAGTCTAAGGCAGCAGTCTGAAGCAGTAGGAAGTCTGAGGACAGGACCACCCCTTCAGTCTGAGCCTTGGTAGCGGTAAGAACTCTCTAGTGACTGGCCATTCTGCTTCTCTGATCTTCCATCATTAACCCTTATTGACTCTGGGGTCTTATTATTAATATCAATTAGAATGCGTGCTACAGTAGTTCTTGCCTTCTCTCTCCCCCCTTCCTTTTCTTTCTTTCTGGAGACAGCATCTCACCGTGGAGTTCAAACTGGCCTTGGCCTCGCCAGCCTCTTGTTTCGGTTCCCCAAAGCTGGGGTCACAGGACCATGATGCTCGACTTTGTTCTCTCATGGTCTTAACATATCTTTTGGTACTCAAAAGTTTTTGATGCTGATAAATTTCAAATTATGTATCTTTCTTTTGTTGTTTATGCATTTGGTGTCAAATCTAAAGTCTACTATTAAATCCCAAATCATGAACTTTTACTTCTATATTATTTAAATAGAGTGTCATAAAATGGTGTCATAGAGGCTGGGATGTAGCTCAGTGGGAGAGTGCCTGCCTATTGTACAGAGTGAGATAAAAGACCAACTTAATTCTTTTGTATAACTGATAACCTTTTTGGTATTTGCATAGTGTTTTGTTCCAGGGATTGATAAGATGGCTCAGTGGTTAGGAGTACGTCATGCTATGAAAGCATGAAGATCTGAGCTCAAATTCCCAGCACCCATGTAAAGAAACACACACAGAAGCAAAAGACACTCTAAGAAGTTGGTACCAGGAGTGGGGTATTGCTGTGACAGACCTGACCATGTTGCATTTGTGAGGACTGTGGAAAGACTTTAGAGGTTTGAACATGAAAAGCCATTGAGTGTTCAGTGTTTGGTGAACTATTCTGTAGAAGCTTAGAAGATAAGACTGTTGAGGGCAATGCAGAAGATGGAGGCCTGGTTTGTGACGTTTCAGAGGGAAGTTTAAAGACTCTATTAGAGTTATTATTTTGAATTAAGATTCTGTGGTTCTGGTTTGCTGGGGCTGTGATTAACAAGACACCAGAACTGTTAAGGTGAAGCCTTTGCTTTGCTGGGACAATTGATGCTGGTCAACTAAAGTTGAGAAATCAGTGGTGATTAAGAAGAGAGTAGCATCATTGAGATGAAATCTTTTGGGAAGTGTTTCCTGTGGGTCAGCCCACAGAAACTGTGTTCCAGAAGTGGCCAAGGTTGTGCCTCATCCTGGCAGACAAACTTGGCAGTGTAAGAATCACGCAGGTGGTACTGGTTTTGAAAGCATGAAGGGGTCATGGAGCACAGCTGAGGCTTTGCACTGTGAGAGGCTCAGAAGAAGACCCCAGCATTTTGTAGATGCCAGTACCATGGGATGGACCACAAAGAACAGCAGCAGCAGTGGAGTGGAGCCTGTGGGAGTTAGAAGAGGGTGTGCTGCAGAGGGTGGAGCTGGAGAAGTGGCCCAAGCCCCGTGGAAAGATCATGAGGGAACCCCAGACATTTGGCATTGAGTTATTTACACTTTTGGAGTTTGGTTTTGCTTTGTTCAGATTGTGCTCTGGTTCTTCCCTCTTGAAGTAAGAATGTATTTGATTTATTTTTATTTTATTTTAATGTGAGATCTTGGGGATGAATAAAACAGGAAAGGTTGGGGCTTAATAGTGATGTGTTCATTGTGTTAAGTTGACAAGGGGTTAGTTGTGCTGACTTGTCTTATGTCAGCTTGACATAAGCTAGAGTTATCTTAAAGGAGAAAACCTCATTTAAGAAAATGTCTCTATAAGATTTGACTATAGGGCATTTTCTTAATTAGTAATTGATAGGGGAGGGCCCAGCTTATTGCGGGTAGTGCCATCCCTGGACTGGTGGTTCTGGGTTCTGTAAGAAAGCAGATTAAGCAAGCAATGGGGAGCAAACCAGTAAGCAGCACTCTTTTATGGCCTCTGAATCTGCTCCTGCCTCCAGATTCCTATCCTGTTTGAGGTCCTGTTCTGACTTCCTTCAATAATGAACAGAGATATGGAGGTGTAAGACAAATAGACTCTTTCCTCCTCAACTTGCCTTTTTGGTCATGTGTTTTATTGTAGCAATAGAAACCCTAAGACACTGTGTATGCCTGTAACTCCAAAATGAATAAAGATAGAGGAAGGGTATAAACGCATAGGTTCCAGGAGCATGTTGACCAGCAGCCCATCTGAAATGGTGAGCTTCTGGCTTGGTGAGAAACCCTGTTCAAGGCAATGAGGCAGAGAGTGATAGAGGAAATGACCTGAATTCTGGTCTGGCCTTAACATGTGCATGTATGGGTGCCTGTACTGAGATATTCATGTACATGCACCAAACCAAACACATACATCAAACACGTGTATCATGCTTCACACACATACACACACACACATACACACACACCACACCACATCGCATAACTCACACACATACAAGCACATCACACACCTCACACATACATGGCATCATACACAAGCACACCACATCACACACATAACACAGAAGGACACCACATAACACAGAAAAAGGCAATACACACAAAAGCACCCAGCATAAGCATATCACACAAAAGCACATCACACACCACATAATCTACAAGAACATCTCTCACACAAGCATACCATATCAGGCACACATAACACACAAGCACACCACAAATACATACAAGTTTATCACACACACACACACACACATACACACTCACTCAACACCCCTCTTTGTTCCAGAGTTTATTAGCCAGTTTTCTTTCTACTATGTTATTTGATTTACTTCCAATCCTTTTTACTTAGAACAATGAGACAACAATGTGCATGTGTAACCACTTCCAACATATGTAAGCATGTGCGTATTAAATCCCTAAAGGTAGGGCTGTGGAGTTAAGCATTGGCTGCCGAACTGCTCCTGCTGGAGGCTGACAGGACATACCTGCCCTGCAGCTCTGGTTCAGAGTGTGTTTGCCCACACTCTTACTAATCCATGCAGACCTCAGCCAACTATCCTGTTTGCTTGCATTAGGAATTTTGTCAAGACTTTTATCACTTCTTTACTGTAGCCCTTTCATCACCTTCACCTAGATTCTCTGTTGCATGTCTGGTATTTATTTGACAGGAGATATTTATGAAGTTAAGGGGCTGTGTTTCTATAATATGTTTCTCATCTGTCCTTTGGCTTTTTAAATAGTCAGGAACAGAGGTAATCTGTGCAGAGTTCCAGTCCGCTAGGACCTGTGCGGTGTTACAGGAGCTTTCCAGAGCAGTGTTACTAGATGAGCCTGAAGCAGTGTTACTGCTTCATCATCCTGCTCCATCCTATCACGTGCCTATGGTTTCAATGCTCTATTTAACTGTTGCTACAAATGAAATTCTTCTGGTCTTCTGGTGTAAGGTAGGGATACATTTTTCTAAGTGAGATAATTAAAGTAGTTGCCCTGTTTGTTTATTTTTGAGATAGGTTCTCATACTGTAGCCTAGGCTGCCCTAGAACTGCTTAGAAAAACAGAGCCCAAAGGCAGATGGAGGAGAAGTTCTTCACTTTCAATATCTAGCTGTACAGCCCTGATAAAATAGTCTAACCTCTTTAACCTCTTCTAAGCCTCTAAACCTCTTTAACAGGGTTCCCTCATCTCCTAAGTGGTAGCAACCATTGCATGTAAACTGTTCAGCAGTGGCACAGGGGATCTGCCCAAGCTCCTGGTTGTTTACCAAGTCACCATCATCCCCATTAACTGTAGTAGGGAGGCCGCTAGTTAGTTCCCGGCCGCTTAGCCCCAAAATAATCACACAGAAACTGTATTGTTTAAATCACTGCTTGGCTCTAGCTTCTTATTGGCTAACTCTTACATATTAATTCAACCCATCTCCATTAATCTGTGCATCACCACAAGGTCGTGGCCTACCAGCAAAGTTTCAGCATATCTGTCTCCTGTGGAGGCTCCATGGCTTCTCCCTGTCTCCACCTCCTTTCTCCCAGCATTCAGTTTAGTTTTCCCCCAGCCTAGCTCTGTTCCCCTATAGCTCTGTTATAGGCCCAAAGCAGTTCCTTTATTAACCAATGATATTCACAGCATACAGAGGAGAATTCCACATCAATTAACTGATAGCTCCAAACTCAGATTTGTCTGCCCCCTGCCTTGTTGACACAGACCACTGGAATGCACTGGCTCCCTTGCTTTCTCTCCAGAGTAGGTGACCTTGATCACCTGCATGGACTCTTCTATTTGGCAAGTCTTCTTTCAAGATAATGAGTGACCCCAATGTGTCCAGCCTTGGCCACTGTAAGGAGGATTCTGGGATTTTCTGTGCCCTATTTACCATTCAACTTTTACCCACTGTTTAACTTCTTACATTTTTTAAATTTATTTTTATGTTTATTTATTTGTATGCATTTGTATGGGCATTCGCATGAGCACACATGTGCCACATCTGCATAGAAATCAACTGTTGCCTAGACATTGCAGGAGCTGCAGGGGCTCAGGACCAAACTCGGGTCGTCAGGCTTGGCAACAGGTATCTCCACCCACAGAGCCAACTTGCTGACCCCCTCACATTTTTGAAAATGATGTTTTTACGTTTGGAGATTACAACTTACACCCTTTCTCTCTTTCTGTTTCTTCCTTCAAAATTCTCCCATCTCTTCAACTTTTTAACTAGATGAACCGAAAAACTAAATAAATAAGTAAATCAACCCCTTTTTAATTTAGATGAAATGAGAACAGGAATTGCGTGAAGCACTGAGGAAGAGTGAGATATCACTAAGGGTGGGTTCCCTGGTGTGTTAAACTTAGCTTGCCTGTTTTGCAGAGTGAACCGAAGTTCAGAGTGTAAAGATTAAATTAAATTAAATCTTTAAATTAAATTAAAACTTTCGTGGCAGGCTCAACCCTCAGACCCATCCTTGTAACCGTAGTGTTTGGTCTTACCTGCTATTGGCATGTTGGGCTGATCAGGAGTTTTACGATTTTTTTTAAAGTTATTTCCTCAGCTTTCTTATGTAGAGAAAGGGCGTTACTCTGGCACACCTCTGTGTGGGAGGCCCCTGAGCAGTGCCTGCAGTTTCCAGTACATCATAGGAGAAACTGGAGGAGTTAGCCTCTACCAGGGAAACCATTGCTTCCTTTTGCCCTGTGACCTATGGAGTGGCAGTCACCTCTGCCTCTCCTCAGCCTCAGGGAAGGATGACACAATTCAGTGAAGCGAAGAAGCAAATCTTTGAAACCTGAAAGGGGAAATCTATAAAGAGATAGGTTGCTGGGTCCCAGCTTTTATCAGGATTGGGGGTGGGTTGGGCTAAGAAAGAAGACAGATTGACTTACCAGATCTCTCAGGAAGGTTAGGGGATCTGAGTTGTAGGAGGGGTCTGCACCTCCTCTTCCTGGAGACCTTATAGATGGGAACTGGCTGCCCAGTGATCTGTAGGAATCTGGCCTTCTGGAGTTGGCAAAATCCAGGGGTGAGTTTAAATTATGAACAAGATACAGGCCGTAGAACTTGAAATCCTCTTTAGAAAATAATTCAGAAGGAGTTGCAAGCAGGGCTTTGTCACAGTGGATGAAGTATCCTGGGATTGAGACAATCACATACCTTCACAAGTGCACTAAAAACCATTGTTGCTGTGTGTGTGTGTGTGTGTGTGTGTGTGTGTTGTTTTTGTTTTTTGAGACAGTCTCTAAATGGCCTTGGTTGGTCCGGAACTCACAGAAATCTGTCTACCTTTGCCCTTGTTGGTCAGAGATGATTTATTCTTTATATTTGCTATCCCCATGTTATTAAGACTGGCTTTGAAGTCCTGATTCTCTGGTCGGTACCTCTTAGGTGCTGGGATTATGAATGTGTGCCTCTGTGACAAGTCCAAAAGGATGCATGGTAAGGCATGTGAATTAGATCTCAAAAAGAAAGAAAGAAAAATGACATTTTAGGGGGTCTGGAGAGACAGCTCGGGAATTAAGAGCAAGTACTGTTCTTCCAAAGGACTGGAGTCTGTTTCCCAGCACTTGCATTAGACAGCTGACAACTACCTTTAAACTCTAGCTCCAGGAGACCTGTCTCCCTCTTCTGGCCTCCAATAGCACCTGTACTTACATGAATAGACACACATGGACATACTCTCGTACACATAGTTAAAAATAAAGTAAATCTTAACAATATTGTCTTAAACAAGAGTGTGAAGCTGGGCATGATGGTGCACCCCTGCCAAAAAAGGAAATCCAGTTACAGGTTCTAGTAGGGGTTAAACAAGAGAGAAGCCAAAGCAAAGTTTGGTTTGTGTTACAGTGCTGAGTCTTCATAGTGTTTAGTTACTGTGGTGATAGATGCTAAGTCCTTGCAGTGCTGAGCTCCAGTGTGATAAAGGAACAGATGTATGCCAGGGGGTTACAGGGCAGAGAGTCCTACTGAGTCCTACTCGTAACTGCACTGGAGATAGTAGCCTTGGGGAGCAGGCCTGCCACAACCCTGATCTACATTTTCTGCGCAGGCCTAGACAGGCCACTCAGGAACTTTGATACTATTCCAGAGGAAAAATAGAGGAAAGAGAGAGAATTAACAGAAGTCAGGTTTGCGAGATGGGATCAGCACATTCAGTAAGTCTTGTTTTCTGTGCTCTTGACTATGACTTGGGGTGTGTGTGTGTGTGTGTGTGTGTGTGTGTGTATGCGCGTGCGTGCCTGGGTGCTCTGGTTTGGAGACGATCCATAATCAGGCTTCCTTCTGCCCCCATAGGTGGCAGGCAAGCAGGACAGGTTGGCTGCAGGGAACCCCACTTTAAGCCCTCTGTGGTTTTGTTTTTTTGGATGGATAAAGTGTCTGCAGTCTGGGCAAGCAGACGGGGCTCTTTGGAGGCCAGGGATGTGCCACTGTCATACTTATAACTGATTCTTGTTTGTCGTGATTCAGGCTTCTGTTCCTCACATTTAAAGATCTGAGCCCAAAGCATATTGGGAATCTGGGGGGAGGGAGGAAATGAATCAGTAAAATAAATAAATCACTCTTTCTGACATGATGCCCACTCAATGCTTAGCTTTAGCTGTGGCATTTTAGATGCATGCACGTATGTACCTGTGTGTGTGCTATCACAGTTCTTTCTGAAAGGCTCGTTTAATATCCTGGGCTTCTCCTAGTCTAGTCCCCAGTCTCCCTCCCTCCCTCCCTCCCTCCCTCCCTCCCTCCCTCCCTCCCTTCCTCTTGTTAAGCAGTCCCTTCTGGTGAGAAGGCAAGTGTGGTACAGTCTTCTATTGTGTTTGTAAAACAGAGCCCTATCAGTGGGGAAGTAACGATAACATTTGTAGTTGTGGAAGGGAAGATAACAGGAATCAGGTCTCTGCTCTGGGCAAGAAAGGAATGGCCTGAGCCTCACCAAGGCCTGGGTGTTCTGCTGAAAGGTGAGTCAAATGTGCTGATATGTTTTTGTTTCTGGCTCTTTTCCCGTCCTGCAGTTCTTTTCAGCTAGCACACTTCACACTTCTTCAAGACAGGAGACCCTACCTTAGATGGTGAGTCTCTGTTGCCCCCGCTTGCTTAGGTCCCCCTTGGCTAGTTTTCCTTACATCCAGTGATTTAGTGTTTCCTTTCCTCTCCAGCAGGTAATCTGACCTCTAGAATGGAAGGCAGGCGAGCTAATGTGTTCATTTCAGCAGAGGCCAGTGGTGTGATAGCATCGGTCTGCAGCCCGTTTGGATGTCTTACAGAAAGGTGCTAGGCTGGAGCTGCCTTTGCTCGTGAGCTTTCCAAATCTCATTTCCCTGTGGGGGTTTCTGTTTCATTTCCCCCCAAAACAGCACACAAACAGATCGGCACCAGGGAGTTTTAACAGTGGCAAGAATTCCAAGTCCTGATTCCCAAAGCATACCAGGCCCAATACACCACCCCAGGGAGAGAAGGCTTTCTTGTAGTGGGGGGGGGCTAAAGGCCTTAAAAGGTGAGCTACTTGTAGACAATATAAAGTTAACTTTGTTAGGTGTGGGCTATCCCAGTTTCTCTGCTAGCTGACTTGTCCAGTTTCATTTGGAGGTTGTAGTTTGGTTTGGGGAGATGTGAGGAAGAAGTGGCCCTGATATCTTTTTTGTTTTTCAAGACAGGGTTTCTCTGTGTAGCCCTGGCTATCCTGGAACTCGCTCTGTAGACCAGGCTGTCCTCGAACTCACAGAGATCCACAGAGATTAAAGGTGTATGCCCCTACTGCCCAGCAATAGCCATGATATCTTGGTGTAAGCAGAATAACCCAATGCAGAATGGTAGCCCATTCACTTCTGGCTGTCCATCTGACATGTGTATGCCTGGATCCATGATAATTGTACTTTTTAATAAAATGGAGTCTGAGATAGAACTTCTGTTTGGCCCGAAGCACCCCTATTTGTTGTAAAGTGGGAAGTATTTTTATTTTTCTTTTCTTCTGGATCCCTAGGTGGATGACCCACGTTGTTCCCCCTTTCTACTTCTCTCTATGTCCAGAAGAAAAGGGAACTAGGAGTGTAGATTTGGGTTTCTGAACAGCAGCCGTGAAGTCTACGGCTCGCCTGAGGGCTGCGGCTAGGAGGAAGCTCTACGAGGAACTGCAATTTTGTTTTTAAATACGCACACGTTTCTTTCCCTGTCTCCAGACATAAATTTTTGAATTAAAAAATAACTTTGAACACAATGCAGATGTTGACATTTTAAAACCAAATCCAATTGGTCCTGGGGTTGCTAAGCAACTGGTGGACTCCAATCGGCTGGGGTTCTAGGACAGAAAGGATTCTGGGAGACAAGAAGACAGGAAGCATGCAGGACTGCCTAATACCGTGGGCTGAGGGCAGCAAGCTAGGGCAGGTGGAATCTCCCATTGCTCACTGTTGGGAAGAGCGGAGTTCTTGTCTGAGCATGCATTTTAATTTCACTGTGTCAATTCTCATTATCTATCTACATGGATTCCCCTCTTCGGTTTGCAGAAATAATTGAGTAAAAAGGCCGTTTCACTCGCTGCATTTTTGGCATTGATAAAGACATCTGAAGCGTTTCAGACAGTGTGGGAGCCGGTATCACAGGCGGGCTTTGAAGATGTTCTTTCAATTGAGTTCTGACAAACAGTGGCAAACAGACCAATTAACCCCAGAATCTAAGTCCTGGCTGCTTTCAACTCCTTTCAAACGAAATTAGCCCTTGATGCTAATGAAGTGGGTGTCAGACCATTTCAGATATCAGCTCGAGTAGATTGAGTCAATTGGAATGGAACCATTATGCTGCCTGGGCAAAGAGGAGCTTGGAGCTCGTGTGAAGTTTTGTTACAGTTGCTGTCTGAAGGATAGGGAAAAAAAATTCCAAAGTATAATTGGAGCAAAAAATTTCAAGTGCAATACTTAAAAAAAAAAAAAAGTTGGTAGAGGAGGGGGAGAGGCTGTAGGGAAGAAAGAGAAGGAAGTGTCTGGGAGTGGCCGCGCCTTGCTGGGTTTGCGGTTAGAACAAGGATTGTGTTTAGGGGCTTGCTCAGTAGTGATAAGCCTCACTAATAGTCTCTCTTTGCCAAGGCAGCCTTGTAGCTTGACTTGTTGATTCCTTTTTGATTTTTTTAGATCTCTGCGGAGAACGCCTGGGTGCCGCGGGCTCTGCAGGTCTGTAGATGAATTACCTAGGCCAGGGGTGTGGACCTTTGTTACCTGGATGCTGACAGAAGAGCAAATGGTTTGCCAGGGGGAACTGTTTTCACGAAATGGGACCACAGGACTCAGACCTTGTGTGATTTTGCTTAAGTGTCCATTACTTTCACCGAAGAAATAGACCCTTCGTGGATGCGGTTTCTGAAACGAGAGGCCATTAGGGCTTGTTCTGGAAGCATTTTACCAACAAAGAGTAGGAAGGGGTCAGGGAGAAATCTTCTAGATGCCCGAGAAGAGAGCAGAAAGGAGCAGTGTTCCATGGGACAAGAGGCTAGGGCCATCATCACTGGGACTGCTTGGAGGCAGAGCAGGGGCCTGTGTGGCCAAGCTCTTCCTCCACTGCAGCTAGGCTGTGTGTGAAATAAAAATCAGAATTTTAGCTTTAAGGAATCTTATCGATCCTTCTTCCATCTCTGACTTCCCCAGTCTGCAGAAGTCCAGAAGAAAAAGGGAGACCAGGAGGTAGGTTGCTTGCCCAGAGGAATGTGGCTGAATGCCCAGACCCTGTTCTCCTGTCTAGCTGGTCCCTGGTTCTTCCACTGCAGTGAGCGACCTGAGCACTGAGCAGGTGGCCTGCTGGTCAGGGGTGAGGGCTCATTTTAACTGTCAGCTTGACATAGTCTAGGATCTCTTGGGAAGGATGTTTCGGTGAGAGATTGTCTGGACCGGGCTGTCCTGTGGATATGGCTGTGGAGGGTCAGCTTGTCTGTATTAATTGAGGTGGAAGGACCTCCCCACTGTGGGTGGCATCAATCTCTAGGCAGGGGGTCCTGAACTATGGAAGAGTGGAGAGAGTGAGCCCAGTACTAGTGGGCATGCTTTTCGCTTTCTCTCTGCTCTTGACTGGATGTGACTAGCTGCTTCAAGTTCCTATTGATTGAATTTCCAGAACATCCTGGGCCATAACCTAGAACTGTGAGCCAGGTCAGCCCTTTCTCCCTTCAGTTGTTTCTGTCAGGGTATTTTCATCATGGCAACAGGAAATAAAACTAAGACAAGAATCAAAGTTTAAATGGCCGGGTCAGCATCCTGAACTTGTGACAGGTGCTTTTTTCTTACCTTTTATATGGCACTATGCTCTTACATTGGCTATGGGTTGAGGGATTAGGGCATCTTCTGTTTGGAAGGCACAAGTTCAGAGTAAGTAAGCTTCCTAGGAGTATGACTGAGGCCAGCGTGTATATTAGGGGCGACCTTCCTGCACACCTTTCTGGATTTACTTTCTCAGACTTGACCTTGTTATTTCTGGTCCCGCTCCCCTCCCAACCATGTACAACTGTGACACCCAAATAGTAGGAAGCCTGACTTGGTACAACAAGGTAACCCTCCATCACTAAGTATTAACCCTTCCTGTAGATTTAAGGTAATCCTCCATCACTAAATATTAACCCTGACTTGGTACAACAAGGTAATCCTCCATCACTAAGTATTAACCCTGACTTGGTACAACAAGGTAATCCTCCTACACTAAGTATTAACCCTTCCTGTAGATTTAAGGTAATCCTCCATCACTAAGTATTAACCCTTCCTGTAGATTTAAGGTAATCCTCCATCACTAAGTCTTAACCCTTCCTGTAGATTTAAGGCAGTCCTTATGTATTTTCTCCAGACAAAATAAAGTTCCAGACTAGGGTAGTCTTTTATGGGAGTCTATGTCCTTTGTCTACCACGTGAGTATCACCTCAGTCTTCTGGATATCGGTCATCCACTCCAGCATCCAAAATGGGCAATGACTTTATTTAGCTTCTTTCTTAATTCAATGTCCATTTTAAGCAAGGAAGGGCAGAAACCAGCTCTTCATTAACATAGGAGAGTCTTCTTTCCCAAGGACCCATGAGGCACTGCCCATGAGGCAGCAAACTTAGAGAGGTGGCAGGCCAAGCCCCAGAGAGCAGGCTAACATCTGTCGAATTGTGTACTAACCTTCTGGGCAACAAAGGTTGCTGCTGAGCTGTCCTCGTTCTGTTTGGTAAGACCCCAAGGTGACACCAAGACAGGAGAGGACTTTCCCAAACGCCTGAAGGCCCACCTACCTCATCTCAGTGTGGTGCTCCCCGCCCCAGAGGGGTGTGAGTTGGAGTGGGGTTGTGGGTGGTGGTGGATTCCACTCACATGATTATCTAAGTTAACTCGCCCTTCGATTCTCTTTCTCTTAGCCTGGTGATCTTTTTCCCTTAGCAAGGACAGGACTCATCTTGTTTCTGTTCAATTCTTTGGTTGAGAATGGCTTTTTCCTCCTAGGTGCTAGGGTTTGAACTCTGGCCCTCCATAAGAGCTATGAGTGTTCTTAGCCAGTGAGCTTTCCTTTCAGCCCCAGCCTCCCCCTTTTGAACATGAAAGAAAGAAGGTCCAATCAGTATTCCCTTCCAGCCAAGCTTCTGCTTCTCTGTCACCTGCTGAGAGCAAGAAGGGTAGAAATAGGGAGATCTTGAGTAGAATGTGGTGATCAGAAGTTTGAACTCAGTGACAAGACATAGTGGACAGGCAAAATGGGAGTGCCGTGTGGTGAGGGGAGGATGCTGCATGAAAGCAATCCTTCAGTCTAGACATGAATTCTGATGCTTAGAAAAGTCAGGGTCGTGTAGTGAAGAAGACAGACCATGGGATATATTTGGTATTTATGTTGCCTCTGAAATGACAGCAAGGGACGAAAAATGGGATTTAGAATGCTATAGGAGAATGTTTGAATCAACTACTGAACCTAAGTTGACAGTGCAGGAATAAAACGCAAGGGGGAGAAAGGATGGAAACCAGGGTAAGTGAACAGTGGACAGGGAGGCCTGAGGAGAGCCATGAGGAGGCATGAGGAGGCCACGAGGAAGGAAGAATGGCTGAAATTGTGTCCCAATCTGTGACTGTATTATAAGCATTAGAGGCATTGCCTGCCCAGCTACCAGATAACTCCTTGGGAGTGGAGAATGAGGTCTGTGGAAACGAAAGGTCAAGGATTCAAGAGGGCAGGCTTGGGAGGGCTGTCCACCTGCAGCTCAGAGCTCCTCCCAAGGGTAGTGGTCTCACTGGAATCTGACTTCTGCTCCAGCTATGGGATCAAGGTAGAGATGAGCAGGTGCTCACGGGCACTTTTTTCCCATCTGCTCCTGGACACTGAGTCTGAGGGGCCAAAGTCAACTTCAAGTATAAACATCCTTTAAGGTTTCCCGGAATGCAGTGGCTCAGCCACATGGGTAGCTTAAGAACTGAAATGAGAACTGAGAAGAACTGAAACGTGGGTGACTCTGTCTGATGACATCTGCCTTTGATGCTGTAAACACCCTGTTTTTGTCACGCTAAAGTCAAAGAGCATAGTCTTCTAAGTTCACTTTATGACCTTCAGCTGTCCAAAACCACAATATTGTAATCTGAAAGCTACTTGAAAATGGAAAGAGTTGTCCCATCGCCTTTCACCCGGTGTGCTTGGGTCCTGAAGTGCTTCTGGAAGAGCGTTGGACGTCAAATGTATGTCACTCTTCTGTACTAGGTTCTCACTGCTGCAGGGCTTGAAGAAGTAACCCAACCACCCACCCCATCCCTTAAAGATTAAAGTGAGTGAGTTACATAGATTGCCAATTCTACTTTCTAACTCACAGTGAGTGATCAACACATATGTTATTCTTATCTGACCTTTCTCTCTAGGGTTGCCCATTCAAGTCTTATTCACAGAGAGCAGAATAGCACACTATTTAAATGAGTACAGTTTTCTTTACTTCCCCGGATGTCAAAATGTTTTATAGAATTACTGAGAAGGCTGAGGAAGCAAGCTCTAAGTTGACATGTGCTGAATGGGAGCCACTGACTCCTGCAATCCAAAGACACCAGGGTCCCCACCAACACCAGAGAGCAACAACATCTACTGTGACAAACACTGGCCATGTGGATGTCTCCTATCCCTGACACCCACGAAGCCAAGGCACTGATGTTGCTGTGCAGAAGCTAAATGCCTTCAAGGCCAGGTTCATCAGAAGGGAGAGTCAACAAGGCATTCCTTCTACCTTCCTCATCAACATGCTTGAATCTGATTGGGCAAGATGAGCATGTATCTGAAGACATAGTTGCTGGGGCATTCAGAAAATATAGCTTCTAGCTTTTTAGCCCCTACAACTCAAGCAGGTGTGTAAGAAGAAGGGTAGAATGGGGGCCAAGTACCATCATGCTAGACGTGTCTCATAAGAAAGGCAATTGGCAGGATGCTGACCATTTCTTCTGGGTATAACTACTGATACTCCTTGTGAGGTTAGAGAATACTGATGAGGAGAGGGCATAGGATGAGCCAAAACTGGTGTGGGATGATGCTCTTGTACACTCTAAAGTTTTGTCACTCGTATTGGTTTAACAAAGCACTGATTGGCCAGTGGCCAGGCAGGAAGTATAGATGGGGCAACCAGACTAGGAGAATTCTGGGAAAAGGAAAGCAGAGAGGCAGTCACCAGTCACATGCAGAGGAAACAAGATGGTAATATATTATTGAGAAAAGGTACTAAGTCATGTGGCTAAATATAGATAAGAATTATGAGTTAATTTAAGTTGTAAGAGCTAGTTAGTATTAAGCCTGAGCAATAAGCTAAACAGTTTATAATTAATATAAGCCTTTGTGTGTTTCTTTGGGACTGAATGGCTGCAGGACCAGTTAGGACAGAAACTTCCATCTACACCAAACTCTATAATTCTCCTTGGTTTCCATCAACTGTAAGCATGGCTACTGTGCAGTACTCACTCCCTGAACACATCACCCTCTGTGCTCCCTGTCCTGGGTAGGGTTAGCATTAGTGCAAAGTGCTCTGAACCAAGACTCTGGCTGCCCTTTTCTATTGACTAGGTGTGACCTCAACCTTGCTTGCTCCTCCTCATTTGCCAACCAACAAACCCCTTGTCACATTTAGCAGTCTCTAAACTTATGAGAAACACATTCGCATGTGGTCACTCCATTCCAGAGCAGCATTGTAGAATCACATATCTCTTTTCAATATAAACATTGTCAAAACCACACTATTTGGATCTGCATGGTTTCTGGTAAAACAGGGGCTGTTAAACCTCTGTCCTTGCAAATGTGGTCATAAATAGACAATAAATCTTGATAGGTATATAGGACTGCTGAATCTGGACTCAAACCTGCTCATCCTCACAAGATCAAGTTCAGTTTGCTGGTTCAACCCTCTAACCTTGGCAAAGATTTATAAATGGAAATTTTGCAGATTTCTTGGGGAAAAAAATCTCAGAAAGAAGAAAGAGAAATATTGAATGTTAAAATGGAAGCTGAATTTCACTGTTGGAACCCAGGCCAAAATTGGGTCCTTGGTCTTTTGCTCTATGAAGGTCAAATATGAATTTCTGGATTCTGTCATCTTGATATTTCAAGGGACTAGATGTGAATGAGAAGGTCAGTATATAGATTCTGTTGAGAATTTCTTCTGCCTGGGTGGCATTCCTAAGCACGGCCACCTGCTCAAGAGAGTCTAACCAGGGGTGTCCCCACAAGAATATTGACCAGAAGAGACTGAAAATGTCACATGGCAGTCAGCTTTCTTCCACACTACACATTAACAAGTCTTTCTTTGAAGCACAGTCGATTAAAAACTCAGAGAGAGAAATTGGGGTTCAACCTGAAGGTCAGAAAAGCAAAATAGCCAGCCATTGGCTCTTTCAACCTCAGTCTGAAAATGGCGATCCTGCCTACAGGAATCTCAGGATGAGACTGTGCATGAGAGCTGTCTCCTCCTGTTTTATATTCCTCTCTCTTTTTGGGATTAAAGGCATGCACCGCCAGGTTTCTATGGCAACTAGTGTGGCTTCTGGGACTAAAGGTGTATGTTACCATTACCTGGTCTGTAAGGCTGACCAGTGGGGCTGTTTTACTTTCTGATCTCCAGGCAAACTTTACTTATTAAAATACACATGAAATGCCACTGCTTCTCTTGACTGAACAGGGGCACGAAGCTGACTACCACAGAGCAGAACTCTTCTCTGGGAAGGCACAGTTTTATGGTTGCTCATTATAATCTCACATGGATAAAGTAGTTATTTCAGTCCATCTAGCCTGGCTTCCCCATTGGAGAGTGTGGCATCTGGGAATGAAGCCATCTTAAGAAATCCCAGGTGGAGAAGAGGAATTGACTGTTAATCCTGTTTGACACTCTCTCTTGCCCAGAGCCAATGGTGTGTCTAGCTCACCTCTTCCTGGGCTCTGGGAGGGTTCTACGAGTCAGCCAGCTCCTCCTATCCGCACCCCTCATGGTTTTCCTTTCTTAAGCAATCTGTATTGTGCTTCCTTATTCTTAAGGCGGGTAGATCTTTGAGAAGTGCCCCCTTGGTCTGTCAACATAGACATTTTACCCCTTTAGCCTTGATACTGTTTTGTTCACCTTGGTAACCTACACTCCAAATCATCGATTTGTCACTTCATTGAGCCCCTTCTTTCCTCCGGTCACCCTCTCCTTCTCTTACTCCTGGAAGTGGATGGGCCTTGGCTGGACAAGGAGCCACTGGACTGGTGTGAGCAGCTTCCTCCCGAGGGTAGGAGGGTACCCAGAGAAGCCAGTGGGGAGTGGAACAACGCAGGCCCCCGAAGACCTCACATAAAATGAACTTCCAGTGGATGGGAAGCGTGAGAGGAGAGACGAGGTGAACTAGAAGAGCATAAAATCAAGGGCAGACCTTATACCTTCCCAGTTGTTGTGCCAGGAAACAATCAGCTGGGTTTATAGGTGTGCGTGTGTATGTGTGTGTGTGTGTGTGCCTGCGTGCACGCGTGTGTGTATCCACGAGCAATAAAAAGCATGGGACATATTCCTTAATGATAGTCTCACATCCATTTGGATAGAGTCAGCAAATCCACACAACACTTAGGCATAATACTAACATTGTGCTGGGCAAAGAGCAAACTTGATAGTGAAGATGCTTCTTGCACCATCTTCCCCCTCAACTTCATGGTGTGGGACTCAGTTTCCTGGAAGTGACAACATCTTCAGTCTTCTCGGGCGGTGAGAACAAGGCCCCTCAAGCTGCGTGGCTTTGACCAATGCTTTGGGTAGTTTCTGGTGAGGGCGGGGCTTGAACGCAGCTGCTCTGTCCTTTCCTCTGAGCATGTGCAAAGAGAAAGTTCTCTGACCGCTGCTCTCATGGGAATACTTAGCCTCTGGATCAGGGCTCCCTCACATTCAACCTTAACTACTTCTTAAAGACCTGCTATTGTCTGAATGCTTGAGTGTTTGTGCGAAACCACACGTCATGTCTTCTTATTTATTTGTGTGTGTGCATATGCACCATGGTGTGTGTGTGGAAGTCAGAGACAACATGTGGGAGTCAGTTCTTTCCTTTTATTGTTTGGGTCCCAGAGATTGAACTCAGGTCATGGGTCTTGGCTATAAACACCTTTACCACTGAGCCATCTTATGAGCCTCAGATTTCATGTCTTGGAGCCTCGGTGAGGTCTTTAAAAGTAACGACTTAGGTTATGGGGACTGAACCCTCAGGAGTGGGCTTAGTACCCTTATAAAGCAAGTCTGAGGGAACCCTCTAGTACCTTCCACAGTGTGAGGCTGCAGCAAGAGGGGTTGTTCCCACAGCAGAAAGGCCACCTTTGTCAGACAGTGAAGCCATCTGATCTTGGACTTCGTGGCATTCATAACTGTAAGCAACCTATTTCAGTTTTGATAGCTACCCAGTCTGAGGTGTCCTGCTGTATCACCCCAGATGGACTGTGACAGGGCCTCATCTACACACACAGTCACACTGGCTGCTATGATGTCTAAGGATGGGTTTGAGGGAAAACGGAGTTTAACCCATAGCAGAAGAGATGTTCTCTGAAAACAATTGAAAAATAACACAGAAGCAGGAATTTTCGCAGAACTTATGGATTTCCAGGAACCAGACACAAGGCTTTGAAAGATTCAGTACCACTTGGGTCACTTTGAGCTCCTGCCATCTGCTCTCATGTGTTCCCTTCTTTCCCCAGGAGCAACCTCTAGGGTTCATAGTTTCTGACCCTACATCTGACCACTAAGGTCAGGGGATCTTCCAGGTCCTGAGCCGAAGCGTTGAAAATTGAATCCTGCCCTCCTCAAGCCTTTTGAGGAACAGTGTGACAAGACCTAGATTGTAAGGCCTGGATAGATTTTGTAGCTATCAGAAATGTAATTCTTTTCTTTTTTTTTTTTTAACAACTGAGGATGAGTGACCAAGTTTCTCTATCTGCTTTCTCCCCCATACTTGCCTCCGTGGTTTTAAGTTGTACGTTGGGCCAGGAAATTCCTGCTTTCATCTCAAAGCACATTGTGGAGTCACAGAGCTTCTTTCTTTCCTGGTTGTGCAAAATTGAGCTGGTTGGGTACATCATGGTGCTAAGCTGTTCCCTGGGGCTGCCAAATTGAATCTTGGCTTATGTGCTTATGCCCGTAAAAGGTTGCTTCAGGCATAGCAAAAGGCCAGGCATCATCTTGATGTTTTACACACACACATACACACACACACACACACACACACGCACGCACGCACACACGCACGCACACCACTATCCACCAGGCCCTGTACCACAGATTACGAATTTGATGTCCCCATTCAAATGATGTTTGCCAAAGGAAACGAATTTGAAAATTCTTTGAATGGAAAAGCTCTGCGGGTCTGGACAGTGTTCAGAGACGCAAGAATAACACTAATGCAAGGTTTTACTGAAAAGCCGGTTACCAGGAAGCTCAGGATCATTTTGCTGCGGCTTTCACTGTATGAGAGGTTTCTAACCTCTCTCAGCTGGTGACGCAGTTGGAGCCACTTCTGATGATTCACTGGGGAGTGAGCGGCCATCTTTGTCTCTTTTCATCCACCCATCAGCTCAGCCACAATTGGATCATGCCCGTTCACAAGCTCCTGCCTTTAAGTGCCGAAGCACACCCCATACGTGTACACACGTGCACCCACTACACACAGATTCAGCCACCTTTTCCCTCTCCTCCCTGACCACTTCTGCTTATCGACTGAAAATTAGACCAAAGATGGCCTGCTCCATACCCAGTGGCTGGAGAGGGTGCGAAAAGCTGATCTTGTGGGTTTCCTTTTGAACTCAAATAATGCTGGAGTGATGGTTCTGATGGGTAGAGGCATATACTCTGTCTCCCCTGCTGTTAGGACTTAAATGATTGTTTCCGTGTAGCATCTCCTACCAGTGGTGAGGCACGGGTGGAGCTGGAGGTGTGCACTTCTGGTGCACAGTTTGGGTGTCACGAGGTCCCGGGCTTTTAAATCTCTCTCCCTTTCTATGTCTACCTTCCTGTCCAGCAACCGAGGGCAACTTCCTGAGCTCTGTCCCTGGACTTCTAAGGATGTTTGGTCACCAGTTGTTTATTCTAAGGAGGCACTAGCTTTCGTGGTCTGATCTTCAGTGAAAATCAATGAGGAGTTTCCAGAAGTGGGGTTGGGGGGCAGGGAGCCGCGGAGGGGAGAAAGCAAGAGTCTGGGAGAGGGTAGAAGCGGTGTTGTGGGGACTCTGCTTCTTGTTTTAAATTTTAAAAAGTATGCGTGTGTGTGTGTGGGTGTGTGTGGGTGTATGCTTGAGCATGTGTGCACATGGGAAAGTGTGAGGTTAGATCTCTCCAACCACCATGTGGTTTAGGGGAGTACACTAAGGTCACCTCTGTGGAAGAGTAGTATAAAGGGAACGGCCTGCTTCTGGAGAGGCACTGGTTACAGGTCAAAACGGTTCCCCCAGAGGCTGAATGTGCCGATCTATGCGAGGTCAAGGGGCCTGCAGCCTCTGATCACAGGAAGCACAAGGGTGCAAAAGACATTAGCTGGCTCAGAACCTAATTCAGGCCTAGCTTCCCACGGGCTAACCACAAGGTGCTCCTGTTTCTCTGTGGCAAGAAAGAAGGCCCATAAACCACATTGGCCTAAGGCATACACCGTGAGCTTAAGGACAGCCTTGAGCCTGTCCAAGTGCCCTTGATTTTTACCAAGAGCCGCAGAGGCTGGGGAGGCATCAAGCAGTGTAAGTTCCTGGCCAGCCCTTGTACAAGACTGAAGCCTCGTAAGCCTCTGAGAACAAGACAATTCTTGGTGTAAGTCTGTGAAAGGCTTTGAATGAAAACAGAGGGAAACTGGATCTAACCTGCCGCCCTTCTTCAAGGCTTCCTCTGGGCAGGTTGGAAAAATGTGATTTCAGGGAAGCCCAGAGAAGGCAGCAGTTTTGGGTGGAGGGGAAAGGCTTAGGAAGCATCTTAGCGGATGAATGAGAGATAATTCTAGAAGAAAGTTTAATAATGGGACAGGCCCAAGCTGTCACTGAGAGGTGTCAGGCTTCTTTAATTTGCTGGAATTCAGGGAAGTTTTACAAAATCATGGGGGTGTACGGATTGGCGCTGATCGGTGCTGATGAAGCCTCAGAATGAGCATTGCAGTAAAGCAATGCATGCCGGTAAGTAAGTGCTGAGGAAGACTGGGGTGGGGGTGGGGGCAGGACACGCTTGGACTTGTGGGTTTACTGACTTCCATTATGGAACTACTCCTGCTAGGGCTGACTTCCAGCTACCCAAGTGATGTCACTGGACACAGCCTCAGGAAGAGACCTGCAGACTGTGTGCTTCCCAGTTCCATCATGACTGGCACAAATAATCCCTGGCTTTGATGTGAGGCGAGCTGGGGCAGGGAGGCCCTGATCTGGTTGCCTGCTGTCAGATAGGAGCTGACAGCCTGCTTCAAGATGGCAGGTCAGGCTGTTTTTTGGTGGCTATGACTTGAGCTGGGGGTAGGAAAGTCACCTACAGGTCACTGCCTCTTGAAGGATGTTATTTAAAATTCTCTTTTAACATGAATCCCAGGGAATCAAACGCAGTGGAGAAATTCCAGTAAGCCCAGAGGATTCTGAACAAAACACCATGCTAGAGGCAAACTATCACTGGGCCTTCAGGGGAAAGTGCCCATGGCTTGAACTGACTCTTTTTAATGATGTGTGAGCTGACCTCGGGTAACTGGATCAACAGAGGTCAAGGGGTCATCCATCTTGTGGCTGGTGAAGATTACTGGGAAAGGGAGTGATGCTGCCTCCTTTGGCACTCTGTGCACACTCCATATGTCTTGCATTTTCAAAGACTAGACCCGAATTAAAATCTTAGGCCTGAAAGCACAATTCTACTTGTCAGTCTAGCTGGTCCAGTGAGAAAGCCCCTCCCTTACCAGGCATCTTTGCTTTGAGGGTAGGGTTGCAATGGTTTGGCCTTAGGAGTGCTGAAGGAATAGCCTCTCCACCTAACAGACTATATGGAAAAGCGAGGTCACATGGTCTCTCCAAGAGACAGCCCTACTTCTGAGTGTCTTCCATTGAGCAAGGTTCTGTATCTACTGAATAAACAAATGATCAAACCCCCATATGCAAACATCTATCTCCTAAATGAACTAAAGCAAGAGGGGAAATTTGCTGTTTAATGGCTTATTCCTATTAGCTTCCCTTTCCTCAAGACACTCACTTCATATGGAATGTGGTAACAGGAGGAGTTAGGACAAACTCAGGAGGTAGTGGGAGCCAAGAGAAGCTTTGGACCAGGGGCTTCAAGCTATGCCATTAGTAGGCAGTGTGAGGGAAGGTGGACTGGGAAAATGGGAAGCAGGTAGCAACGGTCCATGGAGATGGACAAGGACATGGCAGGAAGGGAAGAGGGCAGATGAATGGTGTGTGCGCATGCGTGTGTGTGTGTGTGTGTGTGTGTGTGTGTGTGTGTGTGTACCTGGAGGTCAGACGATGACCTTGAATGTTGTTCTTCAGGCAGGCCTGGCACTCACTGAGTAGGCTACATTGGCTAGCCAGGGATGCCCCGGAGCCTTCTTGTACCCTTCCTGTCTCTGCTTCTCGTCACTGGAGTTTTAAGTGGCACCATATCACCCACCTGTCTCAAAATCTGGGTTCTGGGGATTGAACACAGGGCCTCGTTCTTACAAAGCAGACAGTTCACTGACTGAGCCATCTCTGTAGCCCTTGAAGGCTCCTTGATGCCTGCATCTGAAGCTTGGCTAGTGTACCAAGGACGCTGAAGGAGCTATTTCCACAGGTGAAGCAGAATTGCCGAGTGGAGAGAGCTGAGTGCTGCTGGGCTCTACGGAAGAGGTCGCACAGCTGCTTTTCTGTCAGCTTGCTAATCAGTGTTCAGTGCGGAGGCAGAACTCTGAGAA
>PVIU01001299.1:0-224081 GCA_004026605.1 Ondatra zibethicus | reverse complement strand
CATCCTTTCCAATAGGCTTCTGCTATACCATCTACAAGATACTAGAGCACAAAGAGTAAATTACTTGTCCCAGATCACGCAGGGTTTCATGACCAGTATATGTGTGTGTACATGAACATATATGTGTGCATGTTTTCATGCATGGGTGTATATGTATCTGTGCATGTGTTTATGAATGTGAATGCACATGTGTGTATATGTGTCAATGCATGTGTATATGCATGTCTGTGCATGTGTGTTTATGAGTGTGTGTGCATATGTGTGTAGGCAGAAACTGCTTGTTCATCTCCCGACCACTCAGACCCGAATAATCACACAGAAACTATATTCGTTACAATACTATTTGGCCAATGACTCTAGTATATTCCTAACTAGCTCTTACATTTTGAATCAACCCATTTCTATTAATCTATGTATCAGCACAAGGCTGTGGCCTACTGATGAAATACTGGCATCTGTCTCCTTCAGCAGCTGCATGGCATCTCTCTGACTCTGCCTAGTTTCTCTCTATATCTCTGTTTGGATTTCCTACCTAGCTATTCTCTACTAAGCTATTGACCAAAACAGCTTCTTTAATAACCAAAGGTAATAAAACATATTCATAGCATACAGAGGGGAATCCCACATCACATGTGTATATGCATGTCATGCATGTGTGCATGTGTGTCTTGTATGTGCATGTTTATCTTCATTATTATACTGATGGGTGGTAATTTCCTAAGGTTTCCTACACTTGAAATTGTAATTTTCAAAGAATAAGATGAAGAAGATAAACCAAAGTGTTAATTAGTGATGTAGATCTCATGTAGGACTAGGTATGGCACTTAATAATAATCCTATTTGGTTGAGCATAGGACTCAACACTATTGAAACTTTTATATATTAAACATGCAAAAATTTTGTGAATAACATTTTAGACTATTTCTGAAATATAATTTCAGACAGAAGAAATTAGATCAAACTTCTCAAGAGAAATATAATAAGACCCACTAATTCATCTATGTAAATACTCAATATTTTTCAGAAGCTAAATTTAAAAGAATATAATGAAGTGTAATTTTTAAAACATTGTTTATTTCTATTTTATGTATGAATGCTCTGCATGTATACCTGCAGGCCAGAAGGGGACATCAGATCCTATTAGATGGCTGTAAGCCACCATGTGGTTGCTGGGAGTTGAACTTAAGACCTCAGGGAGAGCATCCAGTGCTCTTAAGCACTGAGCAATCTCTCCATCCCTGAACTATAAATTTTATTAATAGTCAGTCAAAAATTGTCTTACAGTGAAGATACATTCTTAATATATGTGGCCAGGAGATTTTGGTCCTGTATGAACAAATGGAAAGTACTTCAAGATTGGACAACACTGGGCACCATAACCCGTGGAACCATACCTATCAATATCAGAATTAAAACATTTTGCATTCCTTCAAAACCAATGCCCAGTTCACATGTAAAACACTTCTACACTCAACATCACGTTTCCAGTGTTCAATATGCACTTACGACTCAGAGACCTCTTTGGATGTGTGGTCTAAATGGTCTCCTTCACTGTTTTGGTGATAGCACATGAGAGAGGCTGTGTGACATTTTGCTGTGGGCAATCATGTAGAGAAAGAGCTGACAGGCGATAACTACATGAAAGGCCAACACCTCATGTTGCAAATGAAAATGATGGGTCTCTATGTTGAGCAACCTGCCTGAGAAGTCAGAACTGCAGAAGTGACTCTGCTAGAAACACTGGGTTCATGCTATGCTTCTGCCTTTTCCCCATGAAAAGGCATGTCTTCTTCAGAACACATGAAGCCAGGACAAGTGAAACACCACTGGGAATATTGTGCGTGTTCCCTTAACCATGCAGCAATGTGGGTGGAGGGGAAGGTTGATTAAATTGTTTGCTCAGGTGACCCCACCACCATCACCACTACAATGGTTGTATTATATTTATCGCCATATGTTGTGATGCTGGGAAAACAGAAAGTTAGAGTCCATAATGGGAAGGAAGGCTTGACAAAGATGAGAGGCACAGGAAGGTGGCTAAGCACATTTTAATCACACATAAGAAGGAAAGAAAGATGGGGGACCCCAAACTCCTAAAGCCTGCTCTCAGACATACTCCAGTAAGGTTCCACCTCCTAAGAGATCTATAATCTCCCCTAATGGCATCACCAGCTAGGGACCAAGTGTTCAAACACATAAGCCTGTGAAGAGCCTTTTTTGTTCACACCACCATAGTTACTTTTATATTAATAATGACTGCTTTATAGTACACCTTATCAAACTTTCATGATAGGAATTATAAGTGCTTTGCACACTATGGACTACAAAGCTTACACTGGTTTTTAAGTTCTAATTTTTTTTTGCTATTTATTCATTCAATATGCATTTTCTTGGTGTTGGGGATGGAAGCCAGTATCATGCAGACGCTAGACAAATGAGACAGATCCTCAGCCCCAGTTGAACTCTATTTAACCCTTATGGTTTGCCAAATAATCTGCTATACCCTGGGAATAGAATTAGAGATAAGGTTTCATGGTTTCAGCCTAAGGCAATTACCACTTTATTTGGGAACACAGCATGTAACTATAAATACATAGTTATCAACTATGCCAACTCTTGTAAAATGTGGTGCCATTGGGAACTAGGGGGTAGGGTACCCTATTTCCACCAGGGAGCAAGGGCTAGGGTGCCAGAAGGGGACATCAGACACAATGGCTCTGGACTGGAAAACCAAAAAGTGAGTTACAGAGTTGCAGCGTGGCTGAGGTGTGTTCCCTGCCCTCAGAAGAGAGGAGTTCACGGTCTCCCTCAGGGGACAGGTTTCCCCCGGCAGGTCACAGAGCAACATATTGAAGAGTTTTATGTAACATGATGGATTTATGCCCAAATAGTTCCCTATGACCTCTGTGCGGAGACCGGGTTTCAGGAGAGCATAAGAAGGGGGTACTCCTGAAGAAAGCCACCTGTTCTCCAGGTGGGGAGAAAGGGACTGGAGCCTTCAGAGAGAGGGAGGATGCAGGGGAGAGGGAAGAGGGGAGAGGGAAGAGAAGAGAGTGGAGAGGGGAGAGGGGAGGAGAGAGGAGAGAGAGAGACAGAGATCGAGACACTGGAGCTCACTCCCTTTGGCCACAGAGTGACTTTGATATTCAAGTGTCTTAGAGGTCGCTTATTTCCCTTGGGGGGGGGCTAAGAGTCCACAGGTGACTTTAGGTCACATATACAGTGCCTAAGCATATCTGTGGAAGGTGCACGTGGCATAGGAAAGGCTTGTGCTGCTTTCCCTTAATGTCATAGTCTCTAGCATAGCATTTGAGGGTCTCTTGTGATATTCTGTGTTTACTCGCTGTCACTGGGGACACTCATGGAAACTTAGAAAAATCAAATTAAACTTAAATATCTGCCGGCACTGGATTCAAATTGATGTAAGACTTGAAAAACTATTTCAGTTTTACACTCTGGTCCTCTTTTTATAAAAAAAATGAATTCTCAAATGAGACCTCCTTCCTCAGCAAGATCACTGGCAGGTTATGAGTAAAGTGTAAACCCGCTGTTATGCTAGCTTTAGTAACACATAATAAAATATTAATTTCATCTAAATTTTACAGGCATATTATGACATGTTGAACATATTTATTTTATTGTTCTTAATTCATTCTTAGCAATTTAAAGCCTTTCACTTCTTTCCTTAATGTCATGATGTTATTAATGTCACTATATTAATGTCACTATATTAATTTCTCTATATTATGCCTCCAAAGCATGAGGACCCAAATTCAGAATCCAGCACCAGAATTAAGCTGGGCACAGTGGTAGATACCAGTAATCCATGCTGGAAGGTAGAAACAAGCAGAGGTTTATCCTGTGAGGGCTGTATTTTTGGTCTTTGTATTTTTTTCTGTTTTATAGCTGAAATGTTACTACTGGGGAAAGGAATTTTTGCCTGTTCCATTCAGCACTGGAAGCTGTAGTTCTTAGTGCTAGAAGATGATCAATGAATGTTTATGAAATAGATGAATGAACACATGAAAATGAACATTCATATTCTGCATGTGTGTGGTAAGTGCATGTGTTCCTGGGAGTATGTGCACATGTGTGTGTCAGTATCAATGCACATAGAAACTATAGATTGATGGCAGTTTGATCCTCATTTACTTTCTATCTTATCTATCTTATCTATCTATCTATCTATCTATCTATCTATCTATCTATCTATCTATCTCTATTTATTTGCGATAGGATCTCTCATAAAACATGGAACCTCGAGTTCATTGCTCCAGGGATCTGCTTATCTCTACCTTCCAGCACCCAGGAATACTGTTGCCTGCCATCCTGCCCAGCTTATCCATGGGTATTGGGGATTTGAACTTGGGTCCTCATGCTTGTGAGGCAAGTATTTGATGGCTGAGTTGTCTCTCTAGGCCCCATATTTTTAGTATCTCAATACCTTTTAGAAGAAAACCATTCACCTCACTTCTGCAGCAACCTCTTGTACTTAAACTTCCCTTTAATTGACTCTCTCTAAAGGTTGGACAGTTCCCTGTGTATATGTCCCATGCATTGCAGGGCATTGCCAGCCTTTGTGGACCAAACGTCCTAGCAGACCTCCATCTTGGCATGCGAAAGTGGCTCCAGAGGGCACTAATCCCTCTAGCTAAGAAGCACTGTATTAGGGAATTATTTCCTTATATGGAATTAGTAATGTTAAAAGTACCTAAATTTTGTATTATTCAGCACCAAATTTTGATGATCTTTTATGTGTAATATTCTATATTAATTCATAAAATATTTTATTGTATCTAATCAGGGAGGTACAAAAGAAAAGGCCTTTATTTGAGCTGAGTATCCATTTGCAAAAGACAGTCCTAGAGTTCTTGGAATCTCTGCAGTGCTAATTTTTGGGAATCTATGAAGACTAGGTTGTTAGCATAAGAATACAGCATCCCAGGCTGAGGACATAGAAGCCCAGTGATTTGTTTCAATGGCAGTCATTAGGGAGAGCTATTACTTGCACTGGTAAAGGGAGAGGAAGTGAGCCCTGTTAACTCACAAAGGCGAATGCTTTGCGAGGACCTTTTTGTGTGATGGGGCTCCTCATAGGAGACTAGCATGAAAATTGACAGAATTCTTTTTATTGATCAAAGTAAATCACATTAATGACAAAACTTTACATGGAGTGTTAATCAAGGAAATAGCACTTGAAGGGGAAAAAATCTCACTCTATTTCCCAAAAAAGACTTGATAAGAAACCAAAGGGCCAGCATATGCTTGGTAATATGAGGCTCAGCTTCAAGAGGGAGGAGACATGGGCAGCAGAGGAGGGTGACTTCAAAGCTCAGCGTGCCTGATCGCTCTCTACAAGAGATCTTGTTTTTCACTCAGTTTGCTAATTTGGCAAGCTACCACAGGCAGAGCTTCATTTAGGACTATGTCACTTATGATCGAAGGACCCATTTTCACACAAAAATGTGATCCCAATCCACTCATCAGACTCATCAGACAGATATCTTTTTAGCTCAGAAAAATAATACAGTAGTGTATATCAAAATATTTTATAAGTGTGACTTCAGAGGAAGAATTGCAGAATGAAAGCAATACATTGACAGATCTGACGTTACAGCCTGTGTTTCTGGAAGCTTAGTTCTCAGTGGCTTAGACTCAGTGGTTCTGGATAACTCTGGGTTATCTTCTGCCAGGGCAAGATCTGGGTGCACATTTCTGATCTTATTCTGAATTCTTCTGTCTTTGACAAAAGGGCTTTTTATATTTGAATCCAAACTATTGGTTATAAAGAAAAATCTTGAAATGTGTATCCTGAGATGATGATTTCATCTTCCATTAGACATGTGCCCCTCAGGGCAGCAGCCTACTCAATGTTAACGCCTGGTAGCTGAGAATGTTACGTGAGACTCACCTTCAGTGGTAGAAACAGACAAGCTACTTTCCTAAAGGTACTGGCCCATTTACTTTGTTCCAGTGTGGGGGACGATAAAGAAATAAAAATAAGCTGCTTAATCTTTTGAAGCAAATAAATAATTTTTTTATTCTCAGATGAAATTTTCCTTTAAGAGTTAATTAACAGAGCCTTTCACTGTATTAACTGGGGAGCTAAAAATCCACATAATAAATTATCTTTGAAAGAGATCATTTATTTGCAATGCTGAGTGTTTAAGAGTGTGTGGAGGTGGTTGAGCACTCAGGGAATTTCTCTTCATGGGGACCGTTCCTCTTGGGGTACCTATCTGCTGCTCATACTTTCAGCTTGGATGGGATTCACTTATCATTTTTGATACACCCCCCCATATATTAACCTTCTCCTTCAATATCGGTTTAGACACACTTTTTATTATGTTTCTTCAGAGCACCCTTATAAAGATTATTTAAGTACCAAATAGCTTTAGTTTCGATACAGGCATTATTACATTTCTGAAGAAGGAAACCAGTGAAAATTCTTAAGATAATCAGAACATTGTTGATCTCCTCATAATCAGAACGTTGTTGATTTCCTCGTTTCTTAGTTGACGGTGAAGTTGACCTACAGCAAATTCTCGTTTGCATGAAGTGGTAATATATGCTGGAAAACTCGGTAAAGGGTAGAGATGGTTTGCTCATTCAGTCTCTCCTTTAATGCTTATGTCTGCCAGGCAGTGGTGACATTTGCGAGATTAGCAGCTCATTAACGTGAAAGTGCTAATGGGACTCCTAATTAGGCATCTGAGACAGACACAGTAACTTTATGCAAAGTAGTGCCAGGGGGCGTTTCTGAGGGCAGGAGAACTCCTTTTCCCCCCTCCCTTTGATTGAAAATAGATTCTGTTCTCATACATTATATGCTGTTTACAGTTTCCCCTCCTCTACTTCTCCCAGTTCCTCCCCACCTCCCCTCCCGTCTGGATCCACTCCCTTTCTGTCTCTCATTAGAAAAGAACAGGCTTCTAGGAGATGACAACCAAACATGACAAAATAGAATATAATGAGAAAAAACAAAAGCCATTGCATTGAGTCTGAACAAGGCAACCAACAGAAGGAAAAGAGACCCAAGAGCAGGCACAAGAATCAGAGGCCCACTTGTCCACACACTCAGGAGTCCCATAAAAATACTGGGCTGAAAGCTATAATATACACACAGCTGACCTGGTGCAGATCCGAGTAGACCCTGTGCTTGCTGCTTCCGCCTCTATGAGGTCAAAGGAGCATTGCTCAGTTAATTCAAAGGGCCTTGCTCAACAGGAGAGCTCTTGAGACACAGCTGTGGCTTAAATTGGAAAGTGGGATGTGTTCATTGAGGAAATAGTATTTGAGTACAGATGTCAGTAAACAGACTATAAATTTGAGAAGACAAATCAAGGGCAGGAAGCTGTTGGCATTGTATGTTCACAAAGAGGGAACAGTATAGAGAAACGCAGATGCAAGGAGTTACTAAAGCAGACTGGTGTCACAGTGGCAGGAACAAAGTAGTGTGAGATAATTTTGGAGAACCTCATATAGATGGCCCATGTAAAATAAAGTTATTCTTTATTTTGCTATCAGTAGGAAACCCTCGTTACACAGAGAAGGGTTTGCAAGCTTGAAAGTTCTCACTATCTTTAAAAGAAGGACCTCCAATGTAGCTAAGAGATGATTTGGGAGATTATAGAGGTATAGTGGTGGTAGGTTAAGCCAAAGAGGTGGTCACTTAGCTGCAATGAAAAGACTTTTATTTGTATCCAAGCTGAGAAGTTCACAGGCATGAGTTCAGTCAGGACTAAAAGAGGGAAGCTTGGGGACCAGATGGCTCTGCATTATGTATTCTTGGGAGTAGAGTATTGTAGGAAAATCTGTTATTCTACTTTGTAAAGCCAGATGACTAGATCACTAGAGAATGATGGAGTAGGCTCTCTGAATCTATGAAGTAACCGAATAAGGTTTTCATCATTCAAGTTGAATTTGCCTTAGGTCAGCAGCATAGTGTGATAGGCAGAAAGGATGCTTGCTCATCCTGACCACTGCAAGTCAGTAACTATCATGGCTGTTTTGATCTACAGAACAAGATGCTGTTCTAGCCTATAAAAGCCGATGAAGTCAGAACTGGGCTGGAACCTGGGGTTTCCTGTTTTCCAGTAACTAACACAGATGACTTATTCAGCCTGAATAGGATGCTTTAAGCTGGGCTGAAAATGACTCCTCATTGGTCGCATGCTAAAGTAGAAGGTGGCTCTCTGGCTTGCTTGGTATCTTCCCTGTCATTTGCATCCTTAGCTGACAAGAACTTAGACGAAAACCATTTTATGATGTTTGAAAAGAAGTGTAGATGGAACAACTCATTAAAAAATTACTAATTGTCAGGAAATATGTGAAAAATTCTTTTATGACGTTTAAATATACTTGACATGAGTGAAGTTAGTCATCATAGGCATAATTAGGGAGCTCATGAAATAAGTTCTATTTGTATAATAGAATACGAAGAAACTGCTAAAATGTTCTTATATATGAATAACTGATAAGAAATTATTTTTAGTTTAAAAACTCTGTGTATATTCTCTGACATTCACTTTTTAATTATATTTAGATACATACATCCATACATGAAGAACCCCAAAGTGCTAAGAAATTATTGTGTTAGACTACAGCTGATTTTCATTCATGCTTTTTATGTTTCTTATGTTATGAAATGAGCACACATTGTTTTGTCAAAATAAAGTTACTGACATGAGAGATGATTTCAATAAAAATGCATCCTTTAAGCCTGTCATTTGGTACAACTCTGGGGCAGTGTATTATTAGAACCTTAAATAACACAGGCTTTCTTAGAGGGGGGCCCTCAGTGGGCCTCACACCCTTAAAGGGTCCATATCTGTTGGCCTAGAAATTCCACAGAAGGGAACTAATTCTAAGGAAAGAGGAAATTGGCACATCTTTACTTATGTGATTTTTAAAATGAATAGTTGTGGAAAATAAAATGCATAAACATGGAAAAAGGTAAACTATTTACTCCCCACGCAAAGGACAGGTGTGCACTGACTTAGTGCTTCCTTGTAAGAATGTCCAAGGAGGCTTTGGAGACCTGTCCTTCCGGCTCCATAGCCCAGACCCACCCCTTTTCTCTATAAACTGTCCCTATTTCTGTCACACACAGCAACAACAGGACAGTGTTTGAAAATACTCGTTCATCGTTTTAAGGCAGGGGTCGTACACCGTGTATACTAAAATCCCATTTGACACTTATCCTTGTGTGGCCGAGAACAGGATGCATAGCCGAGCCGGCAGCTGTGTGTATTCTGAGTAATGAGATTACATGCAGGGGATTTCAGTTTCCTTCCCTGGGCTTTTCTGTGTTTTTCTAAATTTTTACAAAATCACGCACGGAGTTCAGCACAAGGAGAAAAAAAAGTACATCTCATTTCACAAAGGTCAGAGGGGTAGAGAGGGCTGGAGGAGTGAGAAGTCATCAAAGTGTTTATGGTTCTCCATGAATCCCTTCAAACATCCATCTTTATTGTTTACGGCAGCTGGCTTTTTCTAATTCTCCTTGGAAACCCCCTCCTCTGGTGAAGTACTTTCAGAGACTTTCCAATACGTGGAAAACCGTAACTTCCATGCAGTGGGAATGCTTCCTCAGTTACCGAGTCGGGTTCAAGAGGGTCCATCACTATTGGTTCTGTGGCAAGCACATTAGGAAACACTTCCCCGCTTTGGCCATGTGGTCTCCTGGAGGCCGTTAGGATGTCTGCTAGAAGGAGCGTAAGGTGGAAATTTCCAAGCTTGAGTTTGCAATCTACCACCAATGAGCTTGAGAACGTGAACAAGTCTGAGTCTTTGTGTTTAATGATCCATTCATTCTTCATTCGGTTAACCAATACTGAGAACAAGTTACCTGGTAGTCTCTGTTACAAGCCAGACAGAGCAGTGAACAAAGGAAAGGATCTCTTCCAGAGGCAGAAAAAAGACTGTGTTATGTAGGCGTGTGCCAGACTGAAGTGAGCGTTGTGGCGTAAAAACTCAGATTGATAGACAGGCGGGCACAAGACAGAGAAGGACTATCTTATGAATTGTCAGAGACAGACTGGCACACTACAGGAAAGACTTGGCAACCTTGAGAGGCAGCCATAGTCACCACTTTGCTTCCTTCATTGGACTGTTAGAAGCACACTGCAGGGGTGGGTGCCTTTGCAAAAGTAGAAGGATGCTTATACTTCTCTGGAAAATTTGCCTTTGGTAAGACAAGGGCCGGGGTTTACTTTTCTCTGTTGGAGAGCATTCTCCCTCTGGATATAAATATTCCCCCATAGCGAGTGGCGCTTCCACAGCCAAGCCCCTCCGTGTGCTTTTGCTTTTAGCAATGTGATTCTGCACAAAACTGTAATTTGGTGATAACAAGAGACATAGTCAAGCAGTCTACTGGTACCAGCTCACAAAATGTCACACTACAATCCTATCTACACACTTCCCTAACCTCAGCAATAAACCCAGTCCATTTCCTTGTCTTCTAGACTTTCCTCTGTGGATATTTTAATACTCACATATATCACAGACCCCTTGGGACAGATTTTAAATCATAAGGAAGGACCATGAAAGTTTCAGGCTGTGAACGATAGGTTTCGTACTTCTTCGCGTGGCCCAGATGCTGGATATACCAGGTCAGGTTCCTTGGAGGTTGACCCTTTGTCCTCAGGTATTGATGGGCTTTGGTGAGATGGAACATGGAAGAGCATGGGGACACTGGTGGCTTCAAGCCAAGCAAAATCTCTAGAGCTGCTGTGCATGCAAGAGAATCTAGTGTCTGCCTGCAGTTCTGGAAAGGAAGCCACACAGTGTGGAGAGAAGGGGTAATGCAGACTGGAATGGGAATCTCTCAACAACTCAGGGCTTTTTTTTTTTTCTGTTTAAGATCCTTTGTTAGTAACAGATGATATTTCACTGGGGAAATGAACAAAAATACCTTTTTCTGGTGATGCTTGAAAATGCTAATGAGATTAAAAATGAAGAAAAAAGTGCAAAGGAGAAGAGAGAAGGGAAACAGAACGAGGAGAAGCAGAAGATGCTGAAATGTGAGGCACTTATAGGGCATAAATAGGACATGCTCTATATGCACCTTTTAGGAAGGCCAGAGACAGACTGAATGTCAGAGTTAGGACTATTAGCCAGCCGGTTTGTGCTGACACTCCTTGCTGTGTGCAGCACACTGAGACCCGTGCAGCCTCATCTCATGCCAGCGCTCACGGTCTGAACAGAACATGTAAACAGCTAGGTCACCTCACATAGCCCCTTTTGTTAGACAGTGCTCAGTGCATGTTCCCCAATGTGAATCTATTGTGTTGAGAGAGGGACCCTGCAGCTGGTCCATCTAGGTTTAAACCCTGGCTCTCCACATGCCACATGTGTGACCTTCAACTTAGTAGTCAACTTTTCTGTCACTTAGCTTCCCCATTCCTAAATAAGAATACAAATATTACCTACCGCAAAGAATTGATATGGTGATGAAATTGAATGTGTGTGTGTGTGTGTGTGTGTGTGTGTGTGTGTGTGTGTGTGTGCACTGCGTCAGAATGATCTGATTGGCTGCGTCCAAATCCTGACATTCAGATTCTGTAGTCCCTACTTTGTGACAGTAAATTAGAACCACAACACTGAGTGCTGCTGTTGACTGAGCTCTCTTCATGGAGAAGCCTGTGGACACTATCACCAGGGAGCAGGGGGCTGCACTGTGCTGACAGGGCCTCTCTACATTGCCTTGCCAAGTCTGGTCTGTTTACCCCACTGTCCTGGAACAGGAGTCTGTATTTGTTCAGGACTGAATTTTGTCACATTCTGCAGATGCTCCAACTTGGTCATTAGTGATCACTAAGATGACCGTGTCTTCCTTTAAAATGCCCTTACTTTGTCCTAGGAATGTTTTTACTTCTTTTCTGCCATGAATTATTCAGTTTTTTGAACACTCTTTGCTGGTTCTATTACCTCAGTGGAAAATGAGAGATCTGATGCTTTTCCTTTGTGGAGAAGACGACAGATTTGCTGTGATAGGAGGCTGCTTTTCCATTTCTAGGCCCCCCAGACCTGAATAATCACACAGAAACTGTATTAATTACAACACTGTTTGCCAGTGGACTGGGCATTTTCCTAGCTAGCTCTGATATCTTAAATTAACCCATTTCTGTTAATGTGTGTATTGTCATGAGGCTGTGATTTACTGGTAAGTTTCTGGCATCTTTCTCTCTCAGCAGCTACGTGGTGTCTGCCTGACTCCACCTTTATTCTTGCTGCACTCGGTTTAGTTTTCCTGACTACTTACATTCTGCCCTTCCAGTCATAGGCCAAAAGAGCTTCTTTATTAGTGGTAATAAAACATATTCATAGCACACAGCGTGGAATCCCACATCCATTTGCTTCTGTTATAACTTAAATAAGAGGTCACTGCTTAGCTTTATGGGAATTGTAGACAGAAGTTTCTGTCCTACCTGGTCCTACAGCTGTTCAGTCCCACATAACCACACAGATGCTTATATTAGTTATAAACTGTTTGGCTTATTGCTCAGGCTTATTATGAACTAGCTCTTATAACTTAAATTATACCATAATTCTTATCTATGTTTAGCCACGTAGCTTGGGACCTTTACTCAGCAAGGCATTCTTATCTTGCTTCCTCTGCATCTGATTTGCGACTGCATCTCTGCCTTTCCTCTTCCCAGAATTCTTCTAGTCTGGTTGTCCCACCTAAATTTCCTGCCTGGCTACTGATCAGTCAGTGTTTTATTAAACCAGTATGAGTGACAAATCTTTACAATATACAAGAGCCACAGCAGGTACTCTCAATCTAAATGCTGTCAACTTGTACCTTTACAGTAGTGTGCCTTTTAACAACTGTACAACAATGATTGGCATACATGACAATTTAATGAACACTGTTTATCTGTGCAAGTAGAACATGGGTCTAGTCCAGTTCAAATTAATGGGGACCTGGACTAGTGATACATTGGGCATTGATGTGGTGAATTGAACTGAGGGGATGATAGAAAAACCACACTATGACATATGCATGATTTAGAGTGGAGTATGGGCTATTCAGGTAAACTGATATATTTTAGTGCATTCGGGCCACTGTCACCAACAGATAGACCAGAGGAAAAATCTCTGAGTTGGAAGGATATCAGAGACAGTCTATGAAGGTGGCATCAGTCTCTTTAGGGCAGATGTGTCTTCCTCATAGCTCACACTACCATAGTGAACAGGTGTTTCTAGCTTTAAAGGTTTTCTGATTACCACAGTTACCCAGATTTCCATTCATGTGTACCAGGAGTCTGTCCCTGTATCTGTCAGGTTCTTTTTTTTTCTTTTTTGGGGGGAGGGTATGTGCTCTGTTTATTGATGTCTGTCACTGTTTTTATTGGGGGGGGTGAGCTCTGTATCATGATACTTCAATTCTAGTGGTGTTTGCACTTTCTCTTGCAGAGCTTAGCTGCATTCTGGTTAAAAGTATGAATTTTGGACTGCATTTGTCTGGGCTACTGATGTGAGTTTTTTTTTTTAATATAAGAGAAATAAATAGGAAGTGTAGCATGATGGGCCTGCCTGTCGGGGTTTCTGTCCTACCCAGTTCCCACAGCTGTTTAGCCCCAAAGAAAATAACACAGACGTCTCCAGAAGATTATAAACTGATTGGCCCATTAGCTCAGGCTTCTTATTAGCTCTTGTAGCTTATATTAACGCATTATTCTTATCTATGTTAGCCACATGGCTCAGTGCCTTTTTCAGCGGGGCAGGTCACATCCTGCTTCTTTGGTGGTCTGGGCAGGACTGGGGAGGAATGGGCTTCCTCCTTCCCAGCATTTTCCTGTTCTCATTGCCCTACCTTTACTTCCTGTTTGGTTGTCCAACCTATACTTCCTACCTGGCCAATCAGTGTTTATTTAAAACATGATTGACAGAATACAGACAATTCTCCCGCACCAAGGAAGCCATCAATTTATTCACCTCAAAGTCAATATTCATGGAACAGCATGAGTTCAATACTAAGGAAAATTAGAAATGAAAAAAATGATTCTATTTGGGGACTTGGATCTAATTTTATAGTAATGAACAAAACATGGATTTTTTTACTAGGACTTCAGTAATTAGTAAAAATTGGGTTGTGATGGACTTTATCTTAGAAGAACAGATATGTAAGTAGTTCATTTAATCTGATATAAATCTGGTTATAATTCCACCAATAGCTACTGCTGGAGCTGAGCTGGTAAATATTGGGAGGTGGATTACTCTTGGTGTATAATTAATTTGAAATCTCTAAAATGCAGGAATATGCTCTAAAATGTTTCAGAAAAAAAGAGCAGTCAGAGGTATTGTGTGGATGAATTAATACACACAGGCCACATTTGCCTAGTCCTGAGTAAATAGCCACTGCAATTATAATAAAACAGTGCAATGTTATTATAAAAGTTATAATAAAACATAATAAAGGATGACTGTATCCCCAGTAATTATCTATATAAAGAAAAAGAGTAGCTCTAAAATGTGTCTTTATTTTTGTTTTTGTTTTTTTGTTTGTTTGTTTAACCTACTCCCAAAAAATAAGCAGAAAATATTCTCTGAAAAATCTCGATGTTTTTTAGTTAACGTTACGTAATTAGTAGCTCATTCTCTGAGCTTTTCATTAGGAAAGGCCCCTATGTCCACTTCTTTACCTTGTATGGAACGAACCAGACCTCCCCTTGAGGCAATGTCTCCTCTCCAAACAATTTGGAAACCTGAGAGACACAGGTTATTGTTGGAGACCAGGACGAGTCAAGCACAAACATCTGATAAAAATCTGCTCTGCCTGCTTGCTGCGACTTGACCAACCTGATGAGAATTGGTGCTCCCTGCTTGCTGCGACTTGATGGGCTAAAGCAGAAGAACCTGAGAGCAGCTCGCTTGCCTCCCAGCCCTCACCTGCCTCTGCATGGCATGCATATTTCTTTCTTCATTTAGGTATTTAAGAACAAGACCCTGTTTGGCATGTGCTTTTCTCTCAGTTTGGGGATGGTGCCATTTGGGACATGTACTGGCAAAGGATCCTTTAAAAATAACTGGTACAAACAATGATGGTTCTGCTTCTTAAATGGATAATCAGGTGAGCATGTGGGTGAGCTAGGTTCTCTCATTGTTCATGCGTAGTTCAGATGCTATCTTATGAGTTTTAGCCAAGAAATAATGGGTCTGATGAAGTATGCTGAGACACATGCTTTTTGTTTCTTTCTATGAAATAAGAGTTCTTCCCTTAATTATGAAATACTCAAATTGAGAAAAGTAAGCTGACGTTAAGGATAACCATGTAACCTGCCACCTAGTAATGCTTCATATACTTTTTCAAATACTATTTACGTAAAGAAATAAAATGGCAAGATATGGGTAAAAGGGCCACATCCATCCAAGTCCTGTGTTTCCACACTGGTATTAATGACTGTCCTGGAGTTGGTGCTGTAATAATGCCCATCCTGCTTCTGCACTTAGGCAGCTTCATCTCTCTATAAACAATATACACTATTTTCAAGTTTTGAAAGTTCAAATGCCATCACAGTCTTTAACTTCTTTTGTAGGCTTATTACTCAGCAACATATTTTGAATGATATGTGTTGCTATATTCAGGATAGCTGATCAGTTTTAGCTGCTGTGGAATATGCCATTGCAGGATACTAGACATGATTTAACATCTTAAAGTTATTAAATACTTCCTATCAGACATTCTGATAAGTATTTCCATGTATGTGTGGCTTGATATTTTCCCCATATTATACCTTCATTTGGGGGATGTTTGCAAGAGAAATGTTCTTATTCTGTTGTTCTCTGAAGCCCAAGTGTTAACTACATTGTAATTGTGAAATGAGCAGATGTAAGATCCTAGAGAGGACGCCAGTAGTTACAAAGCCTCTCACATGGATTACAAATCCTCCCCACAAAGGAATTAGGGAAAAGTTTGGTGCAGAGAACCCACTTTATCAGGCATAATATGTACGTTTTGCTTATGTAGTCACTCATTTATTTTTAGACTAGATCTTAGTAGCCCAAGCTTCCCTGCAGTTCACTGTGCAGCACAAGCTAGTTTCAGATTTGCAGCAGTCCCTGCCTCTGTCACTTGAGGACTGCGTTTACAGGCTTGAATCATAATGGTCATTTGTTTTTAATGTTTTGTAAGCACTGGGAGGGTAATTCCACAGAAGTATGTGGTCTTTGAGAATGTTTATATTGTTTATTCTAGGGAAACAATGACCATGTGTCCTATGAAGCAGGACACTTGGGTGGTTCTGCCCTGATAAGCTTCATCGTGGATCTGTGCTGTCCCCCTGCTGAAGGTGCAGATTTTTGTAGATGTCTGAACACAGAGAAGCCATTGGGGACAAGCTTTATGAGCTTGCACGGGTCCTTTTGCAACCTGAGAAGCCTTCATGTATTATCTGCCCCACTGCGTTCTTCATCTCGTTTTCAGACTAAACACCAAAGACATGCAGCTATCCAACCCGGCAGCTGAGAGCGCATTCATAACAAAGGATTAGGCCTTGCCTCTGCCGCAGTCTCCCTGCATCACCAAGTCATCAGCATTATGATCGGAGGGGCTGATCAGCTCTTAGGAAACTGCTCTATATAGTGCTACCGAAAATATTCAATTCTAGATTTATTTCATTTTTTTGAAATATCTGACCATGACATAATTTTTATTATGACTCTTGTTTATCCTGTTTCTTATGTTGGAAATCTCCCAACATCACTTCCTATAATTTTCTTATTGCTCATGACTTTGTATCAGTTATGAAGCTTAGAAAATGGACATTACAGAAGATACCAAGTAAGTATTCTTATTAATTTCTGTGTGTCCATTTTTATCAAGTCCATTTTACCAAAAGTTCTTAATATGCCTTGTTGAAAGAGATTTTTCCAAAATATCATAAGAAATAAACCTTTATAATTACATATATAACCAACAAATAGAAAGCAAAAATGTTTCATACAGCTATGAATGTATGTTAACTTTATCCTCAGACAAGCTATATGTGCATGTCTAACTGTATGTTAGATATACTTAAATGTTAAATATGTCTATATATTTATTTATTTATAGATTTATAGATACAATTCAAACGTGTATGTAGTAAGAGGCGCATGGGCTGCGTTCCCAGTGCCTGGTTCCTGGTGCAGGGCCCCTTGTTCCGTCCTGCCCGGCTCCCTGCACGTACCTGACATAATTACATGGAAACTGTATTCATTTAAATACTGTCTGGCCCATTAGCTCTAGTCTCTTATTGGCTAACTCTCACATATTTGTTTCACCCATTTCTAATAATCTGTGTGTCACCATGAGTTGTGGCTTACCAGGAAAGATTCAGTGTGTCTGACCTGGGATCTTCATAGCAGGTGGTTCTCTCTGACTCTGTCCCCTTCCCAGCATCCTGTTCTCTTTTCCCTGTCTATCTAAGTCCTGCCCTATCAAAAGGCCAAGGCAGTTTCTTTATTAACCAATGAAAGTAACCCAAATACAGAAGGACCCTCCTACACCAGTGTATGTATATTTATATTGAGAGCTATATTTAAAGTACTTGTAATCCACAGAGGTTTACATATTGTTCTTTTGTGTCACGTGTAAAGTTCTCATTTTAGTCATTTGTCATTCTCCCAAGATTGTCTAGTTTTGTATGTCGTTTTTCTTAGAGTTCACCAGACATTTTTTAAGACTAATATTTTGAGTTGTTTGTCACATAATTAGTAGCTCTTCGTTTACTTAGGACTGATTTCTGTTGTTCTGTTCTATTCCCTCAATGATGTCATAATTTCCTTTGCTTTTGTGAGCTGTGACTTTTCATCTGTGCATGCTCTGTTGATGACACAGGTAGCTTTTGACATTTGTTAGGGCAGGGAAAGTTATTTTCCTTGCATCATATTGAAAGATTCTGCTGCTGCCTCTTCTGGCCTTGCTGTAGAAGTTCTGAATGGGCTGTAATAGACAAAGGTCTACAGAAAGGTTTTAGAATGTTGTCTACAGGGTGCTGCCTGAAGTCTCAGTCCACAAGTGCCAGCCACTGAGAATGTGACTGAAGCACAATTAATAAAAACTCAGAGTCAGAAATTGGGTTTCAACCTGAAAATTCTAAAAGCAAAGCAGTCAATCACTGGCTTTTATCTCAGTCCAAAATGGTGATCCTGCCTCCAGGAATCTCAGAATGAGACTGAGACTGAGAGCTGTCTCCTTCCATTTTATAATGCTCTCCACCCAGTTTCTGTGGCATCTGGTGTAGCTGCTGGGATTAAAAGCATGTATTATCACTTCTTTGTCTGTAAGGCTGACCAGTGGGGCTGTTTTACTTTCAGATCTTCAGGCAAACTTTATTTATTAAAATACAAATGAAATGCTACTACATTTCCCATTTTTGTCTAAAATAAAAAAGAAGGCTATAACTAATATAAGAAAAACTATATACAATAAGTACACACTATATACAGGCAATCAATAAATCAACAATGTGTAGTTCATTTGCATTTGAATAATTCATAAAAAATACTTCATATCTATCCTATCTTGTTGAGTCCAAAGTCTTATACCTAATTTGCTTTCTATCATAACATGCTTTCTGTATCAGCTAAACAAGGAAAACTATAACTATAGCTATCTAGTCTTCAACTCCCTCAGAGACCCAAGAAGGAAATAATATTAACTGAGTAAGCATGAAGGGCAAGTAAGCGACTTCCAAAAATGTGAGTAATGACAGAAACAGCTGGCTGCCTAGAAGTTCCTCTGCAAAGTTGGAACATCCATCTTCAGCCTATAGGTCTAGCATATCCAACAGACTTTTCTGTAAAGCAGGATATTTTGTGTCCTGCTTATCTAATTAGGACAGAATACTGTCAGCAGTTGAGTCAGGGGCATTTTCTTGCCCAATGGCTGACTTTTGCCACAAAGAGAGTAAACCCCAAGTGGAGTTTCTTTGATGCCCATTATCTCCTCTGAAGTAGATTGGTGTTTTCAGGAGCAGACATGTCTCATTGTCATAAAAAAGAAGAACCTAGGTAATTAAAACATCTTAACTGCCATAGTCTGTAGATCTCTGAAGTGTTTGAAGATGACCCGTCTACCTAAAATATATCTTTGTTTGACCTTGAAAACATACCTAATGTGACTACAAATTTGATTATACTAGGTGATTAACTATTAACCTCTATTTCCTAATTATCCTAAGCAGTTGGTAATAATAGTTTTCAAGGACTAGAAATTTGCATTGCATTATTAAATGTACAATATTTACATTTTATGTAATATTGTAAATGTACAAAATTTACAATATTAAAGTGTTGGTACAATACCTTGAATGAGATTAGAAATGTATGTACAGTATGTTTTAACAAAATTAATCTTAAACTTGTATCAATATACAAAATTTCTATACAATATACAAAAGTCCAATCTAATGTAAAACATTTAAAACTAGTAGTTGCCTTTTAAAAGTAGATTCAACAATCTACCTTTTCATTTATCATATCTATATCCTCCCTTTAATCTACCCTTTTATGCTATCACATCAGTATCCCTCCTTTTTTTCTTTTCAAAGCAAGAACCTTGAATCTAATTTCCTTCGTTTAGCTTTTTTCTTGACAATTATCCATAACAACTTGCTTCCTCTTGTTTTATAATCTCCTCTAGGGCTGGGATTAAAGGCATGCACCACTGGGATTAAGAGCATGCACACACCCCCAGTTTCCATGGCAACTAGTGTGGCTACTGGGATTAAAGGTGTGTGTTTCCACTGCCTTCTCTGTAAGGCTGACCAGTGGGGTTGTTTTACTCTCTGATCTTCAGGCAAGGTTTATTTCTTAAAATACAAATAAAATGCCACTAGAGGTAACTACTTGATTGTTGTTTAATGATGATCCTTTAGTGTTGTGACAAGGCTTCACTTAAAATCTGTTTTCTGTGATGGACACTGTATAATCTAGCATGTTGGAACATACCTGTAATCTCAGCCCTTGGGAGATGGAAGCAGGGGCATGAGAATGGCAAGGTCATTCTTAGCAGCATAATGGCTTTTAGGTGAAGTTGGTCTCTATGGTACACAATCTCAAAATTCATTTTTTTCTTTTCTGTTTCATTCTTTTGTTAATATTCAGTTAGTTCTCTTGGATACAGCAGTTCACCAATCTTAACTGTGCTCTGGGATAATGCTCTTATATACTGTAAAGATTTGTCACTCATATTGGTTTAATAAAACACTGATTGGCCAGTAGCCAGATAGCAAGCATAGGCAGAGCAACCAGATTAAGAGAATTCTGGGAAGAGGAAAGACACAGACACAGTATGCAGAGGATGCAGAGGAAGTAAGATGAGAAAGCTGCACTGAGGAAAGGTACCAAGCCATGTGTCTAAACATAGACAGGAATTATGGGTTAACTTAACTTGTAAGAGCAAGTTAATAATAAGCCTGAGCTAATAGGCAAAAACAGTTTATAATTAATATAAGCTTCTGTGTGACACATTGGGACTGAACAGCTGCAGGGCTGGGCGGGACATAACTGCTCAGAATTTTATTTCTTAATGAGTTTATGACCACAAACTACAGAAATGAACACCAAATTCCAGTGGTTTATCAATTCAGTTTTGTTTATAGCCTAGGATTGGAATGATAGGTTAGGGGACATCTATCCAGGAGGGGATACAGGACTCTAGGCTTCTATGGGGTGGATTTTATCTGGTCTTTGCTGTTACCACTTAGCTCTAGTATTAACTTGAAAGCAGTCATAAAAGATGTGCAATAAACATGACAGACAGCACAATAACACGTAATTTATGACAGCAGGTGATAGACTCATTTTGCCCATAAATATAATCCTCCAGCTCCTCCCCCAAGGCTTGAGAACTCTCCTCTGTGTGTTTTGCATGCTGCTGGCTCTACAAGAAAAAGGTGAGAATCAACTGGAAAGCTTCTGTTAGATAGACTCCAGATCCACACTCCTCATTTCCATCTGCATTCTGTTGGCAGGACACAGTTATTCGACATTTTTCATTTACATCTGCATCCACAAAAAAATCTAATCTTCTATCTAGTTTCTACTTAACAACTTCATGAGAAATCATTTATTTCCATTGCCTAATTATTTGGGTTATCATCATCAATCGGGAAGGGTAAAACAACACCAACGGCAGTGAACACATTATTGTTGCTTTTGTTCCTGATGTTCATGACCCACTAAAAGCAGTTATTAATTTTGATGGTTAATTTTATGACTATGGAGGAATTTATTGTGTTGTAAAGAGCCTATGTCCTTGTGTTTGTATTCTAAAGCAAGTGTTCTGTCCCATAATTCAGTGGGCTACTGGCATTGGTCAGGCCCAGGAGCTAATAATGGTTTATGTATTTTGGAGAGTTGTAAATTTAAACAGAAGAATGTCTAACACAGTCTGTATGTGGCTCATAAACTCAAAATATTTACAGTTTGATTCTTAAAGATAAACATTTCCAAGTCCTGATCCATTCTTCTCAAATTGTATCCTCTGTTGACTTTAGGAGCAGAACTTCAGAATAGTGACAATCTGGTCTCCAGCCCTCTCTGTGTGGAAAAGAGTGCTCTGTGCATTGCACAGTGTCCAGTGGCATCTCTGGCCTCCATGGATGGTTAAAGAGAGGCTCCAATCAATCATCTTTGCGTTATGCAGTTTCTAACTAGTTATCAGAGAAAGGACCCTCAACTTTTTGCCACCTTTCTGGACTATACTATTGTGTGGTCCAGCAGCAAACATATGTCAGCAGGTTCCCACATGGTCAATAGAGTCATGTTGATTTCTGTAACAGCCCTGGCTATCCTGGAACTAGTTCTGTAGACCATGGTGGCCTCAAACTCACAGAAATCCTACTTCTGCCTTCCAAGTGCTGGCATTACAGGTGTGTGCCACCAACGCCCAGCTTCTTGTTCTTTCATTTCAGTTACTTCTTCAAGATGAACCCATAGCAACACCCTTTGGTTTCATTTATTCACAGATAATAATTTGTCTGTCATTCAGCAGTTTGTGTTTTGGAAGTCTTTTCGATCATATTCCACGCCTTTGGAGTCCTTGTCACCTTTTCCAGCTGTCTTCCAGTATTGATTGTTGTGATGAAGAAGAGTGTGGTGAGACTGGTTTGGGGTCCCCAGAAGTGGCTTGTTCTGGCTGCCTGAAGAGGATTTTCCTCATCAGTCACATGTAGAGACTATTTGACTTGTAGGTTGAATTTTCAGTTTTCTGACTTTATAAAAGACAAGACTTCAAAACGTTTACTTTGAAATTTGAACTCTTCCAGGCTGGCAATGTAGGCTATAATGCTCTCTTGCAGTGCTGGGCAGTGGTGGTGAACTCAAGTCTGAGCAGGCTCTGTCACAAAGAAAAACAAAACCTTGTTCAGTACTGCATGGTGTTGAAGATTTGTGATGTAAGCTAGGCTAGTAAAGCATTTTCCACTCTCAATGTGCCATAAGGACACCTGTATTATAACTGCAAAGTGTTCCAGTGTGAAATCGTCCTGAGATAGCCTGGATCCTTCATATCCATAGATCTAGTTTGTTTCTTTGTTTCAGAATTTAAATATATATACATATACATTATGGATGCCCTCCTGCCTCAGCCTTCTAAATGCTGAGAGTATAAGTGTGCAGCACCATGACTGGCTTTGAGGTCTTACTTTAATAATTTGTGTTTCTTTTATTTCTATATACATCATTTTTTAACTCATTGAACTTTAAATGTTTTGATTTTCCCTTCTCTCTTTTGCAGTCATTTGTATTACAATTTTGTGTACTCTGACCCCATAGCTGTTTCTTTGGTTTTTCTTCCCCACTCTTTCCTTAGCTCCGCCAGCTCATGGTTAATATGTATTTGTTGTTTGTCGGTGTCTGTCCTCTGACCTCTACACACAAGTACAATTAGAAGAAATATAAACCACATAGTGACAGTCATGGCAGTCTCTGATACTCATAGTTTGACCTCCTATACAGAATTTTTTTCTTCTACGGTAGATGCCATATGATATGACTGGAGAACCAGAAACATGATAGCTAAATAAAAACATTGAGACAGGGGGCATTTTTTTGAGCCAAGGTCTCAGAGCTGTATTTTGCTAGATTCTGCATTGGAACAAAACCTTAAGATAGGATGCATGCAATTTTAGAGGAAATATAAAGTGAAAATGTCCTCATGACCTCGCTGCGTGGTAAGTCATTTACTCCATATATACAGTGGGACTTAGGATCCAATGTTCTGCTAACAGGTAGGCAGTTTAATAGCCAGCACTGAATTAATTAATAACAAATCAATGCCTAATAGCAGTGTTTTATAAAAACACTCACTGCTTCAAGCTCCATTTGGCTTTGCAATTGCAGCTACCTTATTGTATTTGTTCTTTCGCAGCAGGAAGGCAGCGTGTGCAGGCTTATAAATGTTTGGGACTATCGAGAGAAACAATTAGATTCTACTTTGCCCAGTTAGATAACAGATGTTCTAAGTTACTAATTACCCTGGGAACAGTATCATTTAGTTAGACTATATTGGCTCATTAAAAAAATTCCTTTCAGTTTTGTTCCAACAGATACCATTTTCAGCTTTATATAGGCAGGAGAAAAATCATGAGAACATATTGCCGTCTGTACCTGCTGTTTTCAGATCCTAGTGACAGAAGCCTGGTCTTTCAAATGTGTAGTGTGTGTGCATGTGCGTGTGTGTGTGTGCGTGTGTGTGCGCGTGTGTGTGTGCGTGTGTGTGCGCGTGTGTGTGTGTGCGTGTGTGTGTGTGTGTGTGTGCGCGTGTGTGTGTGTGTGTGTGTGTGTGTGTGTGTGTGTGTGTGTGTGTGTGTGTGTGTGTGTGTGTGTGTGTGTGTGTGCGTGTGTGTGTGTGCGTGTGTGTGCGCGTGTGTGCATGTGTGTGCGCGTGTGTGTGCGCGCGTGTGTGCATGTGTGTGCATGCGGCATTACCAGGCAGCCTGTGGGGACATTGAGGCACCTGTCTCATCACCAGTCCATCTGCGGCTGACTGTGTTCCCCTGCTTTCCCCACCGTCTGACAATCATCTGGCTTCTTCTCTTACCTTCTTCCTCCTAGCGCACATCTTTGATTATCTGTCAGCTTAATTACAGATTCCACACAGGGAAGGTATTTGCCTCGGGGCGTTCCCAGATTGTGTTGGAGTACATAGAAAGTTACCTAGTACAAATGATTTTTTGACAAATTAGCATGTAATTCCAATTTTCTCATCAAGTATTTATTTAGTGTTTTCTTTCAGTGTGGGACTGTGATTCTGTGCTTCAGTTAGGCAAATGCTTATAGCTCTGGGCACCTGCAAGGTTCTGCAGTTTTAATGAAGATTGCTGCCTGCACTGGGCTCTCAAGTTTATTTTGCCCCATGTAAAGTACTTCTTTAGCCGAGCTAAACCAAAAACCATTTGGTATTTTATCTTTTCATCTTACAGTCCATCATCAACCAAGTTGCAGGAAATTAAAATATAATGTTCATAAAGTTGTTAGCTTTTTTCTCTTTTAACTAGCAATTACAAGCGAAGAGTCAAAGAGGCTCCTCTGTAACAGGTACCCTTCTCATTTTTGCCTCTCAAGGGTGTGTTTGCTCTTCTCTAAAACCAACATCAGAATGTGTTTGGCTGTGGACACCTGTGAATCAACACTGTGTTATTCCACCATGGAAATATTTCTTTGACTTGCAGTTTTTAATTCTTCCCCTATCCACACTCAGCACAAATCTTCTGCCTTCTGAAGCTACTGATTTTTGTTTCTACAAGTGAGTTCTTCTAAATCATTTGACATTGCACTTGAATGTAATTATACAAATGGTGTTTTGCCTGTGGTGATTAGCCATCTCGTTTAAGTTTAAAGGATGAGAAGCTATCTCACAAAGAGTGAGCTCCCCTTCCATTCAGTATTATGCAGTGCTTACCGTGCTTTGAAAACGAATGGCCCCCTTAGGGTCATATGTTTGAATGTTTCATCTCTAGTTAGTGGAACTGTTTGGAAAGGATTAGTAGGCATGGCCTTGTTGGAGGAAGTGTATCAGTGGGGATGGACTTTGAGATTTTAAAATCTAACACTCTGTCTCTCTCTGCCTTCTGACTGTGAATCAGGATGTAAGGTCTTAGCTACTGTTTTAATGCCATGCCTGCCTGCTACAATGCTTCCTGCATGTGGCCATGGACTTACCTTCTAAAACTACAGGGAAGCTTTCAGTTTAATGCATTCTTTTATAAGTTTCCTTGGTCATAATGTCTCTTCTCAGTGATAGTACAGTGATTAATAAGACAGTGTGATGTGGGATTCCCCTCTGTATGATGTGACTATGTTTTATCACCATTGGTTAATAAAGATTCTAATTTGGCCTGTAGTAGGGCAGAGTAGAGCTAGCCAGGAAAACTAAACTGATTGCAGGGAGAAAAAAGGTGAAGTTGGAGAAATACCATGTAGCTGCCAAAGGTGAAAAATGCCGGAACCTTACCAGTAGGCCACAGCCTTGTGGTGATAAATACATTAATAGAAACGGGTTAATTTAAGATGTAAGAGGGAGCTAGGAATGCACTTAAGCCAATGGCCAAACAGCGTTGTAATTAATATAGTTTGTGTGTGGTTATTCAGGTCTGGGCGGCTGGGAAACCAAAGTGCAATCTCCACTTACAGCAATGCTAGGAAGAATATGACATGCAACAGAAAAATTAAAAATACCTTGACTCACTCATAATGATTTGCTTTCAGGAATTTATGAAATTTTAAACTATAGATTCCATATGATAAATTGTTTTCCCTCTAATTACCACTAAGATTTCTTGCTTTTTCCATTTTGACAGCTTTTAAGCAAGTTAAAAATCATTAAAATATAAAATCCTATGGAATCTCTTTGGCTCAGCTTTCTTTTAGTTTTAGGAATGCATTTCCAACATGTTTTTTTTTTTCTTGTCCTTTTGGTGTTCACATTTAAACTATAAAGTTTTAGCTTCATTTTTCTTTGGCTTCAAGCTTTCCTTATTAGTAGACGTGGAAGTGTCATGGCTCCATATTGTCGAAATAAAAATGGCACTGGTGATTGCCCAGGTGTTGCACCTGATCTCAGTGCCTAGGGTTCTACCCTCCTTGATGAAGGATATGAGATAACTTTCAAGAGTTGGCGTCTAGCTGCTTTTCTACTGTCTAGAGTGAGTCCTGATCAAAGGGACGCTTGGAACTTTGCCTTTAACAGGAAGAAGTGATAACATGAGACAATGGCAGAAAACACAAACTGGGTTTTATTCCTTTTCCTAGCTCACCTAAAATCTGCTTTCCCTTTGCCTCATCTTCCAAGGAAAGCTACCTATGCACCGTGCACCACTTCGGTCATCCCACAATTTTATCCGTCTATGTCCTTAGTAATTGCCCCCCCCCCCCGCCGCCCAGGGCTCAGCCACAGGAATATGTCCTTGCTCTCTTTGGATCACTTGCATCATCTCTTTCCATCTCACCAACCATAATCCTGCACACTCATGACTGTGGATCAGCCCCAGTTCAAGAAGAAGTCCTGTAGTGGTTTTGCTGAGGAGATACTTTTGTACTGGTCAGTTGGTATTTTATTTCAGAGCCAAGCATCCCCTTTAATGATGCTTCTCACATTCATGCATGCTACATGATACAATTTCTGCTGAGTGAGATGCTTGCTGACTTAGTGGTTTTAGTCAGCTGTTCTGATGAATTTTGAGAAGAGCCTTCTCCAATTTATTATTGTTCTCTCTTAACACCTTTGGCTCCTCTTGAGCAACTAAAGGAATGTGCTCTGTAGCCGACATGTGGTTTCTCAAAATCCTCTGAGAAGGGAAATTCTGCAAGTGATGTAAGTTCTCTTTAACTTTGAAATAAACTCAATAGTCAGTTATGAAGTGTATGTTCATATTCATGCTTATTTATTCCCCCTTTTTAATGTTAACTATCCCCTCTCCGTCTGTCTGCCTATTTCTCTCTCTCTCTCTCTCTCTCTCTCTCTCTCTCTCTCTCTCTCTGGTGTGTGTGTGTGTCTAGATGTAGCCTTTGCACACAGAGCTACGCGTGCCTCTGTGTGGGCATGTAGAGGCCCGAGGTCCATGCTCGTGTCTTTCTCACCGTTCTTAAACTTTCTGTCCTGATTTTGATCTCTCACTGAACCCAGAAATCACCAGTTGTCTAGATAGCAGATCATAAAGGCCCAGTATTATTCTTGTCTCTAACATACAAGAGATTGGGATTGCAGCCTGTTGCCACTCCTGGATTTGTACATGGATACTAGGGATCCAAACTCAGGCCATACATGTATGACAAGCAGTTTCTCACTGAGCCATCTCCTCCATGTCCATTCAGTGTTGGCATCACAGGTGCTACTCTGAGCATATAGAGTTATAGAAGCAAAGTTCCGTGTTCTAAATCTCAGGCAAAGACAGGAGGAAGGATGTAACCTGTAGCTATTTAGATCTTGTCTAGTGTTCAGTAAATTTAAATAGATAATGGATTCTTACATTGGCACTAAGACATGTACATTCGACAAACTAATTGCTAGCATACTGTTGGAGTCAATGAAGAGTTGATACCCTTAAGGAAATTTTCCAATATTTATTTTGTCATTTTAAATTTTCATACAAAAACTTGTAGGAACAAGTCTTACTAACTATGAGTATCTTTCGTTCAGGTAAATAGTTTCCCATCAAAGATTTTTTTCTCACTAGAGAGCCTTTATGGGTATGAAATGTCTTCTGAGACTCTTGCTGGCTGTTGGACCCTGAGTATCAAGACTAGTGCTCAAGGGGCGATCAGACATGAACACCATGGTGAGGGAACAGGGTGAATTGTTCAGTGTGTTACTGGGAGGAAAACTGGCAAATTGCTAAAATGTAAATCAATCCCTGTTACTAACCAATTAATCAATTTAATTTTGTTTCTTTTTTTCTGTATTTGAATGCTTTGTCTTCTAGTCTCTAAGGATAAGAAGGGGCTTGCCCTAAATCAGGTCTTTCACATATGAACAAACGAATCCAGGACTTTATACTCCAGACCACCCTGGGTACCAACCTTATTGTTCCCAGCCAGGTATCACAAAACCCCTGATGGATCCAAGGCCTCAGAGCCCACAGCTATTCACACCAGCAAGCAATTCTGAACTGGCTTACCCTGTTCTAACCTGTGCTTATGTGGAAATCTTCAGAAAGCTCTAGGTTATATTCCTATCTCTGCCTCCATCCTACACCCTTTGTCTTTGGACTGCCTTGTTGACCCCTGTGTGGCGCTCGTGCCATATCACCCAGACCTTTCCCAGAGTAGAACAGACTGTCTCTTTCAACAACACTCTCGTCTCTTGATCTACACCTAAACACCAAGGATAATTGCATTTGAAAATATGCAATGCTAATTAACTTTAATATTTAAAGTGCTAAGAATTTAATATAGGAATTTTATAATGTATTTTCATGACTATGCATTTGTACAATTCCTACTAGGTACAATACTGCTAGATTTCTTATGATTTTTTTAAAGATCGATATATTAAGAATCTTTAATTCTTATCCTTCTTTAGAGATGTAAGTGAACCACACACTGTTATCTGGCCAAGGTGCACCTTAGAGTGTAATTGGATAAAATATTGTTTGGTATAGTTTTGAACAAGTTCTTCTTAACATGCCATTTGTTTTCATGTCAACCAATATTTATTAAGAATGCCCCACTAGTCGGGCAGTGGTGGTGCACGCCTTTAATCCCAGCACTCGGGAGGCAGAGGCAGGCGGATCTCTGTGAGTTCGAGGCCAGCCTGGTCTACAAGAGCTAGCTCCAGGGCAGGCTCTCAAAGCTACAGAGAAACCCTGTCTTGAAAAACCAAAAAAAAAATAAAAAAGAATGCTCCATTAATAAAGCCTTGTAGTCAGTTTAATGAAGTATACAAACAGGAAAAGCATTGGCTTTATCTTGTAAATAGTCATGATTAAGAGAGATAGACGTTCCTCAAACCCTTACTACTCAGGCAATTGGATTAAGAAAGAAAGGAAGAAAATGGTTAATTCTCACTGGAACTAAGGCGTTGGGAAGAGATCATAGAATAGCATTAGCGCTAAAGACTGGAATTTGAACCACACTTTCTAGGACATGGAGTCTATTCTAATCAGATCTAAAAGGCCTAATGTTGGTGTTTGGAACAGAAAATAATTGGATTTAATTATTACAATTGATGTCTCATGAAGTATGTTTACACTGTAATTACTGAGCAGCACCGTGAATGCAGATAGGATTCTATAATGGCATAGAGCGGGTTGGGTAACACAACTCCACTCCTCTGCCCAGCCGGGTGTGGTATCTTTCAACTTTATTTGACTCCTGCAGGTCACATTCTGAGACCTTCAGCTGTGGTGACATGTTAATGGCACTCCTGTAGTAAGAATATAACTTTCAGGCCTCAATGCCCTGGTCTTGAGTCCTAACTCTACCCCTTCAGAAGGGAGTGGTGTTGGATGAGCAAATTGTCGCTTCCCTAGTTTATATATAGAATTTTGGAAAGTGTGTGCACCTCAGAAAATGGAATTCAACAATGAGTGTAAATTGAAGTGTAGCACTAATGGCCACATGAAAGACCAGATGAGGGTACTGCCTAATGGCCAGGGACAGCAGTCAGGGCTCTGGTACCACAGTCTAAAGAAACTTGACAGACCAACGTTGCAAAAGCAGAGGCCTCTTTATTCTTTGTGTCTTTCACATCACACATCTCAATCCCATTCATTTCCTGTTCCTTTGTATCTACCCTCTGCCCTTAAAACCTTTCCCAAAATAAAATAAAATGAAATTTAGGAGAAAAAAAAGAAAGAAAAAAAGGAAAAATCTCATCACGGAAACTGTAGTGTGATGCAGTGAGTTACACGGTAACTCCTTTTATCCATCTGTCTTTGCTTGCACATGTTCATTGCAGAGAGTCATTGGTCTGGTTTGAGGTCTCTTGTTTTTTACTACACTATCAATGCTGGACCCTCACTGAGACTCCTCTTGGTTAGCCTGTTGTTGCCCTGTGTCGTGGAGATCCTGCAGTTTTGGGTCTGCAGAACCAGCACCTTCACATGCTCTAGCAGATCACAGAGGGGTGGATGATGGGGTGGGCCAACTCATAACGCTGGTTCTGGGCCTGAGTAGTTGCAGGATTGCTCACTAGCTCTCCCTGTCTTCACCACCAGGGTGAGCTCTCTGCCATTGCCCCAGCTTTTCAGCCCTTGCAGTGATGAGCAACCTGCTTTCCCAACCTCAGGACTGGCTCTCCCACACCTACACCTCAGGGCTGGCTCTCCCACACCTACACCTCAGGGCTGGCTCTCTCACACCTACCCCTCAGGGCCAGCTCTACTGTATGGCCCAGGCGAGGTGTAGTGGCCGCTCTCCTGAGTGCTGCAGCTGGTGAGGACAGGGATGATTCTCCCACTCGAGCCCTGTCCCCTGTGTTCTCAAAGAACAGGTACCTAAGCTCATTTTATCTGTGGAAATCGTTTTGTTTCTTCCTAAACTTGTTTTTAGTAATTAATGTGGCCTTGTACTCCATAGTCAGTGCAATACACCAAACTCACTTAATAACCATAATGGAATGCCTAAGAATGACACATGTTGTTCAGGAAAAATTCAGGGTTTCTATTGCTGTAAAGAGACAACATGACCTCTGCAACTCTTATAAAGGAAAACAATTAATGAAGGTTCACTTACAGCTCAGAGATTTGTTATTATTATAATTTCAGAAAGCAAGGTAGCCTGCAGGCAGAAATGATGCTGAAGGAGGGCCTAAGAGTTCTATATCTTGACTCTCAGGCAACAGGTAGTGGTCTGAGGCACTGGGCAGTAGCCTGAGCAGACATGAGAATTCAAAACCCACCCATAGAATGAGACACTTTCTCCAACAAGGTCATGCACACTCCAACAAAGCCACACCTTTCAATAGCCACTTCCTATGGGCTTATGGGGGCTGATTACATTCAAATTACCACAGCTATCCAACACTGATTCCATAGAAGAGAATCCACATTTTCCTATCAGAGGTTGCACTACCAGAGATGTTACTACAAGTGAAAGTGAATTTGTGGTAGATTTGAGTGGCCCATTTAACAACATGGTAAACAGTGTAGGAGCTATTTATTGTCATTAGTAGAAAGTAGGTGTTAAGCAGAGCGTGAGAAACATTAAGTTTTCCAAATTTTCACATATGATCAGGAGAAGAAAATTGACTTAAAATCATCAATTATTACATTATTTTATATTGCATGAATATTTAGCATTGCTATATATAACAGAATGGATTTGAAACCTAACTGTAGCATAAGGAGATGGTTCCAGGTGGGAGGGAAATTGTATGTTAAAGTCCGTAAGGAGACAAATGCTCCAAAGTGAAAATGGTTAAACAGGAAGGAAAGGGGGTAGATGGGAGAAAGGAAGCAGGCAGGTCAGAGGTCAAGGGGTGGGCAGCTATGTCTCTAAATGGCATGGAGAAATAATGAATAGTAAGCAGAGGGGCAGCAGACTTCTGTGGAGAGCTGTTTGGGGAATCAGAGAAGAAAACAGTGTAAGAGAAAAGGCGAGTAGAGTGGGGACCAGCCCAAGGGGAAGGGAGAGCAAGGGAGAGCAGGGACCAGCCCAAGGGGAAGGGAGAGCAGGGACCAGACCAAGGGGAAGGGAGAGCGGGGACCAGCCCAAGGGGAAGGGAGAGCAGGGACCAGACCAAGGGGAAGGGAGAGAAGGTGGATGGATTAGCAAATGACATTTTTAGTATAAATGGACAGACTCTGTTGATCAGTGGAGTGGATAGGAGATAAGGGACACACAGGGTGATTCCCTGATATTACCAAATATTTACTTATATTTACTTTGCTTGTATCTACTAAGTGGGAAAGTCCTGTTATTTAAGTCAGTGTGCTTTGTACTTTTCAACAATGCAAAAAACTTTGTATGCATATGTATGTATGTCTATATGTTCGTATGTAGAAGTACACATGTATGCACACCTGCACATGTGTCCTTGTATGTGGCTCCTGAGGAAGGTCATTCTATTTTGAGACAAGTTCTCTCATTGAGAGAAAGCCTGGACCTCACCAGTTCCTCATAGTTAACGATGTTGAGAGAAGACCTGGTCCTCACCAATTCCTCAGGGTTAACAATGATGCACTTTAAAATATTTGCTTAGTCTTTATCCAGATTTTGAATATGTAGTTGAAATTTCCCTGCTTTCACTCAATAGTATATAATCAATGGTTTTGCATTATTCTACCCGTCTATGAGTTTATAATTTGTTGATAAAAATAGTATTTTTCCTTAAGGTCATATGTTAATTAAAATAATAGATTTTCATTATTAAGGATTTTATTAAAATTATTCATTCCTAATATGCATCTAAGTTCTGAAAAGATGTTTTAGTTATTTCAGAATTAATTTAATATTATCAGTCTCAGTCTTATTAGAGTTTGAGGTTTTTTTGTTTTGTTTTGGTTTGGTTTTCAAGACAGGATTTCTCTGTAGCTTTGGAGCCTGTCCTGGAACTAGCTCTTTCTTGTAGATCAGGCTGGCCTTAAGCTCACAGAGATCCGCCTGCCTCTGCCTCCCGAGTGCTGAAATTAAAGGTGTATGCCACCACCACCCGGCCCTTATTAGAGATTTAAAAGCTATTATAACTCTGATAGTGAAATTTTTAGGTCTTTTTTTCTAAAAACTCATTTCTTCATTCAGCTTAGATATGGGGATTTCTTAAATGCCGACAAAACTGAGCTATTGTCTGGCTTGTCGACTTCACTCTCAGTGAGCATTGTTTAGTGTAGAGCAAAACCTGATTTTATTCCAATTGTCCTATTATAAAAATCATGAAATGAATGCTTGGTCATATATATTTATATCGGAGATGTTTGGAGTCTTCACGATTGGTTCCTCTGTGTGTGTCACCTGTCACCTGGCATTAGTATCTTCTTGTAAGGACACAGCCACATTGGGTTAGGGACCTAACACCTCTGGCCCCATCCAACCTTCATTGCCATTGAGAAGTTCTGTCCCTAAACATAGTCACATTTTGGATTAGGGTTTCAAAATTTAACATTTGTAAGTGGGGGGAAATCAGTCCTTAAGAAACCCATTGATACAGAAGGTTAAGACAGTCCTGCAGGATAGGCTGGTTACCCTGCTTTCATATGAGGAATCTCTGACCATGAAACAGACATGGTAGATATTGAATGCCCTCACTAGTGTCCAAGCCTCTCACCCTGCATACGCCAATCTTTCTCATCCACATGCTTTTATTATAAATTCATGACTAAAGGCGAGTCAGCTAATCTTTAAGTTAAAATGGAAAATTGGAGCAAATTTCTGTTACTGATAAAACCTGTATCCTACTGGAAAGGGTAAATAAAGATCCTGTGCAGACCGTTAGCCTCTCTATTGAAACGTTGAAAACACATATTACTCTATAGTCAGGCCCACCGCATGAAGACATGTAACGTGAGTTTCTGCATGCACTTTATATGCGTCACAGAGTCGTGAAGTGAGGAGCAGAGGGCACAGGTCTTGGCTGTCAGACAAATTTGCATGTGCTATAATTCAGTCTCTATTTTGTATTAAATATATACAAATTAGCAATAGTTTGATAAGATATTCTATTTTAATTTTTCTCAATTGTTAGTGCAAAAGGCTTCATAATTTAAATTCTCACTCAGTTTGAATATTTTAACTGAGGAAACACATGTCTGTTAGACAGCCACGGGGACTGTGTGAGCAGTGGGCACTCCACCACAGCCCGGGAGCCTGCGTCACTTGCAGTCAACTGTAGAATCATCTGGGTGTGAGAGCCCAGGCTCACAGACACCCTCACAGTTCAGCCACTGCTCCCCATGTGTTTACCTGCATGGGCTATGAAATCAGGCTGCTTTAATAGGATTGCTGAGTACTATCTGTCCTCCGGAATTTGGGTGGTGCATAATAATCATTTCACAAAACACGGCTGAGTTGGAAATTTTAATCATCATCTATTTAAGCAGGTTGCTGTTTTAGTATCTGCCGAAAGGGAAGCTTAAACATAGTTCTCGATCGTAGACATCAAACTTTAAAATGCAAGTTTAGCAATATTGTATCTTAAGAAAGTAAATATACCATATACTTGAAGAAAGTGAATTGAAACCTCCATTCATATGAGAATAAAACAAAATAGCTGAAGGTTTTGATCAGTATAAAATTAACAGTTTTTGTTAACCATAGGAAAAGTCCCCTTTACTGAGTAACTCTGCAATAGAATAAAATAAATTTTTGTTTCTTTTACTGACAGATAAATTCAGGTTTCAAATACCTTTAGCTTTGACACCTTCACGGCCCCTGTTTGTCCTTTATCCTGATCCAAAGTGTTATTCCATGTGAGCTACTCATTTCAGATGACCATAAACGCCACTACCTCCTAATCTTTATAGAAAATTCTGAACTCTTCCCCACCCCAAACAAAACCACAAAACAGGAACAAGAAAAATGTATATAGTTATCTAGTTTGAAATTAAAATTTCCAACCAAATTCAAAGAAGATTTTAAGAAAACAAGAATTCCTATTTTTGCCTGATATACTTCACTGCAAAAGTACTTCATTATGAAAGAACAGATTGATAGAGTATAATATTCCTCTTTTGTAATGAAATAATTCCTTTCATGTAAGTGACTTAGTTCAGGTTTGTTTTGAATACTAAGGTTTTATAAGGTCAAGATAGCAGTGGCTGTGGTCACGTTTCACAGCAGCTACGTTGTGAGCTGTGCACAGCTGTGACTTTGCTAATGGCACTAAGATGACAGTTCAGGAACACGCTCCTTTCAGGGTTGACTGAGGCGTTTTCTTGGCTAAGATACAAACTGGTTTAAACAAACAAAAATAACCTATATTGCAGTTTAGTGTAGAACAGTACACATGTAGTTAAATAATAAACAGTATATATATAGCTCAAGTGTAATATTGCTATTAGTTTTAGGGTGATTTTCTATTGATGAAGACAGAGTAAGATATTTTATCTTATTATTCTCTCTTTTTTAACAAGAAATTTACTAGATGTTATTTTCTTCTTGCCTTTTTTATATTTTTCCCCTGGGCTATGGCTGAAATTTTCCATCTCCTCCAGAATCTATTTGCCAGCTGTGAACTGGAGAAAGAATTTCTTGGCATCCATTCCCACCTGTGTTGTAATACGGTACTTAGGGCACGCTGAAGCCTTGGGGTCAAAGGGCAAGAGTTCTAATACTTTGCTCTCTTTTGGTTTCATAAGATTTAAGCAGAGTTTTTCTTAGAGAAATGAGAGAGAATCCTTTTTACTGTCTTATACCTCCATAGAGCATGTGTTCTAAAAGCAACAGAAAATAACATCTGGCTAGCTGGGAAGCCCTTACTTGTCTGTAAAGTCAGATGAATGGAGGAAGGGTCACAGCAGAAGTGGTTTTTTGTTTTGTTTTGTTTTTGACTTTTCTTATTTGTGTGTGGGAGTAGGTGGGGGTGGCTAGGGCTATGTGCACACATGTCTTCATGTGTCATAGTCAGAGGACAGCTTGTAGAAATCACTTGTCTCCATTGTTTGAGTCTTGGGGACTGAACTCAGTTTACCAAGCTCGTGGCAAACACCTTTACCTGCTGAGCCATTCTACTGGCCGAGAATAACCTTTAGAGAATGCCAGTCTGCTGCCCCTGGACGGGGTTCAGGCAGGTTAATGAAGCAATGCCTTTTCCTCCAGGCACTTTTAGAAGGGACATATATACTTAGCTGGGCAGGTGACAACTGCAAAATGAGGTCCTATGAAATGCCACAACTCCATCTCTGATGGCTGCATGCTTTTTGTCTATGTACATGCCATGCTCATGTATGTGTGAGCATGCTTGCATGTGTATGAGCATGCATTTCAAGGTCAGACAATAAGCTTGTGTCATTCTTCAGGTGCTGTATGCATTTGGGGGTCAGGGTTTCTCATCAGCCTGGAGCTCACCACATGGGCTACACTCCCTAGCCAGAGAGCTCCAGGGATCACCCAGGCTCCATTTCCCTAAGGCCGGGATTGCAAGCAAAGGCCAACAATGTATGGCTTTTTGCGTGGGTTCTGGGGCTTGAACTCAGGTCTTTGTGCTTTTTCTGCAAACACTTTATTGACTAAGCCGTCCAACTGGCTGATTCTTTTTTATTTTCTCTGTTGAAAGAAGAAAAAAGTCTTCTCTCAATTGCTTTCATATACATATTAGAAAAAGTGTATTTTCAGTTAAAGGACAGGTAAATTCATCACTCCTGGGACAGTGGGATCTGTCTGTTTTGTTGTTGTTTTTAGTCGATGAGCAAGACAAACTTATTAAACTTAAAAGAACATAGAGCTAGTACTTGTTTGAAATTTTCTACCTGAGACCTGGGTCAAGATTTTGTGCTTAGTATTTTTGCTGGAATAACCATGTCAAAGAGCTTCATTAGTAATAATTCCTAGACCATGGCTTGAACATCCTTGTGTGAGGACTATGAGCCTATGTGTCTCAAAGTACAAAGAACCATTTTCACAAGTCTTATCTGAACTCTAAGCTCTTATACTGGAATTCCTATGTATAGAATTAAGCACACAATGGATACAGTAAATGTTTTCTTTGCATTGAGCATCTGTGTGTAAAAGTGTCTCACTATGTGGGGTGTGGAGTCCAACCAGGGTTGTAACATCAGACCGATGTTCTCAGGGCTGTCTTTGCCATGTTCTTAGCATGTTCTCACACAGTGCAGTCATAACGGTGGGCCCTGAGGATCACCAAGACCTCTTTAACTCCGTGGCTGGCCAAATAGCCACTCCTTACAAGCTCCGTGGGTGCAGTGTTGGCATCGTGCATGGGAAAGACAGCCTCACCCTACCAATGAGGTAAGCACACACACTCCCGCCCTGTGGCCTCCCACACTCGACACTCACCAGAGGCTATGAAAAGTTTAGTTAATTAAAATATATCCCCTCATAAGCTAACAGAGGGGAAAATTAAAATTCTCTCAAGGGCTTTCACTGTTCAAGCAATCAAAGGACATTTTCACGGGGGCTATTTTGATTTACAAGAAGAAGTTGAGGGGAACAAGGGCAGTGACAGATCTGTAGAACAGCCACCAGCCAAGGCTCTCAAAAACAACAAGGAAAGGGGGAAGAGGAAAGGAGAGAGAGGGGGGAAGAAAAAGAAGAAGGAAGAAAGCTGGGAAAGAAAAGAAAAACAGAGTTGGAGGAAGCTGCTTAGAATTAATAGGAATTTTCTCCAATTACATGATGGATTTTATTAAAGGCAGTCATCACCTGGTATACAAAGATGAGTTAAAGATTGTTGTTAGTTAAGTAAACTTCAGTGTTTCTAGAGTGTGTTGGGATTTGAAGACTTGGTGCTGAATACATGATTTTGTCAATATTTAACTTTAGCTAAAATGATTAGAAAGCATGAAAGAGTTCTCACAGTTCTGTTAAGTGTGAAGACAACAACTTTTATCACCTCATTTCCTCAGTGTGGGGCCATGGTTAGAAAAGTTCTGCAACTGCAGGCTAATTTCATATTTTGACAATATACTACTGATAACACAAATATTACATTTTAATTCCCCAAGTCAGTTATTATACAGAAATAAAAAAAATGCTAAAAAAAAGCCAAACTCCATAAAGGTTATCTCTAATAATAATTCTGTGGAAACTATGTATTTAATGTTATAGAGAGAATATTCACATCCCGGGTAGAGGCCGTTCTTGGCTATAGACTGTAAAGTGCTGGTTCATAACGAGGGCTGAATTAGCCCAGGGAGCAGCTGGCAGTGCCTGGGGAGCGAGGAACAGGGAGAAGTAGGAAGAAACCGAGGATGCTGCTCCCAGCCCATGGTGTGCAGGACACTTCATGCAAGGCCACCAAAACTGTCGGTTCCAAACACCGAGCAAGCAAGTGTGTGAATAAGATGCTCTGAACTGACTAGAGGGACAGGACTGAAGAAAGTGGAGCAAGGCACTTGCTGGTGCTACATTCTAGGGGAGAAAAGCCAGGAATTTTAGCACTTCAATGTGCTAGTACGGGGAGGCCACTGTCACTATTACATAAACACGAAGAAGATGGTTTATTCTTAAATTCATGTTGAAGTTATTATTTTACGAATTAAACTCCCGCAGAAAACCAATAGTGCCAGAGCCAAATGGCCTTCAACCCACTGTGCCGTCTGCGAGGCTGCCACGCTAGTTCAGGTGCACTGAGGTGAGCACTGACAAAGGCCTGTGATCCTTGGCTCCCTTGCAGTCTTCTGTGTCATCTGAAGTGACATCACTCCACTCTGGAAAACCCGACTCTTCCTCTTAGAACATGCATTGTGCAACTAAAGTACAACCAATGGATTTTTCTTCATATAGTATACTTACATTATCTCTTCTCTATACGTTTTGTGAAGAGCAAATTTTCCAACTAGACAAGGAATTCAATAATTCCCTTTTGAATTCCCCCCCACAACATTTTGGAACTAGTAATAGTACCACACTCTTCCTCAAGAAGCATTTGTGGTAGTTTAGAATACCTTCATGAGAACAGCCTTTTTAAAAATGTGTTTTATTTTCATCGCTTAGATTTCTGAGATGGCTGCATCCAAGTCTGGGACATTTATAGCTGAGCAAGCACCTCAAGGCAGCATGACAGTAGGGTGGGGCAAGCTGGCTGTACTTGCTAGCCTGGGACAGTGGGTTATGTGGAGAATGTGAAATGTACTTAACCCAATGATTTAAAGTCTTTTAAGTTTGTAGTTGGTAGCTTTACACTGTATTTCATCTCTCTCTCTCTCTCTGTGTGTGTGTGCGCGCGTGTGTATGCTCAAGCATGGACACACTTGTAAGTGCGCACACTAGATTTCATTTGTGTGTGTACTCATAGAAACAAGAGGTATCTTCTTCAGTTGCTCTTTACCTTAATTTTAAGGCAGGGCATCTCACTGGACTGAGGTTCATAGGTTACCTTGACTGTTTAACAAGCTCCAATGAGTTGCAGGTTCTGGCCATCCAGTGCTGGAATTTCAGATTTGAGTAGAAGGGATCTGAACCAAGGGCCTCACGCTAAGGCCTCAAGCCCCTTCCTGATTGAGTCATCTCTCTAACCCCTTCCACTAAGTTCCTTGGCTGACGTTTGAGTTGGAGCAGCCACTCTCATCCCCTGCCTATATGATTTCTCATCAGGGGAGGAAGCAATTCAGTCTCTTAGTCTTGCCCACCAGAAAGCAAGGAGAATGCACATATGGCGGGTGGACTGTTGTCCACACTTCGGTTAACACTGTTCAGTAGTTATTGTTCTTATTTCCAAACTGTCTCTTTCCCTTTCTGGAACTACTGTTCTAAGTGTATGTAAATTTAACAAACAGAGCAATTAATTCACACATCTGGTTTGAATACAGCAGGGGTACAAATGATGAGAGCAAGCAAAGGCGGGTGAGCCTACAGAGCTGACCTGAGGAACCTGTACACGGGAGTTCTTCAGACAGCTGCTGGCAGGTGGCACCAACTGTTAGTTTTAGAATTTCAATTTCTATTCTATCTGTTGTTCCATTAATTTCAGTTTATCTTCATTTAGATCACTTTCATTAAAGCTCCAGAAGTAGCCAGACTCAATCGCTATGATGCATGTGGCCCTTAATTCTCTTTTCAGACCGAGATAGCTGAAGTCACTTGATTATAAACACAAGGTGATTGACATGTGTTTCCGCCTTAGACGAGCTGTCAGCAACACACCTGGACTTTGTTCTAGATACATTTTGTGATAAATTGATACAAGTGCTTTTTGCAATCGAATACAGTGTGTGTATTCTGTTAGAAACACACAGTCCACGGTTTTCCTTGTTAGCAGTGGGCATGGAGAGAAAACTGCTCTGTTGGGTAATTGGGGTATGATTTTGTATAAAGAACCATGGAAGCCACAGAGCAACCCACTTTCTAATATTCTTCTTGACTGTCTCACCCTGGGTGATGAGAAGCAAGTTGCTCAAAGAGGCAAATCTATTACAGCCCGTTTACCATTAAGTCTCTGTAAGGTCTTCCAGTCTATTGTTATTCTTGTCTTGAAATAGTCAAATATAAGGCACCTGGCAGTTTGCTTTAATTTACCAAGCATGTGAGGCTCAGCTGTACAATTTCTTCTGTATTTTTTCTCTGATATCTAACAATCAATTTGCTGAATGCTGTATTAGAAAAATACATCTTTTATATCAGTGTCATGAATCAAAGCCAACACAGAAATTTTTAAAAACCTATTATCCAAACAAAAAAGATTTTATTGTTATCTTAACCTTTGAAAATGTTATATTTTGTGCATGTAAGAGTGCATGTGTGTATGTGTATGTATGTGTGTGTATGCATGTGTATGTGTATATCTGTGTGTATGTGTGTAAGTGTGTTGATGTGTCTGTGTTATGTGTGTGTATATGTGTGTAAGTGTGTATGTATGGACTTGTGTGTATGAATCCATTCTCTCCTTCTATCACGTGTGTCTTGGGAATTGTGAGTGTGAGTCCTCTCTATCACGTGTGTCTTGGGAATTGTGAGTGTGACTCCTCTCTATCATGTGTGTTTTGGCAATCAAGCTTAGGACACCACCAGGCTTGGTGTTTTTACTACTCAGCCATCTTGCTGGTCCAAAGAAGTACTTAGTAAATATTCATTGAGTTCTGTAATGCTCTTGAAGTTTTCCATTGTTTCTATATGAAGATACACAGAATAAAAATACTCAGACTGAAGTGCAAGCATCTGCTAGCACAAAAATTTGTCATTATAAGGGTAATAGACGAGCACAATATTTTTCTGACATGTGGAAAAGCTGCACACCTCAAGGCTGTGTGCAGGCATTGCCTCTTGGGGTTCCCTTCAGTTTTGTGATAGTCATTTATTACTATCCATGAGCACAGCAGACAAAGCAGAGGGAAGTGGACTTCTTAATAAATTCTGCTTGGTGCATCTCCTCGGTGACTTCATAGTTTTCCTCTTACATTGTGTTTATACACTTTTACTGTGTTTACTGGTAATTTTCTCTGACATCAGATTAAAGATAATTAAAATCAAGCAGCTAATATTCAACAATTTTGTAAAGAGAAATTTCTGTCCTGCCTTGTCCATTATTGCCATATGAGAGAATGGTTGCCATGTTTCTGTCCTGCATGGTCTCACAGGACTTGACCATAATCCCAATGTTTTTTTGGTCCTCATAACACTATCAGTGCTCACAATCAGCAGTAAGAAGCCTAGAAAACTGCACACACATTTCCAAAAATGGATTATGGATGTTTATCTTTGTTTAGTGTGTTGGTTACAAGTTGTTATAAATAATGGTCAGGAACAAAAGCTAAACAAAGGAGATTAGCTTCAGGGTCTTGTTTTGAAAAGGAAAAAGGGGAAGTGCTGTAGGATAGTGCTTTTGTACACTGTAAAGATTTGTCACTCATATGGCTTTAATAAAATGCTGATTGGCCTGTAGCCAGGCAGGAAGTATAGGTGGGACAACACGAGACTAGGAGAATTCTGAGAAGAGGAAAGGCAGAGACACAGTCACAAACCAGACTCAGAGAAAGCAAGATGAGAATGCCACACTGATAAAAGGTACCAAGCCATGTAACTAAACATAGGCAAGAATTATGGGTAAATTTAAGTTGTAAGAGCTGGTTAATAATAAGCGTGAACTAATAGGGCAAACAGTTTATAATTAATATCAGCCTCCATTTGTTTCTTTGGGACAGAGCAACCATGGGGCCGGGTAGGACAGAAACTTCTGTGTACACAATTTTATTCCATCTGATTCAACAACCAGATCTTAAAACTCCTGTGAGCATGCTCAGAGATAGATACCAGGGCTTCTTGGAAATTAAGTCCCATTTTACCCAAAAGGGGATAGTGGGGAACATTAAAGAGCTGAGGAAGCTGACAGACAATTATGATGCATTTCCAAAGAGCTAAAAATAAATGCAGACTATTACAGGAGATTAAAGTTCTCACAGGAGGCACCAGATGTATCATCGTTGAAGAAATAACCTCTAATCTGAGATTAAGTATGATAGGGAGTTAGAATCCCTGCGAAGAGTGTGGTATGCTCTGTACCTCACTATATCTGAGTCTGGGAGAGAAGGTTGAGAGATAATGCTCTAGGCATGGAACCAGATCCTCCATGACTGGCCTTGGGGTTCAGTCCACCTCAAAGCACTGAATCTGTCTTCAGAGGGCCACAGAGGATCATGGAGGGGTTTAAAGTATAAACTAAAATAGTAGTGTGCTTTTCAGTGAAGATTACTAAGGCTCTAGTTTTGTAGAAAAGAAGAGAGAGAGAATATCAAAGCAAAGTAAACAGGACTCAAAGCCAGCCAACTTGTTGTCAAGACTGAGCTGTGGGATTTCTAAAATTCTGTTCTGTTTTTCTTGCAATTTTATCATTAAATGGCAAGAATCACTTCAGGATGTAGAGGGCCACACTGTTTGGCTCAGTGACCATGAACCCTCTTCACGGTGAGGTGTATAGAATTCAGGAATGATGAACCTTCAAAATCCACACTATAATGGTACCAGAAAATTCAGTCTTCCCCTTTGGCAGAAAAATGTCTAAGGCAGAGCCTAAATTTATTTAATTGAGGAATTCCAACACTAGCTTGCCCTCATTCTCTCTGATAGAGTCCAGGACCACACCTCCCACATGTTTGTGACAACACACGTACTTAGAAATTCACAGCATACATTGTTTTATTTGAAGACTGGGCGGTGGCAGTGGGTAAATAGATCTGCTCCCAGCACTGTGCGAGCAGGTGGTCACAAGTTGAGAAGGTTCAACAGCAAGAGTGCTGTGAGAAAGACGACACATTTATTAATAGCTATATGTGTGTAGAATGCCTTGATCCATAACTTCAGATATCTGGAAGATCTGGTTATTTATATATAAAACGTTTCTATTATGTGGCTTGAACTGTCCTCGGAAGATACTTATAGACTTCCTCACATAGAACTGTCACAGAAGGAAACAGGTAGCTTTCATGAAAGCTCAGGACAACTAAACAACATATTGGTGAGCTAGATTCTCCATTTGTGTAAGGGAACTGGTCAACTACTCCTTTTCATGGCTTCTGTACAAGTCTTCAGAGCACTGACCTATAAAAGAAAGCTGAAGAGTGTGGGGAGGAAGTGGGAAAATCATAGAGACAAATACGTCTCAGGGCTGGAATGCTGGGGGCTGCATCTGCAAATCTGACCCAAGAGCTGTTTTTCCTATAAACAGCTGGTTTTCCCGTGCACAGTATTTTGTACACTGCCATTCTCCTATCAAATAGTTAGGTGAGCTTGTGCATTTGTGAGGAAGCTGAGCATGCACCGGGGTGTCTGACAATGCCAGGAAAGAAAGGCAATAAAACTGGAAGGGGAGAAAGTTCCTCAGGTTGCCCACACTGTCTCCTTCCAACCTTCAGGGGAGGACAGAACGATTCCATTTGCCATTCACTTGGCATCATTTGTTAGAACTGCAACTGCATCGTTTGCTTCTGGGGTTTGGAATGGTGAGATCGCTATGTCAGCCAAATTAAATAAAACCACTCCCGAATTACCAGTACTGCAGAGGGGAAAGCTTGGGGCAGTGTTCAATTAAAACCTTCTCAGTCTCCTACATAATTCATATTCTGAACCTCACCGGTTGTGAAGACAAGGGCAGGAAATAATTTTCTTCTCTCGTCTCTCTACTCCCCGACCCCTGGAAAATGATATCACCAAACAAGACAGGAAGGGGAGGTGCAATTTCAGGTCCCCCTTCTTTGTGAAATAATTCCTGTCCTTCTAACTCACTGGCTTGGCCTCGGGACCTTACTTGCCCTAAGCTTCTCCTCTTGTGCTTTTTTTCCCTTGCAGGAGATCCTCCACATTGTCCATTAAGAAGCCTGTCCATAGTGAAGCCAAGGGTGGCATTCCATGCTCAGAATCTCAAAAACATAGTGTTCTATCTGAGACAAAAGCAGCATTTGATCAAAACATGCATCATGAATGTTTAAGAAAGTGCCAATGAGAATGTCAAGTGGAATCTCCTAGGGTAGAGCCCAATGCGATGGGGTAATGGAAAACCTAGGTCATTCTAATGGGTGTGCCTTGTCAAGAACAGTTGTCCAGCAAGAATAATCAACTATTTTGGTGAGTAGTGGTGGTACATGCCACTGATCACAGCACGCTGGAGGTAGAGGCAGGTGGATCTTCGAGTTTGTGGTCAGCCTGGTCTACATAGTGAGTTCCAGGACAGTCAAGACTATATAGAGAAACCCCATCTCAGGAAAAAAAAAGAATGCATTATTCTAACATATAGAACCTTTAATTATTGGGCTTCTACCTCAGGCATTTCCTTATGCTGCCTTGTAGTTTTTCTCCAAAATGTTAAATGTGGAGAATATAGTCTTTTTTTATACCCCAGTGCTTTTGCACAGATACCACCTCCAAGTGGCCTATGCTTATGTTGAGTTTCTCACTTAGAAAAAAGCTGACATACTTTTGATTTGCTTTTGCTAAGCCTTCCTGAGCTTCTCAAAAGAACTGGATGGTTTGCGTTTCTTCCGTATTTTGACCGCGTGTCTAACATAACCATGATAATAATGCTATGATTATATTTCATATTTGTCTACAAAGCTTCCTCTCTTCCAGGAAGCCAAAATTTAGTATGAATATCCCTATTCCAGTATCAGGGCTCAAAGGAGACGGTGACATCGGAGATTATTGGAAAAGCCAGAGTGAGGGAACTGAGCACTGGAGGCCAGGAATGAGGAAGTCACCAGGAGGTGCCTGCCTCCTGCGCTGGAGCTGTGAGGGTAGAGCGTCCCTTCCTGTTGAGGATGGCTGGGCGCACTCATTCCTCAAGAGGCTACAAACTCGCGTGCCTACTGCTTTTGTGTGCTTGAGATCAGTGTTTTCTACAGAGCTTTAATTGCACTGAATTCTGGGCTTAGTTGAACTGACTTATTAAAATGGATACCTATGCATGCCTCTTCTAGAAGGAAGAATGTCCCAGAACAGGCCACCATCAAACATAGCAAAATCTCTGAGAACAGGCACTGGGGGAACCGAAAGGGCTCAGGGTCTGATGTAAGTGGGTGCTTTCCCATTTGGGCTGCATTAAGCTTTGGTGTGTTCCATCTCCTGGGACCTCTGTCCTTTGAATGAAACACTCAGATTTGAAAGGGAACATGAGTTTAACATGAAAATATAGCAACTTTCTGTTCTGAAGAAAAATATCAGATCAAAAATCTTTCTGCAAAAAACACTCATTTTACTGTGACTTTAGTGAATTTTGTGTAGATGTGTAGATAAGTCAAAACTATGTGAGCCATTTTTTAAAAGAATAATTAGTTTTATACATTGAGAGAAAGTTTAAGTGAAGTTAGGATAAACTACAAAAAGATGCTTAATTAAGCCACATTGTGACCAGGTAAGGCCTATTTAGTTCCTGGCTACAATCTTCCTTGTTCGTGAAAATTTTTCTAGCCATTTTTGATCCAGACTCTCTTTGGGAGTGTGAAATGGTCTCTCAGCTCTGTGGCACTTCTGGCCTTTGTTCTAGTCAAGGCATTGTATAGACACAGGGGTCTCAATGGGGACATTGGTTTGAATGACTGTATTTAAGGCTCCTGCTAACTCCACACCCATTCCAACATTAACTGGAGTGGTAGAGGCTGGCCTCAGCTGAGTTGTTCAGAGAAGATGAGACATTCTCTTTTTTGTTACCAGTTGTATTTTTGCTCTGTATCAGCAGGCATGCCTCAGTCACCCATAGAGAAGGAGAGCGAGTTCTAATGCCAACCAAAGAGACAGGCAGTTTCTGGGTTCAAGTTGGGCTTTATGTTCCGGGAAGAAGCTGACTGTGGGGCTTTCTCCATCACTGGGCATCATGTAATGCTGCATGTCAATCAACATGAGGACTGGGAGACAAGCTGTGCTTGAAAACACTTAAAGACGGAAAAGGCCAAAGTTCCACGTTCTCAAAGAATGGCTGCCCGTCTTGAGCTTGAACATCTCCCCTACTAATTGCTTCTCCATCTCCTGGTGTGTTAGCTTGACGAGCTGTGCCCACCTGGCATAGAAGCACACTAATTTTAACAGCACTCTCAATTTCCGTCATCGTTTCTCAGAGGGTGCTGGAGGCTCAGACATTGACTCAGTTCTTTTGTTTTTGTTCTGTATTTGGGACGTGTGAATTTCACTTTTACAAGGCCAGCAGTCAGTTGACACCTTGAACAGACAATGCTGACGGGAAGGCTGTCTCCCAGTAGAGGAGAGATAGCTGCTGCTGGCAGGGTGCTGACTTTCTCCCTTTCCTTTGGGTAAAGCCCCTCCTCCCATGGTGACCTCGACTCCCTATTGCATCTCTGCACTTGTGTTGTTCCTCCTGGTCAGTTTTCACAACTGTTCCCAATGGTACCCAAGCCCTCAAGCTATCCCAGTCACGGGGTTGCTTTAAAGGATGAATGTGCATTATTGAACAATTCTTCAAACAGGATGCTCCTATTCACTCTCTGGAGCTAAATTTTACTTACACTTTCTGGGTTTATTTCCATCACTCATGGTGTGGGAAACACATTTTTCTATGTGTTTTCTTTTTTCTTTTTCCTTTTTTTTGTCTGTTCTTCAGCTAGTTTTCTTTCTGGCCTTCCTCCTATTGGCTTTGCCCCATGAACAGAACCTTTCAAGATGTGAGTGGAAGAGAAAGGCAGAGAAAGAAGACAAAGATCAATAGTAAAGAGTGGGGGAAGCTGGGCACCACCCTTGGGCAGCTCTCCCATGGCAGTCACATCAATGCACTGAAGGGATGACTCCTATAAACTTGTCAAGAACTTGTCACTATTCTGCCTGATGCGCCTCACCTCTTAAAGACACATTCCTCCTCCACCGAGGAGATGCTGGCCTTTTAGAACTCACTACCCTGGTTCCCCAGTTAGGCAAAGCGTCTTTTCTGACTCTTGTGGATACTGACACAAAGATGACCTACAAAGGTTTACAGATGTCACTCGGTCACTCAGATTTCATGGAGATAGCACAAGGAGTCTGCACTGATGGGAAAGCTGAGGTAATTTGTTGTTGCTCGGAATGTTCAAAAGCTCATGACATCCTACTTCCAGCCCTGGAGTTGACAGCAACCGCAACTAAGCCCAGCTGATTGATGAGGCACCAGTTGTCAAGTGTCAGAATTACTCAGAACTGCTGGGGGAGGGGGCTGACTCAGTACATCTGGATGGGACACAATCATTCATGTTTTCTGGATGCCACTTTGCTAAGGACCAGTGATGATATTGTCGCAGCAGAGCTTATCTTCCTTCTCTTCTTTATTTCTCTTACTGTCTACTAATTAAAAACCAACTCAACCATGTAACTCAACCAGCCCTGCTGCTCTGTCCCAGGCGGTTCATCTTCCACTCTCAAAGAATGCGTGTCTTTTTGAGGTGATCATATGCACTGTGTCATTTTATCAACTATCCCCACAAAATATGGGTCTCTTTGAATATTGTATCAACAGAAACTTTAGCATTTTAAGATTATTATTATTATTGTGTGCATATATGCATGATGCCGGCGTGGCGCTGCGGCATGATGCCCATGAGGCAGCACGGCATGATACCGGCATGGTGCTGCAACGTGTCAGGGTGAGCATGTGGAGGTCAGAGACTAACTGTGGACTCAGTTGAAGCTCAGGTTATCATGCAGACATGGCAGGCTCCTTTATGCAGTGAGCCACCACTCCAGACCATGCAGCAAGGATCTTAAGTCACTCTTGTTTTGCTGTAGATGCATACATATGCATTTGCTGTGATTTGAATATGATTTGAAATTCATGCCAGGTTTTGTTCCCAGTGGAACAGTGTTGAAAGCTGTTGACACTTTTAAGATACTATTAAGTCACAGAGTCCTAAAAATCAAAGGATTATTACCTAAATCTTGAGGTGGGTTAGGTCTTTCAGAGATGGATTAGTTCCTGGGAGACTGGCTTGCTCTAACACAGGCTGACATAGTTCTTCACCCTCCCTCCTATGTGGTCAGTCCATATAAGCTCATTTACTGGAGTTCCTATCCAATATTGAATAGATGCTGGCACTGTGGTCTTGGATCTCTGGAGTTGTGAACTAAATGGAACCTCTTTTCTTATAAGTTATCTAGTCCATTATAGCAACAGAAAAACAGCCCAAGACATATATCATCCCAAAACTGATTCCTCTACAATTACTACCTCAGTAGTAACCCCATTGATACAGAAGCCCACACATTGCTAAGACCATGGGTGACTCATAATTATAGAGCCCACAACTGGAGAAACAAGCACACTTAGAACCATCTCAGTCTTTCAAACTCCAGGTCTAACTACTCTTCTGATAGATGACCACCAGTGAAATTCAGTGAACTAGTAGCATCTCACTATTGTATCAAAACAGGTCAGTCTGTGTATCATTACCACTCCATGTAGTGTACTCTTAAGATTATCATTAAGCTTGAACTTAATTATTTACATTCCATGACTCTTAGAATCACCTTGAATTTAGCTATAGGCTCCCATGATGGAGTTTTTATTACTGCTTATCCTAGAGTTCCTTGTGGACATAAGAACAAAAATAGCCACAAAGAACTGTATATTTAGACATCTATACACAGGTATCAAGTTAATGGGGTTGTAATAGTTTGTAATCAGAGTGAAATCTTCATGGAATTTTTTCCTGAGCAAAAATTTGGAGAAAGGCAACTGATATAGTTTATAACAAGAGAGAAAGAGTAGCCTGGGATAGCAAAAAAGGAAGCTTTCTTTGCAATGGACACCAAAGGACTGGGTGTACCAGAGAGACTGAGTAGCTGCATGAGAGCCAGCTGGACAGAGTAAGATTCACATGTCCATCCCTGAGACACTTAGCTGATGCCACAGTGAAGATAGCCAGCATTCCCTTAATGGAAGTCAGGCAGGAGTCCAAACAAGAAGTGAGAGGCAGCCCCATGCCCATGCTAGAACTCTCTGTGTGTTTTCCTTAGGAGAGTACAAAGGTTCAGCACACACTCCACACTTAGGGGAAGTGGCATTATCAGGTCAAAATTACTAGAAAGTGGGTGGTTGATTATTGCATGTGGAACTCCCCAGGTCCTAGCAACTTCTCTGCAAAGATGGATTGTGGGTAACCATGTCCATGCCCTTATAGTAAAAAATTTACAGTACTCTTTTTTTTTTTTGAGACAAGGTTTCTCTGTGAAACAGTCCTGCTGTCCTAAAACTCACTATGTAGACCAGACTGGCCTTGAACTCACAGAGATTCACCTGCCTCTGACTCCCAAGTGCTGGGATTAAAGGCTTGAGCCAACACCACCCAAAAAGGATGTTGGATCCACTGGAACTGAAGTTATAGACAGTTGTAAGTTGTCATGTAGGTGCTGGGGTTGAACCTGGGTTCTCTGCAGGGAAAACCAGTGCTTTGACCACCAAGCTATCTCTCCAGTCCAGGCCATAACTCCAGAGAACCTAAGTAACAAAGAGGACCCTAAGAGAGATATAATGGATCCACCTAGAAAGGGGGAAAAAAGACAAGACCTTCTGAGTAAATTGGGAGCATGGAGGGCAGGGGTTAGGGTGGGAGGGGAGAAGAAAGGGTAGAAGGGGAGTGGGGGAAAATGTATAGCACATTGCTATCCAAGCAATTAAAACTGAGACGGAGTTAATAAACAAGCAAACAAAGATTTCTAGGACCCTTTAAAGTTCTTGAGACAAACTCCCACTAGTGGAAAGTTCCAGCTTCTATAAAAATGACGACTTGACCCTGTGGGTTCCGGGAAACAGCAGGAGGATTCGATGGTGACTTGGTTTTCCTTGTCATTTTGCTGATCTCTAGTCAGATCATAGTTCACCTTATTCGACAGAGCAGAGCTCTTTCCACTTTCAAACACCCTTGGATACTGACACACTCTTATCCACTGGAAGTCATGGTGCAGAATGTTCAGAGCCAATGCTATCTAGCCATGCTGCTTGCTTTGAAATGCTTATCTGATGCTTATCTGATTCCTAGTCTGAACTGCGGCATTCTGCAGATGCTCTCTATTTTGTGGCACTGTTTCTATACGTGGGAAAAAAAACCTGCAAGACACTAAAATTAAAATGGAGAAGTAATGAAAAGAGTTTTCCTGAACTATAAATAATTGATGATGATTATAAAATTGATGGTTTCATTGCATAATTTGATTGATATGGCAGTTATCATAGCAGCCTTGAGCAGAATGCTCTTGTGAACAAGATAATTTATCTCACTGAGTCTGTTTCTGCATAAATATTTTAAAATGAGAAGCATAATAAATCTGTCCATAGCACACACACTGGGCTGCCAAACCTGCCACCTGTTTAAGGCTTTAATGAACCATTCTGCATTTAACAAAAAGCCACATCAAATTAATGCTGACATTTTGCCTTGCTGCTGCTGTTCGTGTTCCAAGAATTCTGTGAGATAATTTTGCAAAACTTCTCTAAATGGGGCAATTCTTATCTTTTCACTGGAATTTGCCTCCAACTGTTCAGCAGCCTCCCAAGAATTGTATTAATATCTGCAACTCAATGGTGTCTTGGGATGTGGACTTTGGGACTGGGCTCAGGAGACTTGAGGAACTGGAGAGAGACTGGGAGTGAAGACAAGGAGAGATCAAAAGAGCACTCATTGTTGTCATGGTTGTCCCGCAGTATCAGATTCCCCATTGACTCTTGCAGATTCTCTTTTTGGATGCACAGCATATACTCTAGGTCAGAATTTAAATGGAGTCATCCTAGAATTGGAGGACCATGTCCCTACTAGACACACAGGCCAGCAAATAAAAACTCCTTTACCAGCAATGGAGCTACCTCTTTTGCAGTGGTTGCCCAGTGGGGTCCTAAAGACCCCAAGCATTACAGGCAATTGCCATTGCTATTGCTCTTGGTTACTTTCTAGAACTTGATGGTAAGACCCTATTGTTGAAGACACCACATACTTCAGTCATGAAATAGGAACAAATCAAGCTGGTTCCATCCTTGAAGCTTCGTCCCTATTGGCTAATTTTCATTGCTCTAGGAGCTATTATCATGCTATCAGACGAGAGCCCTGGGAAGTAGAGCACAGAACCTCAGTAACGACTGGCCTGGTAAGATATGCCTACCATTTCAATAGTAGCACTGTTGTTATGAGAGTAACCAACCACTTTCTGATTATCCATGTACGGTTCGTTCCACAAGAGGAAACCCAAACCTAGCACTATTACTGAGGCCAAGAACCTGTACCATAATAGGTTGTAGGCTATGGGGAGGACCTAATACTATTATTCTGCTAAATGAACACAGGTCTAAGCCAACTCCTACTATTTTATCACTATACCAATAGATTCAGACATCTCTCATCAGAGACACGTCTTGCGGGTAGGCAGAAACGAACAATGAGACCCACAGCTGCTCAACGTGTAGAGAATAAGAGCCTGTGGAGTGTTCAGCCCCAAATCAGACATCTGTATTATCATACTCTCTGTGCAACTTTCACAACTCATCACAGAAGAGGAATCAGTAAGAGTATAAGGACCAGAGGCAGGGGATGACTGTAAGGGAACAGTGTGTTCTGAACACAACAGGGCATTTGCATGTTTGAGCTCACAAGGGTTGTAGCTACATGCATAAGACCTGTGAAAATCCAGTTCAGACAGGTATCTCAGCATGAAGGAGTCAGGCAGTCTCAGTAAGTCCTACCCCTAGCTGAGAAGTGATTGGCAGTTGATTACTGATGGGACAGGAAGAGTTAGTTTTCATCTCCGTGCCCAGGGGATGGGCAGGGAAATGGAGGTGGATCTAGGAGGCGTTGGAGAAGAGGAGGTGAATATGACCAAAATGCTCTCTATGGAATTCTTAAGGAATTGATAAAAATACCTAAAAATAAAAAGGAGTTGAGGAGAAGCGTTCGGAGATCAGTGTAGTGCAGAGGGACCAGACTGTTAGTAGAAGAGCTAGATCTCATTCCCGACATGAATTCCCTTTTGTCAGAAGCAGTGGTGGTTTAGAGCACTATACTAGCATGCTAAGAAAAGGATCTCCAAATTTCCTGTCCCAGTGCCATTCAAAGACATAAGTCAGTACCAGTGGGGCAGGGAGGGTGGCAGGATGGAGAATGGGGAGTGGCCAGGGCAGGAGTGGGAAGAACCCTCCCTGCCTAGAGCCCCTATGGGGAAGCAGTGACAGGGACCCTTTGCTGAATTTCTTTACCATGCAGCTTGCTCCCAACAGCCCATAGAGCCAAAGAATCAAGGTGCATTGATTAAGCAAAGGTCATTAGTGACAGGCACAAGGGTTCATGACTTTTCTTCTGCATGGTCTTCCCTATTTACACTCTCTCTAAGAGCTTAATGACTTTTCTATTTATCTGTTAGCATGTTTCTATAGAAAGATTCATCTGGGAGTCCTGACCTTGGCAGAGAATCCACATCTTGTATGCACATCCTGAGAGGGGTGAGGGCTTCAAGTTTGTACACAACCTCTTTAGGCTCACAGCCCTAACTTCAGGCTGTCCCTTCGAATGACATCCAGGGAACAACAGGCATAATGAGCCTATTTCACATTCAGGACGCATTTTCAGAGAGCCTTGGACATGCCAGGCCACTCAGGATACATTCATTCCTGCTTCCGCTGTGATTGTTGGGGAAGCAGATTTTAAATCAAGAACTGTTAGAAACCCTCTGATAGCATTTCAGCCGAAAACCTCCTTGATGGTTTTGCTTCTTTCAACAGCCAGCCTATAAAAAATACAAACAAACACATGTAGTCTGTTTAAATCAGCCATGCACTTAATATCCAATACCAAAAAATAGAGAGGAACCAATGCTATGTTGGTATTTTGTATTAATGTTTGGTATTATGAGATATGTTTTATTAAATTATTTTAAAAGGCTTATGTATGCTTTAAAAATCCATGAAAGTACAATACTGTCAGCAGGCATTCTATATTCAGAGACCAAATTCATTTTGATGTAGAGCGCTTTTAAAAATGACTTTAAAATATACATTGCAGCTCTTGCTTTCCACAATAGTGAAGTTATAGAGCCAACCTGAGTGTCTGTCGACAGGAGAAAGTGCAAAGATAATATGGATTATATTCAGAATGCAAGTTATGATAGCCATAAAGGATTGTTTGATGATATCTCCAGGTTTATAGGTATGACTGTAAAGCTCACATTAAACCAGTTAACTTAGTCTTGGAACTACAAATGTCATGTTTCCTTTGTTTGTGGGTCCTGCCTAGATCATTATATAGGTGTACAAAATCAAAGTTGAAGAGAAGCTGTTTCTATGAACACAGAATACTAATAGGGGAAGGGACAGGAAGGGGAGGAGCAGGGTGTGAGAGACTAATAGGGAACACAGGAAGGGGAGGGACAGGGTGTGAGAGACTAATAGGGGAAGGGACAGGAAGGGGAGGGGCAGGGTGTGAGAGACTAATAGGGAACACAGGAAAGGGAGGAGCAGGTGTGAGAGACTAATAGGGGGAGGGACAGGAAGGGCAGGAGTAGGGTATGAGAGACTAATAGGGGAAGGGAAAGGAAGGGGAGGGACAGGTGTGAGAGATGGGGGAGGGACAGGAAGGGGAGGGGCAGGGTGTGAGAGTGGTAGAATATGCTCGACACATCCATTATATACTTGCATGGATGTGTACTTCTGAAATATAATATAATAATACAAATGTAAAAAGAAATGAAATGAAAGAGAGAAACATCAATTCGGGAACACCTGGAATAGGACGGCTTATGCCCGGGAAGCCTGGGCTTGTCCGTACCCCTAGTATCCCTGGTTGGAGCTTAACAGGACTAGAACGGCTCCTGTCTCAGTTAGGGTTTCTATTGTCGTAAGGAGACACCACGACCACAACAGCTCTTATAAAGGAAAGCATTTAACTGGGGTAGCTTGCTTACAGTTTCAGAGGCTCAATACATCATTGTCATGACATGGAGCCCGGTGACATGCAGGCAGACATGGTGCTGACTACACCTTGATCAGAAGGCAGCAGGAAGTGGTCTGTCTCACTGGGCAGGGCTTGAGCGTATATGAGACATCAAAGCCCACCTCCACAGTGACACACTTCCTTCAACAAGACTGCACCTATTCACACCAAACCTCACCTCCAAGTAGTCCCACTCCCCTTGGAGCCATTTTCTTTCAAACCACCAGAGCCCCATTCTTCTCTCCCCGCACACTCAGGGCAAAGCCAAGTGTAGCTGTTCATATACAATTCATATTGATCTGGATTTCAAATTCTTGCCCCCACTGACAATCTAAATGAGAGTCTCACAATGTTAGTCATTCTCAGATAGTTTCTATCCTGCCTGCTCTCCAGACTGGGCATTCTATTCCAGGAGTCCTTGGCACGATAGTGTCAGTGTGGGATCAGTCCATGGTAACCACTGCAAAGGAAATCATTCCTCCTGAAACTCACATTGTACCTCTGTTAAGACAATATCCCTGGTCCTACTGGCTCTGGCCTATAGTCTATTAATTTCTGCCTTAGGCATTTATACATCAAACTCCCAACATTGCTCTTCTGGACTTTTATACAAGGAAGTAGAAACAGGTAGTGAAGAGGAGGTTTATAGCTAGCTTCTACCCAACTTGACTTCCTAGCCTATTTTGATCTGAAGTTTTGGAACTTTGCCTCTTTTAATTTGGAGTTTTTCTTAAGTTCTTTCTTTCATGAGAACAAGAGTCTGGCCTGATGGGGCAGGCCCAATCCTAGTTACTTAGGAGGATAAGGTAGGAGGATCTCAGCTCCAAGCCCTGCCTGGGATTCAGAGCAAATTTAAGAGTAACCTGGGCAACATAGTAAGTTATTGTCTCAAAACAAAAAATCCAGAGAAGGGGATGTAGTCCATGGTAGTTCAGTTGGCTTATTCAAAGGCTCTGGATTCACATCCCCTAATAGTATAAAGAGAGAATCAAGAAGAAAGAGAAGCAGGAAAAAAAGAGAAAGAGGAAAAGAAGAAAGAAAAAAAGAGGAAAAGAAAAAGAATAGGAAGAGGAGAAAAGGAAGAAGAAGAAAGATACTTTCTGGGCTAAAGCTGGATGTGCGTGTATGGTGGTGCTGAAACAAAAACCCACAGTGACCACACCTCTAGTCAGTGTCCTCTAACACAGTGACCACACCTCTAGTCAGTGTCCTCTAACACAGTGACCACACCTCTAGTCAGTGTCCTCTAACACAGTGACTCTGATGGCCTAACCAGTACCGGTGACCATCCATCCTGTGTTTAAATAGCAATGAAGCCCTAGCATCATGAACCTTTTCTTTTTATCCTTGGCTGTTCTCACTGAAAATGAAAAATTCATCAGATATACCTGAAACTGGACCATAGTGGGAAGGATATTTCCACCCAACACATCAGCACACTTTCCCAGAGCCCCACACAAGTGAACCACAGTTCTGAAAATGGGCTGCTAAACGGAGACCAGTAAGAACAAGAGCCAAAACTGTGCCAAGGAAGTTGCCACCCATCGAAATTTCAATTGTCATTCATATGTTGATGCCACCGCATTGTGAGCTCAGGAGCTTGGAGGCTTATGACTTCTTCACCCGAAAGTTCAGGGCCCTCATCCTAGAGTTGGTGAGATGGGTTTTGTTTATATGTGTTCCAGAGCCAACATGACAGTAGGGAGGTAGAGTGACAAACCCAGGTTGTCACAGGTAAAACAGCGATTGACATGTTCTGGATGCCAGCCCACAGGCCGGGGCCACCTTCACTCCTTCTTACTGTAATGGATACAGGACTGTGTGCACCAGAAATCAAAGTCAAAATTTCAAACTTTACATCTTTTCAAAAGTTCAACAGCCATGTCCAACAAGAATGAACACTCTCAGTGGTGAGCCGTCCTTTATATTACCCTGATAATTTGCTGGATGTAAAATGACAGATACAGGAGAAAGGAATCTGGGCTCCCACCGTGGGTAGAAGGCATTTGGCACCCAAAGGTGTGTTTTGTACTGATTCACCAAAGCTTTTATATAAGAAACACTATAGGGTTTCAACAGTCAACTTTCAAATATTTAGAAAGACTCCTTACAGAGTTTTAAGACTTAACATTAAATATTGTAATTCTTACCAAATCTTGCTTTAAGCAAATATTTCCCCCTATTTTTATCTAGTGAGGCAGTGAGATGAATTAAGAACATGTATATTGTGTTTAAGGCGCCAAACCAGCCCAGCTGACTCCAGCATGAGCAATTTGGCAATCCTATGACTCAATTCTAATTTGAGATCTCAAATGAACAGAGATTTCTGGTTTTGTTCAAATGCCAGAAATTTTTCTCCTTGTTCTCTTACTTCAAGAAGCCCACAGACTTAACCACATAATGAGCTGCATTTGATACAATTAAACATGATGCAAGTTCAGGAAAACCTTTGCTAACTCATGTGACATTCAACTCTGCTCCCCTCCCAGGCTTGCTTCCTGTTGGGAAAGTTGGAGCCAGGCCCTGCTGGTCAGCAGGAGATAACAGCTGCTCCAAGCTATGCAAATGCATCTGGAAAGCACACTCATCGTACCAGAGTGCCCAGCTTTACTAGGAAAGAGGCCAAAGACTTTATATGCATTAGGCTTCAAATGTAACGATTCAGAAAAATCTGAGTATTGAGAGGCATGATGCAAAGCAACCTGAGTAATAGTCACAAGGGATCTTCCTGGAGGAACTTGAGCTGCCCAGGGTTGGGAGAAGTGAGAGGCCAGCTTGGCTGCTTCGTGGTCATTGTTCATGTTCAGAATTTCTGAACTTTAGGGCACTTTTGACAAAATAAAACAATCTCTTATAAAAAGAAAGAAATGAAAGACTATAGCAAAGCAGAGAGTGTTTAATGCTGATTATTGACAGTTTCTTATCACCTAAGATTTTATCTATAATGTGGGGATGTCTGTAGGAAGACAGTTTCCCATTTCCTGAGGAATTTATCCAAAATGTGGGTTCTCTATAGGAAGATGGTTTCTCATCACCCAAAGTGTTTGTCTATAATAAACCACATAGATAGCTTTCCTTTCTCTTCCCACACTTGCCTACTTGAAAGAAGTTCACACTTGAAACTTAACCTAGCAATATCAGAATTCCTAAACACACCTAACTCAACTAAAAGAAAATGAAGTTTGAGAGAGGTGCAGCTTTATAAACTTACGGTCTTTTATTTTAACAGAAAGATGACATTACTATAGCAAATGTGACTATTAGTGTGGGCTTGCTATTTTGATTGTCAGTGACCGTGACATATTGAAATTAATATGTTAAAACTCTGAAGTTGAAGTAAATCAGGTCTAAGTAGTTTGATAAGTTCTATCAGCAGGAAATCAAGTGAATTAGAGATGAATGTTTTCAATTTAACTACTATTAGTTAGTATTCATTAGAATAAGTTCACTTAATTTCCTGTGAATCTGCTGGACTTAAAGGAGAACAAATTAATTGGTATAATAAGCTGTGCAGTGTGGAGCAATGTTTACATTTCCCAACACTTCTGAGTCACAAAGAAACTGGAATTCCCAAGAGAAAATGTGTAGGCGGAGACTGTTAGTTCATTTCCTGGCCACTCAGACCCCAAAATAATCACATAGATATTATTTACAACACTGCTTGGTCTATTAATTTGTGCATTTTTCTAGCTGCTCTTATATCTTAATTTAGCCCATTTCTATTATTTTCTATTTTGTGAGGCTCATGGGCTACCATCAAGGTTCCAGCTGGCAGCTTATGCCTTTCCCCTCTGGCGGCTCCGTCGCATCTCCTGACTCTGCCTACTCTCTATATATATACCTTTTTCAGTCTGGCTATATTCTATTAAGCCATTGGCTGAAAGCAGCTTCCTTTATAACCAATAAAAGCAACACATATACAGAAGGATTTCCCACACCAAAAGTATATTGATTTATACACACTGAGTTCATTTTCTCAAAGAAAGTAAATCAGCAAATCAGCTTGGTGGGGCTGCTCCTATTCATCTGTATTTAGCCTCACACAGAGGAAAGAAAATAAGGCATTTTGAATGTACTAGGATGATTTAATTGTTTTAAAGGATATAGAGAGTAGTTGGTAGGTCTGGGGCTCACAGGGACAGATGACTCTTGACTATTTCTTAAAGTAAGTATACATTGAATGTGATCACTTCTTTTTCCTACATTCCATCCAGGAAGTCAGATCCATACCAGGAAGCAACAGGAAGGAAATATGTCTCAACTATCTGAATTGGAAAACAAACCAACAAAAAACAAAATCCAAGGGCACATGTTCGAGAAACTTACAGACCTGTGGCACAGGCAGCGAACAGGGTGATGTTGCTGCATCATCTCAGGCTCATCACTTGCTTCCAGCACTTCCTCTCTGATTGTCTGGTGATTTAAGTTGAAGGCCCTTTTAGACTTCTTCAAGCCTTGCACTAAATGGCAGCTCGGCTTCCTCAGAATGGCTCACATCACACAGGCAAGCATTTTAGTTCCCAAGCAATTTTTTTTTAACTTAACTCACAACTGGATTTTTTCCACTGTGAATTAAAAAAAAAAAACAAACAAACATGTCAGCAGATAATCCCGTGATTCACGTTGAAACAGCATTTGCAACTGAAAAGAATAAGTGGCCAGAGCCCTTTCTGACATACATGGAAGGACAATGTTGCAGAAATGGTGGAAGAGGGACATATCAATGGAGGAGCTGGAGAAGGCCCATGTGGCTGGTGGATAAAAATGCTGAGAATTCTGTTAGTGGCTAGACTGTTTGCCTGGGAGAGTGTCTTTAGAGTATTGACGGAATAAAATGGAGGGCCAGTGCCATTTTACAAATACTGTTTCCTGACTCACTTCTGCAACCAGGATGTTCTTCTATCAGCAAGACTTAATTTAAATTACTTTATGCAGAGGGAACCAGTTGTCTGTAGCATTGGGTTGCATCCTAATGATGTCATAGGTAATAATAATACAATCCTTATTTTATACTCGAGCTTGACTATCTAGAAGGTAGAAAGTATGTATGTATAAAGTCAGGACATAGCATGGTGGTAGCCATAAGCCCAACTCCGCTGCTTAGGAAGATTGATAAATATATGGATCTGTTCTATGAGATAGGCTAACAAATGAAGGTAAATGAAAATCAGTCCGTCTGAATTCCTCATCAAATGGACAGAGCTGTTGTGGAAAGGAACAGTAGGCAGAGAAGAGGCCGAACTTTAAAACTGTGTCCAGTGTTGAAAAAAAGGCGGTGTGAAGTACATCCGAGGTTAAACATAAAGCCCAGGAGGTGGGCATCCTTGTGCAAGGGTGAAGGAGGGTGATGGGTTCCAAAAGAACTACCTTGATGACAGATACTAGAAAGTTATTCAGATTAAATTGCTGTGAGCTCTTATGAAGAGGCTGCAAGAAAATGATAGAAATTCTGAGTTCATGTTTAATCTACTTTCTCAGTAAAGCACATATTGTTCTTTATAAAGCAAGGTGAAGCAAGAAGAATGTGTTTGAGAGAGAGTGGCTATGTAGAGAGACATGGGGAGAGGTGCTAGCCAGTAGTAGCCACTACATGTCACCCACTAAACCTTTGTGATAATTTTCTTCCTGGGGGCCATTGATGATGATAGTGAATTAGGTCATGTATGCAATATTTCCATATTGTTACCAGTTTAGACCTTTTGTTCTTACCAGAGGAGCTTTATTTTCAGCCATGGGATGATCTGCTGGACCATAGGTGACTGTGGTCGGGTTGCTGTGACTAACCGCTCGTGGAAATGAGAGAGTTGACTGGGAGACAAACTAGGAGGTGATCATGGAAGTAGCACTACGTAATATAGGTAACTATACAGATCTTATTTTTAACAAGGATAATTTAGAAGATTTTGTGGGATTAATCACTTTGAGGCAAGACAAAGGCCCTTCCCCCTCCCTCCCCATCTAGGCTGAGCAAGGTATACCTCCACAGGGAATGGGCTCCAGAAACAAACAAACAAACAAAAACCACTGAATGTTTTTAACCATAGAAGGTTGGTTGAGTTTCTCACGTGAGCTGCTTAAGGATGCAAGAGAAACAGTTGGGAGATCAAGTAGGATAGTTTAACAGTGACTCTATCGGGTATCAAGAACTAGGTAGTGTTTTAACACTTGGTAGTATACTGAGCCTAAGACTACACCTTTGACCTTAACAAGCAATAATAGGCTGAAAGGTTTAGCAACATAGATTCATTTCTGACAGTTCTGAGGGGGCAAGACTAAGGTTAAGAGCATCAGCATGGCAAGGATGGAGTGGGGTTATTATATCCTGGCTCACAGAGGGCCACTCGTACTGTGTCACCACGTGGAAGTGAAATAAAGGAAAGAAACTCTTCGTATTTCCTCTTGGAAGAGCCCTGACTAAGACCTCCTAAAACCCATCTCACCGCCTTATCTGTAGCTGCCTTTGAAAGGTCGCGTCTCTGAACACTGTCACAGTGGCTTTTAGACATTAGCTTACAGATGAGTAGGACACAGATGCTCCAGAGCAAGAGGCTCTTTCTTAGTTGAATCCCTTCTCTATTTCCTTCCTTCCTTTCTCCTTTTCCAACATAATACCCACGAGATGAGATGTTTAAATCCAAGACTGGGGCAAGATACAAGGAAATGTCTAATGAAAAATCCCACTTTTCAAAAAAAAAAATCACATCCTGACCCCCCCCCACTACTTAGTACTCTTATGTAACAATCCACCCCTTTATAACCTCTGGTCTCTTTTGCTGTATTCTATTTTCCCATCTTAATAATCATAGCCACATTCTATGATATTACTTGATATTCTCTTGTTATTTGTTTTACTGACTGTCTCCCATCCACTGTAAGATTCGCTGATAGGGTGTTTTTTTATGTTCATAGATATAACCAAATTACCTAAAATAATGCATGACTCCTACACAATGTCTAATACTATTATTTAATGACAAAAACCTCGACCAAAGCTAATGAAGTGAGTTTATCTGTCTCTTGACAGCTGACACAGTTGAGGGAATGTTCTGACTATTGAGTGAGTCGAGATTTTTGATCCCAGACCTAGTAATGGCTTTGACTTACCTAGAGTGACCATCCAATAAACACAATAAGAAACCACTATCTATGAGTCTAATTTGAAGACAGGGATGGTCAAAATTATGCTCATGCACTGGGTGCGGGGGTAAAGTAGCTCTTAGCAAAGCCATAGCTGGTTAAAACCCCGAGAATGGGTGACCATGGAGTATCCACGCAGCTGATGCATCTGCGACATAACCTCCGCATCTAAGGCTCAATACACATCGCAGAGTAAGAACCAAAGGAACAGAAATCTACTGCAAGATTGTGTCTCCTAGAAATGACAGAGATACTTCACCCATGACACTTATCAATGTGACAGCCTCAGTAAGATCCGAACAGGGAAATGCCAATAGACATGCCAACTTAGAAGAAGAAAATCTCATGAGCCACTTGCCACTAGCCACTTGACAAGGAACTGCAGGAACCAAAGACTATGGGAAAGAGGGAGAAGTAATCTTCTCTCAGAACGAGCCCACTACACAGTTAAACAGTACCAAGAGATCATCTCTGAAATCTTTTATATACAAGCAACACTGAATTCACTCAGAAGGTTGTATGTATTTATGCATGTGTGTGTACATGTGTTTGCACAATACTTAAAGAAAAGGAGGCCACAAATTTGAGAGGTTCCAAGGGTGAAGGAACATAGCCGAGGTTAGAAGGAGAGGTAAATTATGTGATAAAATTCATTTTGCTTAAAATGGCAAAAAAATAAAAATTAAGAAAAAAGAAAGGAAGGAAGTCCTTCCTTGAGGGTTCCCTCAAGGATGAAGTTGACATCCAGGAGTCATAACAGCCAGAGGGGAGATAGGGGTAGTGATGAGGGGATTGCCAAGGAAAGACTAGCAGCTCAACTCCAGTGTCTCGCGTGGGTCAGCAGACAAGCCAGTGGAGGTGGAGTAAGTACTCGGGAAGCCCAGTCTAAGGATGGAAGTCTGGGTTAGAAGTGGGCATGTGATGGGAAGCAGGGTTAGTGTGCGTGCGAATCTTTACAAACTACCACTGAGGAAAAGATAAAAGTCCGTTCTAATCGCACAAGTATTTTTCCTTCTGTGGTGCTTCTTTCAATAGGTAAACTCTAAATAAAATACTTTCTCATTCTTCTCAAGTTTTATGGTCTTGTGAAAATATGCCTTACAATGTTTATTCCTTGAAGGTCCCCCCAGAACTTATTAAGTATATCTTGAAAAGAAAGAATTATTTCATTGCAATAAATAAAGTCAGTTACTCTGGGGTTTCTAACTGGTTTGTCACTATAATTAGAGGATTCTTAAAGGTAAGTTTCATAGGGAAATGACAACCACATCCTGTAAGCTCAGCCCCCACCAAGTCTTTTGTTTCTGCTTGTGGCCACACCAGGCCACACTTCCTATTTTTATGACTTCATTATCCACCCATTGTAGTCATTGTAGACTAACAGCCAATAACAAACAACCTCTTTTGATTGGACACCTTCATTGTACTTTTCAAAAGCTGCATCTTTTTGCATGATTGCACCTTACTGTAAAATAAATATTATTAACAAAGCAGGCATTTGGAACAGCTGTCAGGAAAGCAAAAACAAAATCTGTTCACAGTTTCTCTGGTCAGATATTGACTGATTGAAATTTGCTCATTAGGACTAGGAATTGCTTTGGTGGTCCTGACAGATGTTTGAGAAACCAGTCAACTCTCAATTAACACAGACTAAAGGCAGAGTGACATCGAGGTCCATAGGCTGACATATGTGTACTGCATGAGTTTGTAGAAGATTGAGGCTTTGCCTGAATGAAAACACATGGCAAATGGATTTAATAAGATTCTTCTTTGAACGCTGAGCAAGCAAAGCATCTGCAGTGTGGTCCTAGTGCACTTTCTGCTCATCTGAGAGGACAAAATAACCAGAGATTTGACCCAGTTTTTCAGCCTAAAGCAAAGTGTCTGAACAGCCTATCTGCCCCGTGGACATATTTCACCCATGATGAGTCATTTCTTCTCTGCTCCATTCCACTGAACATGTGACCTGTGCTTGGCCTTGTTCTCCCCTTCTGATTTACATCTATGTGTAGGAAATAACACACCTATGTGCAGCAAAGCTTCTCTTGGTGACTGCACAGAGAACATGAAGTGAGGGAACCAGAAGGGGAAGTATACTTCGGTTTTGTAAAGGAGACAGAATAAAATGAGGAAGTTTAACAACCTTAAAAAAGCTCAGCTCATTTTATTTTAATTAAAACAGATCTGCATTGTATTTACACAGATGTAGTTTCACCAAGTCTGAGGATCTCACCTCTTCGATGGCCGTTTTCAAAGTCATTACCACAGTGACTGGGTACCCTGTGGTTTATGTCTCATAACTTGTTCATTTGCTGTGAAGGATTTTTCATGTTTGTTTTTGAGACAGGGTTTCTCTGCGTGATGGAAAGATATTTCTTAAATGCATGTTAATTGAACTCTTTCCATATAAGTTAGTTTGTATTAGTATTATTCAGATTTTAAAGTTTTATAAGAAAAAAATATTCAATTAAAGGATTAGTCTTGAGCCAGACAGTGGTGGTATGTGCTTTTAATCCCAGAATTTAGGAGGAAGAGGCAGGGGGATCTCTGTGAGTTCAAGGCCAGCCTGGTCTACAGAGTGAGTTCCAGGACAGCTATGGCTATATGAAGAAACCCTGTGTCGAAAAACAAAACAAAAAACAAAACAGACAGAAAGGATTAGTCATGTTTCAACTTAGTATTTTTTTAACTATAGATTGTCAAAAGCTCCTGAAAAATGCTTTTATTTGTTTGTCTTAGAGTCTTAAAAATTTTGATGCTGTTGTAACCGAGGTTATATCACAGGGTACCCCTGGCCCCTGAAGATTGATGCAGTTTTGATGTGCCGTCTCAGTTGCACTTAGTTTAGAACACTTCGCGTCAGATTTCGCTTTTGAGAAAACGTTAGCTGCTGAATTTGGAGTGGCTTGGGTTTCACATGTGCATGTTGTTTTCCTGGTTTCTACAATCTCATGCCTGTTTGGCTTCATTTCCAACCTGTGTGGAGATAATCTGAAATTTTTGTTTGTTGTAAATGATCCTTCAGGGCCACTTTTAAGTACCAAAAGTACAAGATATGATGCAAAGACTATGGAGAAGAATTTCCTTAGCATGGGGTAGATGGAGGAGGAACTGTGAAGCCTTGATGTGGGATAGATGGAGAAGGAACAGTGAAGGTATAGCCCAGACCTGGCAGGGACATTGTCTAAGACATGCCTGTGTGAAAAGACTCTGGCATGAGGAAATTTGGTGGATAAAACAAAAACAGCAAACTGGACACCAAATCCTACCAGGATTAGGACTGAGACTTCTGGGTCATTGTTGACAAACAGGAATCTGGGAAGGAAGAACCTTGACCTTCAGTTAAAGACAAACGTAAGGCAATGAAAGAAACCTAATTAAATAAAACCTGCCTGGTCACCAATGCCATAGTTACATAAGAAATTCATTCACATGTTTAATTAATTTATTCAACTATTCATTCCACACATACTCTTGACTTCCTGACACATGAAAGACGCAGATTTTTTCCTGTATGAGTTTGTTAAATATTAAGAAATGTTTACAAAAGTGAATAATTGCACAATCTCCATCTTTGAACCTATAACCTAGGAACAAATAAAGGTAAAATCAAGCCTTATGTGTTATTATTGTGAGAAACATATAAAATAAGCTTGTAGGCATGGAGTCAGTAAGCTTGGCTGGAGAGTGCAAGCAGAGGATTCTGGGTGCTCTGGCTAGGCAGTGAGACTCACCAGCCAGGGAAAGGTGGAAGAGCATTTTACTCCCACGGGGCTTCCGTCAGCGGGCACTCTTCTGCCATAAGGCTCTATTCCCCACAAATTCACTTACTGACTCCTAACCCTAAGATGACAGTATCAGGAAATGGGGCTGTTTGATGAGGAGGAAAGAGAACTCATGAATAGGATTATCACTCTTATAAAATGAGGCCCAGAGAGACACCTGGTCCTTTTCAGAACTAAGAGGACTAAAGTTCCATGGTTTGTAATCAGGTAAACAGCTCACATATGGCTATGGCGAGTGTGCAGGCAAGGTAGTGTGAGCACTCACCTATGGCTAGCATGCTAGCACGGGAGTGTGAGCACTCACCTATGGCTAGCGTGCTGGCACGGGAGTGTGAACACTCACCTATGGCTAGCGTGCTGGCACGGGAGTGTGAGCAGGTTGCAATGCTTCCCAGTGCTCCTGGGGCATCAGCAACACTGCAGTTTTAAAAGTCTGGTTTACTGAGGTTTAATTTACATATAACTATATGATTACCACCACTCAACTCCTCCCTCCAAATGGCTCCTGCCCCCTTCCTGTCAGCCCCTCTTTTTCTAGTTTCTGTCACAAATGTTATGTTTTTCCTTCCCTTATTTTTGTCTTTTCCAGAGTGGTGTATATATTCAGGATGCAGTGCACAGCTCTGAGCCCAGCTTCTTCCATTAAATGTGTTGTAATCAATCATTAACACCCCCCTTTGTATTGAGAAGAAGGGTTGGTGTGGCTGCAATACACTTTATCTACCCATTGACTTGTTGAAGGACAATTGGGTTATTTATTAATGATTACTGGTAAATCCATGTCCTTTTACACAGCTTTTTTTAGCATTGTGCTTTATCTCCCGCCCCCCACTATTGTAGCTGTCGGCCTATATGTCCATAAACCTATTTCCTCTTCAAGTTCAGGTTTAAAGTAGGTTCATGAGAATGGGTTAAAAAATTGCTAGCATCAAATTCCTTATTTGTAGACTAAAAATGTATAGATGACCACGATAAAATCATTTTTATAGGATCACTTTCAAATCGAGACCATAAGAGCACCTAATAGAATGCAAAGGCCTGGTGGGAAAAGTGGAACAAACTCAGTTAACTTTTGCCAAATGGATCAGCAGAACAGAATGTTCTGCCATTATTATTTATAAGGTTGTGTTCTGTGAACTCTAAGGGTTGGGGTGAGGAGTTGGAGAGTATGATATTCAGTTCTTTATCTTCAATTATTTTAAAATGCTTTCAAATTCGTGACAATTGCATGACATTCTATTATAATGGGAAGGGAAAGAGAGAAAGAGGGAGTGTAGGGGACATGGAGGAGGGAGAATATGCCCAACATCCAAGATGTGTTGATGTACTTGTATGCAATAAAAAAAGAAAGGAAGGTAAAATAGTATGAGCATATGTCTGTCTGTCTTCAGACCATGTGTCTATCTGTCTTCAGAGGTGTCAAAAACAAGATTACATTATTGGTCAGTGTTTGGGGTAAGGCACGGGGATGTCCTAGAGCCGGGTGTCAGCTAGGTACCAGTAATACAAGGAGGGGGCCTGAGGTTGAATTACCCAAAGAATCACAATTCCTTCCTACTGGCCTCGGAGTCTGGCGGACTCAGCAACTTCAAAGGTCGTTCTCGCTCTCAGGTTATGAGGTATGCAGATAGAGTCGGCCTGGCATGGGTCTCAGAAGTCCTCTTTCTGGTGGATGCCAGGCCTGCCAGACTGTATCCTCTTAATCACTAAAGATAGTTTAGCCAAAAAAGTCATTTCACTACTAAATAAAAATTGCTGAGGACACAGAGAAAACTTCTAGTCAGCAAAAACCTGTTACACGAAGTTTTATCTTTTATACTAAAATGACATTTCACCATAAAGAGCTTTCTAGAGATCCCATTTCAGAATAATATTTTCTGTGACTAACAGTTATTAATGTAGTTAAACGATATAGTGAGAATGGATTTTCATTGGCTAGGAAACATATTTTAATGAGATCCATGCCCTTCAAAACAATGCATTTCTTAAATATATTATCTGAATAAACAAGCGGTGTTTTAATTTCTTTCTTCTGTAATATTATCATTATGCTCCTCTACAATAGTTTCTCAACCACTGTTTATCAATAAATAGAATTCCCAAAGAGAGATGGTCTGCTTGTGAGTATCATGTTCTGACTTATTGAGAGGCTAGGAACTATTGTATATTTTCTTCCTCATTTTCACTATGTTTGGCAAAACTTTCAAATAAGATTGTTTACTAATACTTCCATGGTTATGACCATCAGGAAATTCAACTATAAAGTAAATTTAAGGGGCTGGAGAGATGGCTCAGTGGTTAAGAGCACTGGCTGCTCTTCCAGAGGTCCTGAGTTCGATTCCCAGCAACCACATGGTGGCTCACAACCATCTGTAATGACATCTGGTGCCCTCTTCTGGCATGTGGGCATACATAGAGGCAGAATGTTGTATACATAATGAATAAATAAATCTAAAAAAAAAGAAAGTAAATTCAAATTGTAGCTCTCCAGAGAGTGCTAGATAAACATATAAACCATAACAAATAGCAGTTCCCAATGAGTTTTTTATTTTTTATTAAGAACAGAAGTTATTGAAAATAGCTTCTGTGTCTTAGATAAGTATGCAATGTAGAAGCTCTTTCCTTGGAAAGAGAAAGAATGTCCTGGATTTTAGTTTAGTGCCCCATCCAAGATCAGGTCACTGAGCACGGTGGCCCTTACCTGTGATGGAAGGGGACCCGGTGTGACTACTGAGCTCAGGTACTCACGGGGCATCTGCTTCAGGTCACGGAGTTCCTGCTAATTCTGTTTCTTCCGTAGAACAGAAAGGCCATAAGGACCTCTGCTTTCTACTTACCAACCCCCCCTGTGGTTAGTAGGTGTGTGAGGGTCTGGGTGACCCGAGGAAATGACTGTTGAGAACACCTACTAGGTCATACACTTGCTGGTTTTCCTGTCCTGACTTGCTGAGGAAGATTCCCCGCTCCTAGAAACTGGGCAGGCATCGATCAGCGCCGTGCCTGGGCCTCATGTGCTCTTCAAGCTGGGCTACCTTCGGGAATAGGGCTTGTCTTTGTTAGCCGCTACTTAACATGGATGGCCATATTAGACTAGAAACACACATAACAATGTGTAATCTTTACAGGGTGCTAAACTATGATCTGTACCTGATGAATAGCAGCCTACAATGGAATAAGTCACAGTGACTGCTCTCTGCAAATCCTAAGCCTGTGTCAAGTGCCATGCTAAATACTGCACACACATTATTTAAATTTCAGATAAATTTTCTCTGTGGAAGGATCCCTTTCTTCCTTCCTTTCTTTCTCCCTCCCTCCCTTCATCCTTTTCTTCCTCCTCCTTCTTCCTCCCTTCCATTCATTCTTCCTTTCAGTCAATTTTACTAATGAGAAATTAGAAGTGAAAACATTTCTGATAACTTTTACAAAGTCACATATTTAGTAAGAGCTCCGATGTAAGGCCAACTCATCCCACAACCACCCCCACCCTTCCCCCACTCCTCAGTCTACCAAAAGCGCACTAATGGTTCACTTACTTCCCTGCCCCCTTACATCACTCTGATCTTAAGTCAGGAGGCTGGAGGTAGAAAGAACCTACTGCTAGACTTTCTTCCTAACATCACCAGGAACTTTGCAGGCCCTTTTGAATACTTCTGACAAAAAAAAAAAGAACTCAATTCACCTAAGAAAACCAATTTAAGTTTTCACTATCTATTATCATTGGTCAAAATGAGTTCTGATGGGAGCCTGAAAGGACAAAATAATCTTTTCATAGTGTTTTACAATTAATGAATTCCAAAAGCTGTACTTAGTTTAATCTCCAAATCATCCCTTGTGTTAGTTAAGCATGTGCTGTATTATCATTATCCTCATTTCACAGATAATGAGCCCACCGGAAGATTGAATGACTTTATTCATCCCATCCAATAACCTTTTATCTGTGCTTTCTACTTCCTCGTACCAGCATCCAGGCGTGAGACAGTTCTGTCCTTGAGGTCTTTGCACACCACAGCATTCTAGGGCTCAAATTCCTTCAGTTGTATTAATTAGAGATGAATTGTCATCATTCAACAATTCCAGGAGTATTCAGTATGGTGTTATGGGTAGCTAGAGGTTTCAGAGCTTTCGAAAATTTATAATGATCTCCACGCCTCTGTAAATCTGTGGTTCGAAATATTTCTAGAGAATGAAGTGTGTACACACGCATATGCACACCCACACGTGCATACGCACACAAACGTGCACACACACATACTTGAACACACACACACTTTATGTGCAAACACACGAACTGATGTCCGATATGAAATACTTAGTTTGTAGCTCGATGAACTGAGAACAACCTTTGCCAGCACACATGGGAAGAGAGAGGACGATGATGACAACAGCTGTTTCTCGACTGCTCTGGAAGCACAGAACTTTTCCCACACTGTGTTGAGCAGAATCTCGTGATCTCTGCTAGATACAAAAGAACGTGGGACATGAAGTTTGTTAGTGCACACAGGCAGAAAATGAAATAGTCAAAATTTAGAAATTGACGACTACTATGATAACGATTTGCGAGTGATAATGTGATTATTTCTGTGATACCACGAGAGGCAGGCTAGTAAAACAGCACCTGTCTCATGATGCTAAAATCACAACTTCATATGAGTAGAGGGACCATGGAGATGATGATGATATATTAAACTCTAGCTAGTGTCGTAATTAATGACCTTAAAACAATTCTCTGTAGAATGGAGTTAAGAATATGTGTGATCTTACATCAATTCAGGTTTATCAATGATCTTGTCAGTACACAAGAGGTTAAACAAGAGAACTGATTAAGAATTGAAAAGAATACTCATCACTCCCATTAGGTTCAAATATATTCCTTAAATATTTTATAAATTATTCAGCTTGAAAAAAATGCTGTATATGAAATCAATACACATTCACATATGCTAGCAGTAAGCAGTTCAATACCACATTTTAAAATGATGTCACAAATCAACAAGATATATAAAGTATGTAATATATATCAACACACATATTATGTACATATGTAAATAAAATGTGTAAATATGCATATTTGTGTACAAAATACACTCATTTTAATTATTTGTTAAAAGTCATTATAAATCCTAACATAGTGGAAGAATGTTTACAGTTTGGAAGCCAATCTGACAAAGATTCTATTGATATTATATGAAATTTAGTAGAGTGTTTTTGAAGAAGAGTGTTGCCATGTAACCCAGGCCAACATTGAATCCACAGTCCTCCTAATTCATTCCCTGGATTGCTGGGAAGGCAGGCGTGTGCCGGCATGTGCACTGCATGGTTCATTGTGTGAGAAGGAAAGTTTGTTTATGGATTCAACACGGAGCCAATAAGCATTCCAAGACAGCATTTGGAGAGATGGAACAGTTTCTAACGCTGTCTGGAACTCTAAAGGGTTAAGTAGATGGACTATTTATAATGCTGAATATAGCAGGGGAACCTATACCGTCAAATATGAAGGTCCAGCAACTGATATAGTATAGCATCAGTTCAGGAATAGACAGAAAGTGAGGCAACAGAGTAACAGCCTAGAGACAGATCCTTACCTGCGCGGAAGGGGAGGAAGCATCGCACCTGCTGGGAAAAATCAGCTGGAAGGAATGGGCTTCTCAAAAAAATGATTTGGGGGCTTTTATCATTTCTCCTTCCTAGAAATATTCTTAACATCAGCTAAACCTACTGCATTTTACCCTTTCTTAAAACAGAAGGACATAGGAGTGCTTTGGTCCCTGACCCTTTAACGACCCACTCATTGATGATTCCTGTTATATCAGAGCTTTCAACGTCATCTAGAGTAACAGTCGTTGCTTGCTCATTTCCATGATGTGTGCTGCACCACACACACACACACACACACACACACACACACACACACACACACACACACCGGAATTGCATTACTTCTCTGCCACCATAATGAGTCTATTTTTGTTAAGCTGACCCATGGCTTCCTTCTGGCCAAATCCATTTGCTAGCTCTCTGATTATGCCCTCACTTGACCATACAACATCATTGACCTGGGTGACTGTTTTTACAATGATTTCTCATTTTGCACTCTATGGTTCTCTGCCTTCCCCCCATTTCTCTCATCCCCCCCAAGCCTTCTCTGGGGACCCCTCTCTGCTGGAGATACTCTGGCTGGAAGCATTCTCTGGGCATCCTGTTTGTAGCTGCCAATTTATCTCTCCTTCACCTCCTTAGTTTATCTCAATATGGTCATTGGTTTAGCTATAACTTCTGGATGGATGAATTTCCAAACTAAGTTTTCCAGCCTGAATCTCTCTTTGGAACTTAGCACTTATACATGCAATTCCTGTTTGTGATTTCCCTGCAGTAGAGAAGGCATTTCAAACATGTCCTTAGCTGAATTCTTCCTTACCCCTCTATTTTCCCCTCCCTCCCTCTTTCTTGTTGCAACACGTGAGATCACCCATGTTCTGTGCCTCTCATGGATCTGGGCATTACCCTCACCGCCTCTCTCTCCAAGCTTCATAGCTAATGACATCATCTCCTAACTCCCTCTAAACACACTGCATCCAATTCCTCTCTTCCTCCACTTAGAGGCTGCTGATCTGTGTGCCAAACTCATGGAAACTCTTGTTTCTATTCTCATCCCTCTTACAGAGTTCATCTGTTATCAGTTCAATACAGTTTTCTTTTAAAAATACAAATCTTGTGATCCACTGCACAGTACCCTTCAGAAGCTTCTGACTGCACTGAGGTTAAAACCCAGATGAAGCCACACCCAACCCTCCCCGCAACCACTGCCACTCTCCTTTCCTTCTCATGTGGGCAGGCGTTTCTCAGGTCTCAGCAAAGCCATCAGCTGATCAAAGGACTTTCCTGGCCAGTAGTTCTAAAGCAGGCACCCAGACACTTCCAGATCTAACACCTCATATTAATTAATTGCATAGTACTCACATTGTGAAATAATTTATTTATGTCCTTAAAAATCTCATTTACATATAAAAGTCTGTGCATGTTTTCCTAATTAAAATGTTAGCAGCACGTTTGGCAGCACAGGTATACTTTCTTTACTCTGTACATCTGTAGCTCTTAAAGCATTATCTGACCTCAAAAAGGGATAGAAAGAAATTCAGATTTGTGTCATGTTATGACACTAATGTAGGGAATTCAAGGTTGCCACAACAGCAACCAAGGTGGGTGGGAATGTAGTTCAGTGGTAGAGAGCTTGCCGGGTCTGTGCAAGGCCCCAGGTTTCCTACACAGCAAAGCAAAGTAGCAGCTATCAGAATCATTGCAAGAAAGGCTCACTATTCAGTGTGTTTGGGAAGTGGGAAGATTGGAATATTAATATTAATGACAGTGAAATGAAAGTAGGTTTTAGTTAGACGGCCATATCTCTGGTTACATGCGTGGGGCCTGCTGGGAATGAGTGTTTGGAAGTGAAGCCTCTTTATCACAGAGGTCAGCACCCGGTTAAAGTAGAGAAAGACATCAATAACATCTGAGTAGCTTGGGGTAGATTCCTGGAACTCACATCTCATATCATATGATATCCTACGAGAACATCTATGAGATCAAAAGGATTTCTGAGATGTGAAACATTTGACTGTTGAACTTCAACCTTCAATCTCAGGTACTCTCTTGGCGGTATTTCACTAAGCAAGAAGAGTAGGAGGACTTGCAGTATTTTTTTCTTTTCTTTTTAAACAAAGGTGTCTTTTATTTATTTATTTATTTATTTATTTATTTATATTTAATTCTTCTCATTTTAATTGTTTAATGGGAATGTGCTATACATTTTCCCCATCCCCCTTCGTTCCTCCTCTCTCCCCTTCCACCCTCCCCCCTTTCCCAGTTTACTCAGGATAGCTTGTCTTTTTTCCCCTTCCTAAGTGGATCCATGTTCGTTGCTCGTAGGGTCCTCTTTGTTACCTAGGTTCTCTGGGGTTGTGACCCATATGCTGGTTGTCCTTTGCTTTATGTACATTATCTACTTATGAGTGAGCACATATTATATTTGCCTTTCTGGGTCTGGGTAACCTCATTTAGGATGGTTTTACTTTCTAGTTCCATCCATTTGTCTGCAGATTTCAAGATGTCATTGTTTTTTTTACTGCTGAGTAGTACTCCATTGTGTAAATGTAGCACATTTTCTTTATCCATTCTTCAGTTTGGTGGTGGGGGGGCATCTAGGTTATTCCCAGGTTCTGGTTATTACAAATAATGCTGCTATGAACATAGTTGAGCAAATGTTCTTGTTGTGTGAGTATGCATCCCTTGGTCACATGCCCCAGGAGTAGTATTGCTGGGTCTTGAGGCAGATTGATTCCCAATTTTTTGGAGAAACTGCCATACAGATTTCCAAAGCAGATGTACAAGTTTGCACTCCACCAGCAATGGAGGAGTGTTCCTTTTACTCCACATTCTCTCCAGCATAAGCTGTTATCAGAGTTTTTGATCTTGTCCATTCTGTAAGATGGTATCTCCAAGTTGTTTTGGTTTGTATTTCTCTGATGGCTACGGATGTTGAGCATTTTCTTTGGTCATTTGAGACTGGTTTGTTAAGAGTTCACTGTTTAGATCTGTACCCTATTTTTTTGACTGGATTATTTGGCTTTGTGATGTCTAGTTTCTTGAATTCTTTGTATAATTTGGTGAACAGTCCTCTGTCACATGTGGATTTGATAAGGATTCTTTCCTGTTCTGTAGGTTGCCATTTTGTCTTGTTGACTGTATCCTTTACAGAAGCGTTTCAGTTTCAGGAAGTCCCATATATTAATTGATGCTCTCAGTGTCTATGCTACTGGAATTGTATTTAGAAAGTGGTCTCCTGTGCCAATGCTTTGAAGGCTATTTCCAAGTTTCTCTTCTATGAGGTTCAGTGTAGTTGGTTTTATGTTGAAGTCGTTCATGCATTTGAACTTCAGTTTCGCCCATAACAATAAATATGGATCTATTTGCATTTTTCTACATGTTTACATCCAGTTATGCCAGTACCATTTATTGAATATGCTTTCTTTATTCTATTATATAATTTTAGCTTCTTTGTTAAAAAAATCAGGTATTCATAGGCGTATAGATTAACATTATGGTCTTCCATTCGATTCCATTTGTCAACCTGTTTTCATGTCAATACCAAGCTGTTTTCATTACTGTAGCTCCATAGTAGAGTTTGAAATCAGGTATGGTGATGCTTCTGGAGGTTTGTTTAATTGTACAGAATTGTTTTGGCTATCCTGGGTTTTTGGTTTTTCCATATGAAGTTGAGTATTGTCCTTTCAAGATCTGTGAATAATTTTGCTGGGATTTTGATGAATATTGCATTGAATCTGTAGGTTGCCTTTAGTAAGATTGCCATTTTTACTATGTTAATCCTACCTATCCAAGAGCATGAGAGATCTTTCCATTTTCTAATGTCTTGTCAATTTCTTACTCCAAATACTTAAAGTTCTTGTCATAAAGGACTTTCACTTGTTTGGTTATAGTTACCCCCCCAAGATATTTTACTCAGGGCGACTGTAAAGGGTGATGTTTCTCTGATTTCTTTCTCAGCCCATTTATCATCTGTATATAGGAAGACTACTTTTTTTTTAGTTAATCTTTTATCCTGCTACATTACTGAAGGTGTTTATGAGTTGTAGTAGTTTTCTGGTTTGGGGGGTTCACTTATGTATACTATCATATCCTCTGCAAATAGCAAAAGTTTGACTTCTTTTCCAATTTGTATCCCCTTGATCTCCTTTTGTTGTCCTATTGCTCTAGCTAGAACTTCAAGTACCATGTTGAACAGATATGGAGAGAATGGACACCTTGTCTTGTTCCTGATTCACTAGGATTGCTTTGGGTTTCTCTCCATTTATTTTGATTTTAGCTTTTGGCTTGCTTTATTGTGTTTAGGTATGTTGCTTGTATCTTTGCTCTCTTCAAGACCTTTATCATGAAAGGATGTTGTATTTTGGCAAAGGCCTTTTCAGCATCTAATGCAATGATCATGCGTTTTTTTCTTTCACTTTGTTAGTATGGTGGATTTCATTGACAGATTTTCGTATGTTGAACCATCCCTGCATCTCAAGGATGAAGCCTACTTGGTCATTTGGTGGATTTTTTTTTCTGATGTGTTTTATAATTCAGTTTGCCAACATTTTACTGAGTATTTTTGCAGAGATGTTCATGAAGGAAATTGGTCTGTAATTCTCTATCTTAGTTGTGTCTTTGTGCAGCTTGGGCATCAGGGTGACTATAACATCATAAAAAGTGTTAGGCAATGTTCATTTTGTTTCTATTGTGTGGAACAATTTTAGGAGTATTGGTATTAGCTCTTCTTGAAGTTCTGGTAGAATTCTGAGCTGAAACCATCTGGCCCTGGGCTTTATTTTGTTGGGAGACTTTTGATGACTTCTTCTATTTCCTTAGGGATTATACATCTTTTTAAATTGTTTATCTGGTCTTGATTTAATTTTGGTATGTGGTACTTATCCAGAAATTGTCCATTTCCTTTAAATTTTCCAGTTTTGTGGAGTACAGGTTTTTGAACTGTGGCCTAACGATTCGCTGAATTTCCTCAGGGTCTGTTCTTATATTTCCCTTTTCATTTCTGATTTTATTAATTTGGATATTCTCTCTGTATCTTTTGGTTAGTTTGGATAAAGGTTTTCTATCTTGTTGATTTTCTTGAAGAAACTACTCTTTGTCTTATTGATTCTTTTTATTATTTTCTTTGTTTCTATTTTATTGATTTTAGCCCTCAGTTTGATTATTTCTAGCCATCTACTCCTCCTGAGTGAGTTTGCTTCTTTTTGTTCTAGGCTTTCAGTTGTTCTGTTCATTCACTGTTGTGGGATTTCTCTGGTTTCTTTGTGTAGTCATTTAGAGCTTTCTTCTTATCACTGCTTTCATTGTGTCCCATAAGTTTGCATATGTTGTGCATTCATTTTCATTGAATTTTAGGAAGTCTTTAGTTTCTTTCTTTATTTCTTCCTTGAACCAGTAGTGATTCAGCTGCATTGTTCAATTTCCATGAGTTCATGGGCTTTCTCCAATTAGTATTGTTGTTGAATTCTAACTTTAACCCATGGTGATCCAATAAGATATAGGGGGTTATTTCAATTTTTTAATATTGTTGAGGATTGCTTTGTTATCAAGCATCTGGTCAATTTAAGAGAAGGTTTCATGGGGTGCTGAGAAGAAGGTATATTCTTTTGTGTTTTGCTGGAATGTTCTATAGCTGTCTCTTAGGCCCATTTGAGTCAGAACATCTGTTAGATCATTTGATTCTCTGTTAAGTTTCTGTCAAGCAGACCTGTCCAGGGGTGGGAGTGGGATATTGAAGTCTCCTACTTCTAGAGTGTGGGGCTTGATGTGTGATTTAAGATTTAGTAATATTTATTTGACAAATAAGGTTGCCCTTCTATTTGAAGTATAGATGTTCAGAATTGATGGATTCTTCATCTTGATGGATTTTTTTCTGTGATGAATATGAAATGACTTTATTCATCTCTTTTGACTAATTTTAGTTTGAAATCATTTTGTTAGATATTAAGATAGCTACACAAGCTTGTTTCTTAGGTCTGCTTGATTGAAAACTCTTTTCCCAACCCTTTACTCTGAGGCAATGTCTGTCTTTGAGGTTGTGGTGTGTTTCTTGTATGTAGCAGAATAGATTCTGTTTTTGTATCCAATTTGTTAGCCTGTGTTTTTTTTACAGGTGAATTGTGTTCACTGATACTAAGAGATATTAATGAAAAGTGATTGTTAGTTCCTGTTGTTTTTGTTTTTGGTGGTGGTGGTGGTGGTATTGTGTGTGTGTTTCTCTTCTTAGGAATTTGCTGGTGTGAGATCATCTATTGCCTGTGTTTTTGTGAAAGCAGCTAACTTCCTTGGATTGGAGTTTTCCTTCTAGTACTTTGTGTAGGGCTGGTTTTGTGGATAGGTATTGGTTAAATATTATTTTGTCATAGAATAGTTGTCTGTCTATGGTGATTGAAAGCTATGCTGGGTATAGTAATCTGGGCTGGCATCCATGGTCTCTTAACTTCTGCATAATGCCTGTCCAGGACCTTCTGGCTTCCATTATTTCCATTGAGAAGTCAGGAGTAATTCTGATAAGTCTGACTTTTTATGTTACTTGGCCTTTTTCCTTTGCAGCTCTTAATATTCTGTATGTTTAGTGTTTTAATTATTATGTAACTAGGGGACTGGGGCTTTTTTGGTCTGGTCTATCTGGTATTCTGGAAACTTCTTGTACTTTTATAGGCATGTCCTTCTTTAGGTTGAGAAAGTTTTCTTCTATGATTTTGTTGAATATATTTTCTGTGCCTTTGAGCTGGACTTCTTCTATCCCAATTATTCTTAGGTTTGGTCTTTTCATGGTGTCCTAGATTTCCTGGATATTTTGTGTTAAGAATTTGTTGAATTAAATATTTTCTTTGACTGATGAATCTATTTCCTCTATCATATATTCAACACCTGATATTCTCTCTTCCATCTCTTGTATTCTGTTGTTTATAATTGCAACTGTAGTTCCTGATTGCTTACCCAGATTTTCCATTTCCAGAGTTCCCTCAGTGTAGTACGATTAATAAAAACCCAGAGAGAGATATTGGGGTTCAACTTTAAGGTCAGAAAAGCAAAACAGCCAGCCACTGGCTCTTACTTTTACCTCAGTCCAAAATGGCATCCTACCTCCAGGAATCTCAGAATGAGACTGTGTGTGAGAGCTGTCTCCTCCTACTTTATATTCTTCTCTAGTGCTGGGATTAAAGGCATGCACCACTGGGATTAAAGGCGTACACTGCCCGGTTTCTACGGCAAACTAGTATGGCTACTAAGATTAAAGGTGTGTGTCACCACTGCCTGGTCTGTAAGGCTGATCAGTGTGACTCTTTTACTCTTTGAACTTCAGCCAAGCTTTATTTTTAAAATACAAAAGAAATCTCACTACACTTTTTGGTTTGTGTTTTTTTATAGCCTCTATTTCCATTGTTAAGTCTTGAACCAGTTCCTTCATCTGTTTTATTGCTTTTCTCTTGTTTTTTTTTTTTTTAAAGGGATTTGTTGATCTCTTCCAATTTTTGTCTGCCTTTTCTTCCATTTCTTTAAGGGAGTTTTTTATTTCCTCTTTAAGGACCTCAATCATCTTCACAAAGTTATTTTTAATGACATTTTCTTATGCTTCATCTGTGTTGGGATGTTCAGGTCTTGCTGTTGTATAACCACTAGTTTCTGGTGCTGCTGTATTACTCTTTGTGTTGCTGAGTTACTCTTACCCTGTTGTCTACCCATCTCTGAAGCACAATTAATAAAATCTCAGAAACTGACATTGGGGATCAACCTAAAGACCAGAAATGCAAAAAAGCCAGCCACTGGCTTTTACCTAGACCTCAGTCTGAAAATGACAATCCTGCCTCCAGGGATCTCAGAATGAGACTGTGTGTGAGAGCTGCCTCCTCCCATTTTATAATCCTCTCTAGTTCTTGGATTAAATGTGTGCACCAATGGGATTAAAGGCATGCACTGCCCAGTTTCTATGGCAACTAGTGTGGCTACCAGGATTAAAGTTGTTACCACTGACTGATAGTAAAGCTGACCAGAGGGGCTGCCTTACTCTCTGATCTTCAGGCAAGCTTTATTTATTAAAATACAAATGAAATGCCACTACACATCTCTTCTTCCACTCAGTACAGGTGGAGCCTGTGCTTTGAAGGGGTGCATCCCTCTACCTCCAATATAGCCGGGAACTGTGGCTCTGTTGAATGCTCCTTCAGGTGCAGGCAGGATTGAGCCCACAGTCATCACTCCTCCAGGTATATGGGCACAAGGCTCAGATGTTCACCCCTCTACGTGCAGATGGAGCTGAGCCTTAGCTGAGCTAAGGCTCCAGCAGTCTGATAGTTTCTGAGGTCACTGCTCTTTTCTGGTGCAGCCTGGGCCCACCCCCTCACACTGATACTGTCTCCCCGCATGGCCTGGGCCAGCCACCTCATACTGATGCTATCTCTTGGTGTGGCCTGGGTCAGCTGTCTTGTGCTGACACTGTCTCCTGGCACTGGTATTTTTTCCTTCATTTGTTTTGACAAGAAAGCATAAGTGAGTAAAAAGAAGGCTGTATCTGTACTGGATTTCCCTGTACACAGGTGCTAGGGTAACATATTTTTGTACATGTTTAAGCTGGCATACCCAGCAGGTTCTCAGCTCCCAAGTGCAAAGATATGTGTGTCTAGAGTAACAAAGTCCACATGCTATATCCTCAATTCTGTGAATTAACTGAAACAGTTTAGAACGTAACAGTTTCAGTTTTTTTTTCTGTAGCTTTTATTTTATTTTTTATTTATTTATTTATTTATTTCCATACATTGTTTTGTTTTATTTTTTCCATTCAAGAACATAATTAAAGAAATAAATTTTTTTTCCTTTCTTCCCCTTCTCCCGGTCTCCTCCTACTACCCCCCCCTTTTTTTAAAAAAAAGTAATATTCTTGCCAACTAAGAATTCTGAAGAAAAAAGAAACTAAAGAATAATAACCATCAGTATACTATTTCTGTGGGCTTTTTTTTCCACATAGTATGTTCATTTGGGATTTCATTGGCAAGTAGATAAAATATTAATATAGTTTCAAGGCGACAGTTGTAACACAAGTTGACATTGAACGGGTTTTCTTAGAAAGATGCTCAATGTTAAAGCAACCCTGTTATCCAGCCCTGAGTTGATTCTTTCCCACTGCAGCATGTTTTCGTTCCATTTCCAGCTTCCAGTTTTAATATGAAAATGAATGGCATGGCACTGAAGAATTTAAAAACTCTTCTACTCATCCATAAACCAACCTTTGGGATCACCGTAGTCAGTGTCTTCCGTTAGTCTGCTGCTAGATTTAGCTGCTAGATGGTGTCTTTCAAGGTTAACTCTAGGTCCTTTGCACTAGAAGTTTAACTGCAGAGAGGGTTTAATTAAAATAAGGCTTATGTGGGGCTATTATACCACCACTTTTCTGGTCCATTGATGATGGTTTATTGGATTATTTTACCCCAGGGTCTTGGAGTTTTTCCCCTAATAAATATTTAACAACAGTGATACTTTCCCTCTTTGTTTTTGTTTCATAAAAAAATATAAATTCCCAAAGTAACAACACCCTCCCCTCCCACCACATTCTTCCCACTCCCTCTTCCACTTTCCCCCTTCTTCTTCCTCCTTTCTTTTTATTCTACCATAGACTTTACTTCAAATTTTTACTTTTCAAATTTAAAAACCCTTTTAATAATTTTATATATGAAGGTGTTATTTGCAGCATTCCCAACCCTTTATCCCCCTTCCAGCTCTTCCTCTGCTCACACTTCCTTTCAAATTCATAACTTCTTTAATTATTATTGTTACATATAACACACATAGGCACACAACACATGCATGCACATATACATATATGCATGCACGCAAGCACACACACACAGCCTACTAAGCCATCATTTGTCTTTTCTCACCTTCTGAAGACAGCCCATTTACAATTATTTTCCAATGAGAAATAATAAATGCTGTAAAATGACCATGTGCAGGACAAGACCTGGCAATGGACTGAGAAGGGACAACAGTGGAATCACACAGAAACTGTATTAATTAAAACACTGCTTAGCCTACTAGCTTAGGCTTCTTATTAACTAACTCTTACATCTTAAATTAACCCATTTCTATTAATCTGTGTATTGCCACGTGGCTGTGGCCTACCAGTGAGATTCTGCCCTGCGTCTGTCTCTTTCGGTGGCTACATGGCATCTCTCTGACTCCGCCTTCTTTCCTCCTCTATCTTTGCTTGGAATTCTTGCCTTGCTTTATTCTGTGCTGCCATAGACCCAAAGCAGATTCTTTATTAACCAATGCTAATAAAACATATTTACAGCATATAGAGGGAAACCCAACATTACCTGTCTAACTCCAGAACAGTCTAACCTCAAACCATTGTTATAAATGCCATCATATGACCAGAGAATTTGTAGATACAACCGTGTTCTTCTCTTAAGTATACAAATATCCAGTTTGCTTTTCGTAACAAGGTCTTGTATAAATTAGTTTTATAACCTTATGCCTCCTTTGAGTAATTTTTACATATGCTTTATGGCATCCAAACACAACTTTCCTCATTTAATATTTCTTGTCATTTTATTCTTCAAGTTAAAATGGCCTGCAAATAGTTATGCACTATTTAACTTTAGCCATATAAATTAACAAAATTACTTACTACAAATATAAAAGAATCATTTTGTGTGACCACAATGAAAACTGTTGAATAATATTTATTTTCCTTATCTCACCTCAAATAAAAATCTCTCATCAGGAATTCAAAATGACACCACTTTCTTCTTTAAGCTTTCATGATTATTGTTTATGCTAGAAAAAGAATCTTATAATTGTGTTCAAGAAGTTAGCAAAGTGTGTACATATTTACTGTACAGACATACTTTTTTCCAGTCTATTCCGAAGGAAAAAAATCCTCATGTCTATCTTCGACAGAATCTAGCCTTGCTCTAAGCTTCTATGGCTTTGGTTTCCTGGTCTGATATTAACTAGAGATGAGATTTCTTTTTAATAGCAAGGTAAACTGAAATCAAACTGCAGGCATACTTCTCAACTCTTTCTTTTACCGACTCTAAGCTGCCATACTATGAAAGATTGTATTTATCATGTTCCATTTCGAAGTTTCAAAGGTATAATATGAAAAGGATATGACCATTACAGAGAAACATAAATATAATTTCAGTCTAAATATGCTAATTATTAGCATGTAATTATTCTGAACCATCAGAAATGCTATACTCCCTCCCCTGTCTGAGTCTTCTTCTAGATCACTCCAGCTTGAAGTGCAGCATCTTGAGCATCATGGTACAGTGGAGAACCCTGACAGAGGAGATATGGACACTTACACTCTGGCTGTGGTGTAACTCAAGGTCCCAGCAAGAAAATAACAGTGTCATTCCCAAATGCAGAGTAGAGTCTGTGTTAAATAAACCATCAGAAAGTGTTATGGGGGTTAATGAAACAGAGAGGGTGTTGCTCTCTGGGAAGTCTGATGCTTTAAAAACAAGGTGTAGGCTTTATGTAATGCCTGGAGGGAGCTCACTGATGGCAGCCATTCTCTGTGCTAAACTGGACAGGGTGAGGACTGGGAAAAGACTCCATGAGCGAAGCATTACTTCAGACTGCAAAGGGAAGATGATACAGCGTAGAAGTCCAGATCCTAGACTTTGGAGTCCAGCCTACTTTGAATATAACTTTTAAAATTGTTTTTATAATTTATTTTATTTTTAATTATGTGTGTCTGTGGGTAGCCTCATACACATGTGCAGGTGTGTGTAGAGGCTAGATGAATAGGATCCTTGGGCCTGGAGTTTTAGGCAGTTGTAAACTGCCTGTTAAGTGTTCTGAGGAGCAAATGCATGTCCTTGGAAGAATAATACATACCCTTAACTACCTAGACATTTCTCCAGCTAGAATATGGGTTTATTAAACTAACAGTACACATTTACTCACAGTAAATATATCCATATATATTTATATATGTCCAAGTATAAACACTTAGTTTTAATTATATGCTCAAAATGCTAGGCACTAGTGGCAAATTAAGAATCAATTAATGTAATTGTAATGTTATGTCTATCAAATAACCAGAGAGGTAATATCTTAGTATTATGGGAACATGATAGCATTTCTAGAAAAAATAGTTAGCTAGATCATAGAAAAACCACAGGAAAAGCCAAAGTTTGATGAAGGAAAATTAGCTTAGGAAGAGAAAAGGGTATGAAGAGAAATGGGTAGGAAGAGGCTATCCAGGTCTTCATTCTAGAAAAAAAAATGCCACAAGGTATTTTTATGAAGGAAAGGAGGGATTAAACATTTGTTTCTAAAGGATACTCATATTGCATTGAAAACTAGATTGAAGATGCTAAGAGCGTTACGTAGAACCCAATGAAGAGGTGTGGGATACACTGGCATAGCAGATCATGCCCCCTGGCACAGAGGAGGGCTGGCAGTAAACTAAGGGTGAAATGCAGATAATAGCTTCCATAGCTGTAGCTTTTGCAACTGAGTGAAGGACTCTGGTAGGCATTCAGCTAGGGAACTCATGGTAGGGACTAGATTCATTTACATTTTAATTTTAATGTAATTTAATTAAGTTTAAAATACCTTCTTAAATAATACAATTAGAAATGTCGAATATGCTCTGAGATGCAAAATTTACAAGACTCGTTATTAGAGACATTTTGATACTGAATGTCTAATAGTTATCGAAGTCATCAATGTGGGTGAATGTGAACGATTAGATAAAGAATTGTTAGAAGAGATGGACTCATTGGGCAAGTCTTTGAAAAACTATGTCATAAAGGCAACCAGAGTCAACAAATGAGACTCTACCAACAGAGATGCAAGAGAGAAACCTGGAGAAAACCAAAGCAGCAAGAAAAGGAGATACGTCAAGAAATAATGGTCAGAGCCCAGTGTAGTGGCCAGGCCTTTAATCCCAGCACTTGGGAGGCAGAGGCAGGTGGATGCCTGTGAGCTCAGGGCCAGTCTGATCTACATAATGAGTTCCAGGATTGCCAGAGCTATTTAAGGAGACCCTATGTCAGTAAAGCACAAGAAAAAGAAAAGAAACAGTGATCAGTAGTTTGAATCTTCACTGAGGGCTGATCATCATCAGGCATGTACCTGAAAAGGGTCATGTACCCTGAATCACAGGTACGAAGACAAGGTTACAATGGTACATGTGAACAAGTGATTCAGTATAGGCACATTTTGCTAGATAAAGAGAAAATAGGATGTAATATGGAATGTTATTAAGGACACCTTTTAAAAATGGAGTAGATATTTATGTATGCCTATACTGGTAGAAATGATCCACTGAAGATAGAAAAATCAGATAGGAGGGATAATGAAAACATCCCTTTTGTGCTACTATAGTAGAATCCCTGAGACCAGGAAATTTATAATGAACAGAAACTTTTTGGTTCACGTTCCGGTGGCTGTGAGCCCAACAGCAAGGGACCAGCATCCTGTCAGTGTTGCCCCATGGTGGAAGGCAAGGAGGGCACTAAAGAGAGCAGGAGATAAAATTTCAACCTCACTCTATCATGGTGGCCATTAATACACTTAGATTCTGAAGAATTCTCATGACTTCTATTCTTCCAGGTGATCTAACGCCAAACAATATTGAATTAATATTAAATTTCCAGTCTAGAGGGCACATAACCAACTCTAGCAAAATAAAAGGCTAATTTGAACTTTGGCATAAGTTATTTTTAATGCTTTCATTTTGAGGTTTTACAGTTCTAAATGGAAAAATTAATATCTACTGCTTAAGATTATACCAACTGTGAGATATTATAAGGTTGGTAGAATGCTCAATAAATTTGCCGGCATGCAGTACACTTTGTAAATTGGTACTTAAAATGAACCCAAAGTTAATGTTGTCTAACGCGCATGAGACATTCAACAATATGTACTAAGTGTGAATGAATGTCATTATGACTTGTGGGATTTGATTGTCTTTTGGTTGTGAGCCTAGCCTTTAATGACTGAGCCATCTCTCCAGCCCAAGATTTGATTATCATAAATGGGAGTGGGTTTGATGAACATGGCCACTTGCTGGGTCACAGATACAACTTGGATAGTCAGCTCCGCTGCTGTGTGGAGCTTGCCCTTATGATGATGTTTGGGGAATTTGTGTTTACAGGGTACTATTTTTCTGCCTGGAAATAAAGTCATTGAACATCCGTGCAATGAAGAGAGCCCAGGGAAATTCCTTTTTGAAGTCGTTCCAGGTAAGCTCAATTTTCTGTTTTGATTGAATTATTGCTGTTCTGTGTGGGGGAAAGTGAAGACACATCAGGATTTGATCTCCTTAAATTCTGGCTAAAAACATTAATTGAGAATGCAAGCATTTGCTTTGGCTATCATTTATACAGATAGTGACGCCACATTTGTACACAGATACAGACGAATGTACACACGTGTGCATGCATGTGCTCATGGCCACAGGATAACACATTTGCTCATGAGACTCCTGATTTGGCTGAAATGGATGAAATGGTGTTGTCAGGGACTGTGTGAGATGAGCCTAATTTTATAAGGATCTTGTGACAAAAACTTTGCTCGAGTTCCATTCAAATTCTGTTCCCAGAGGATTATCTGATAAATTCCCTGGCAAAACTGCTTTTTGAATAAGTCTTTCCTATTAAAAAAAATCTCTCAGTGCCCAAGTAAGAATTATTATAGTCCTGTGTCTCCACTTTGCTTCCAACCAACCACTTACACATGTTTGGCCTGTGGACTGAGGATTTGTCTCCCAGGTCATCAAGAGTGTTCAATATCTACAACATCTGTTCATTTTGCTTTGTTCATTTTTCTTGGCTATCAGCTCCTAGCCAGTTTAGTCTATCTAATCCATATGTAAATCTTAGAATAGCCCCAGAATTGTGCCTCCAAAGCCACAGCCTATGTCTTTGATCAGTTCTTTGGTGTCTTCTTATCCCCTGATAAAAGTAGAAGGGGGTGAAGAATGTGTTTTTATCGAGTTGGCGTTGGACAGCCAGGTTGGTGTGATACTGATACTGATTTCAATGCTGTGGAGGGTGGGTGTGAATTGATTCGTGTGTATAATATGTAATTTGTATCAATAATGCCAGCACAAAAGCAGTCAATCTGACCTATTTTCCCAAATTTACAAAGAGTGGGATTCTAAAACGTGGAAGCATATTTCCCCCCTCAATGGAAACAGCTGTAGCGTTGACCTCATCAAGCTCAAGATGGAATCCATGACTAAATGTTAATTAGTGCAGCTGAAGTGAAGAAAGGTTAGTCCGATGTGTTGTGTTATTTGTTCCCCCCTAGGGAGAACACATTGTAAGAAACCTGACTCTTGTTTGCCCTATTAAAGCCCTTTTATTCTTACTTCTTAGAGGAATACCCCTGATGGAACCAGATTCCAGATGTTGCAGAGGCTTTGAAGTATCAGTAGAGGAAATCTCTTTCTCTATTTATCCTCTCACACCAGGGCCTGTTGGCTTTTAAACCAGCATGGTATTAAATGGATGGCTTTGGTTTATTATCTCCAGGAATAATGTCAAGAGACTGTCCACCCAGTCAGTCTGCTGGCTGCCCACAGATCGCAGCTTTTAGAAAAGGCTCTGTTGTGAGGTGGGCATTTTTGAACCAGTGTTAGAGTGCCATGTCTTCAGGTCTAAAACACTGTGAAAAAAATCGTTCCAATATGTTGTGCCTGGGCACATGTCCTACAGAGAGTGCACATGCTATTGGGCCTATGATACACTGCATTGAAGACACTGAAGGCTACATGCTAAGAAGTCTGGAGTCTGTAAAAGTGTGCAGGGAATTGGGTCTCGATGCTATTTCCGTAGCAGTCCTTACAGGGTTCTCACACCTCCAGTGATACAGGTCGCTGTCTAAATCATCAGTGCTGTATGTTAAGATTTATAGTTCCGCATGGTCTTACAGAGCATGGAGAGAATTGTGACAGTTGTGCTTTCAAAGGGAACCTAGAAGCACACAGGTGACTCTGAACGTCAACTGTCTTTGTTACTAACTTCGGTACCTGGGGTTTTATTTCTGCAGAATGACATTCCCAGGCAAGTACCTGTGTGCTCAATGAAAGAATATGGAGATCTAGTGTATATAGTAAATGCTGGATTTTTGAAAAATTAGAATTATTTACAAACAGCAAGACACTTGTTTTATCTTTCCAAATGGGAATGACAACATGATATTTTCCAGTTTTTCCAACTGCATAATGTTTTAACATGGGAATTTGAGAGGTTACAATGAAATGTTTTCATTAGTCAGAAACTGAAGGAAGAAAGAATTGAAAATATATGGCTGGAACTTTGTATTACATGTATTTGTCATGTATGCATGCATATATATATGTATTTTGGCAAATCTATATTCTACATTGGTTATCTCTGTAGAGTTCTCAGTTGTCATTTTGGGAATTCCACCTTACATTCTACACATAATAAATACAGAGCCAACATACCTATCTTTATGGACATATATGTCAAACTATAATTACCCAAGATATGTGAATGAATATGAGACATTTAAGTCCTTTAATCCCATTGGCTCCTGGTGATTTCCCACAAAGCTAGTGAAAACCTCCAGCAAACTCTTTGCTATTTATACCAACACTCTATGCATATATACAGATTTGCGTGAGAGGGCAGTTTATTTTCATGTATTCCAATATATGGATTTTTGGTTTTTTACATTAGTTTGTATGTCTAAAACTAATAAATAATAAGAAAAATAATGAATTTTTGACAGTATAGGGAAACTTGCATCTTTGTATATTACTAATTCATGTTCATTTGTATATCACATTTCTATGCTGATGTTAGACTTATAAAATCCTAACTGGGAAAACAATCCACTCTAAATTAGTGTGGATTTTTTTATAGATTTATTATGCCTGAAATGAGTTATGTTCTGAAAAATGCCACGACTTACAACATCTCACTTCAACTTTTCCAATTTCTCTCTTTTTTTTTTTTTCAAAAAGATGTTTGCCAAATTGGCAAATTTGAAGACTATACAGTCAGAGGTGCCAAATTTTAGACTGGAGTAAATGTTTATGGCCAAGCACTAAGCCTTTGGGAAATGTGATTGAGAAAAGAATGTTGGCAAATTCTTTAATTGAAGAAAGAAAATGTAGCTGGTCTTCGCTTCTTAAAATAAATTTGGGTTGAGCTTTCCCAACCCAAAACACCAAAACATCTATGCTGATGTTAGACTTATAAAATCCTAACTGGGAAAACAATCCACTCTAAATTAGTGTGGATTTTTTTATAGATTTATTATGCCTGAAATGAGTTTTGGTGTTTTGTTACAAAATGAAGACACTGGTGAATGAAGCAAAAATACATTGATTTTCTTAGACTAGCATCCCAGGAAGAGTAAAGGGGAACGCAGACTCAGCTAAAGAGGAGCAAAGAGAAAAAGGGGCTCTGCACCCGTCTCAGCAGGAGCAGCATCTTCACAGCCCAAGCTGCAGCCTTAATTCTCGGCACCCCAAGCATGCAGTTGCATGTATCTGTGATGTTGCTGAAGATGGCACAGCCGTGTTGAACTGTTGCTGCTCTGTGAGGCCTTCCCTCTGCTTCTGTGACTGGTGGCTAAGCGGGGGGCTGGAATCCTGCCATGCTTCCTTCTTCTTCTTCTATGCCTTGGTCTCTGGATGTAGGGATCCTGGCCCACGGATGCTATTACTGAAATATAGCACCTTACACCACCTGGTCTTTGTGCTCCCCTTGGAATGGTAATGCTTTCATGGTGGATTCTTTAGGTTTTCTGTGTCCGTGGGATTGGCAGCACAGCACTTCCCATGGCAGGCTGCTCCCGCTGCGTACGTGGTCCTTTTGGATGGAATACAAGAGGACTTACTGTCCAACTGCTTTCTTTTTGAGTATTTAAGCAGTCAGCACATTCATGTTCCCAGGCCTGAAAAGGGAGGGAAACGGGCTGTTGCCCTGCTCCCATATCTTGCACTTTTCTCTGAGGGGCATCAACCGCAGGACCTAGCTTGGCCAGTGGCCGCAGGACCTAGCTTAGCCAGTGACTTGCCAGCTTGAGGTTCCAGCAGGAGGCCTGACCTTGGGAGGAGAAGGAAGATTTCAGTTTACAAGCTGTGTCCTTGCATCTTTCCTGACTACCTTAGAAAAAGATGTATTGTTTGTTTTATGTGATGAGTGCTTTGTCTCCATGAATTAGTTGTGACAAGTCTATGCCTGGAGGCCAAGGCAGAAGAAGGTGATGGATCTCATGGAACTGGAATTGGAATGGTTGTAGACTACCATGTAGGTGCTGGGAACCCAACCTAGGACCCCCTGCAAGAGTAACAAGTCTTTTTAAGCACTGAGCACTCTCTCTATCCCAGTCTTCTTGATTTTCTATAGCTAGCAGACAGTCTTGCATATACCCTCAAGAGTTTGTACCTATCATGAAGCCACTCTCTTAGAGAAGCATGTCCAGTTTCCTAGTCATGCCTTGTATCCGCTATGGCAGGGCTCCATCTCTGACTCGGTTTCTATCCTTAGCTTGGAAGGGATGCAGCTCCACATAACATCCATGGTCAGCCAGAGGCAGGGCTGTCTCTAACTTGGTTTCTATCCATAGCTTCGAAAGGATGCTGTTCCAAACACATCCATGGTCAGCCACGGGCAGGGCTCCATACAGCACCTCTGGCCTTTACAACTTAGAATCTAGGGCTTTAACAGCACTGTGTTTTTCAAGCTGGAGTCTTTCAAGGCAACTCTAGGACAACGTAGAAGACATGTTAATACAGTCCCACCTATAATCTTAAAGCAAGTTTCTGGGAAACTCATCCAGATGGAGAGTAATGCTAGGGCTCTTACTGGCAGTGCCCTCTGATGAGGGCTCACTGAGGGAATGAGAGGGGTAGACTGGGACAGGCAGAAATATCTTCCTGCCACTGCATCTGGGGCTCTATCAAAGTCTATGGAGCTCGGAAGATGGAATGCCCCTTGGGGTTGCTCAGACACAGAATCTGGCTTTTATTTCCTAAGATCAGCTATTCCTTGGTTATAGAACAAGATAAATCCAGGCCTGGTGATTCCCTGAGGCACTAGAGAGCATCTCAGCTTCTTTTTCATGAATCTTTTCTCTTAGTCCCCACAGGTCTTTGATGGGAGCAATGTGGTTACATCCATTACATACATGAAGAAACTGGTACATGGAAAGATACATTGCTCAAAGGTGATAAGCTAACACTGGCTGCATTAACTAGAGTCTATAAATATGTACATGTATTCTTCTACTTGCCTGTGTGAGAGATTCTCTGTGCGTATAAAACAGTATGTTGCTGATTTACAAGCAAAGCTTCAGGAGACTATAAATGTGTATAAATGTAATTATGAGGACTTAAAATGAGCCAGCAGCATATTAGAATCTGGACCATATTTTCTGGAACATAGGAATGTGAAGTTACTTGCTTTTGACCAAAATAGATAAACAGAAATCTCTCTTCATCTCATCCATTAAGATGGAGAGTTTGAACACTTGACGTGAGAGTAGGCATTTTAATTTATTTGAAACTAGTCACATATTTAAAAGCACCATAAAAATGAACACTGGGTGAAGATGCCTACAGACTCATTGCAAGCCTTGCTAAGGTCACAGCAGAGTGTCAAGAAAGTGCAGAATGAAAATGTGCTTGCCAGAAGTGCTCTGACCCTGATGGGAATAACTCTCTCCGAGAAAATGTGCTCCCCACGAGCACCGTTAGACTCTGAAGCCCGGAGAATAAACACTGAGGAAGCTGTTCTCAGGGTCTTTATGCACTCCTGGTACACACTGAGTAAGAGATTGCCCATCCATGCCCATATACCCTATTCCTCATCTGTGCTGCCTTGATGAGCTTTAATACAAGGGTGCAAGGGTAGAATCTTAGTTTTCCTGCAGCTTGATATGCCATGCTTTGTTGATATCCATCAGAGGCCTGCTTTTTTCTGAATAGAAAGGGAGGAGGAGTGGTTGGGAGGGGTGAGGGGATCTGTGGGAGAATGACTGGAAGAAGAGGAAGGATGGGAAACTGTGGCCAGGATAATAAACAAATACATGTATTTTTCTTAGAAAGAGAGAGAGGGGGGAGAGAGAGAGAGAGAGAGAGAGAGAGAGAGAGAGAGAGAGAGAGATTGCCCATTGTCTAGCCACCAAGAAACACATGTGCCACCAGCCGTATGCTGGGAATCAGTCCCTCAACCAAGGAGTGACCCATTATAGATCTCAAAGGCAATTGCCAGCATTCCAGAGTCTCACCTCTCCAGTGGGACCAATTCCAGGGTCTAACAAGAAGTCAGAAGTCATCTTACATCTTTGCTTATCCAAAGGAAGGAAAGAAGAGGTGGATATAGAACAAAGTGGAATGAGGAATGAAGAAATAGTTGCAGAAACGGAAAGGCCTATGTGACCCCTCTGAGGCAATTGTCGTGCCTGGAAAAAAGTTCAAATCCTTCAAGAAGAGAACAAATCACCATTTTCTTCCCCTCCCATCATCACGATGGAGTTATCTCCTACACCCTCATGCAAGCATATAGAGTCTACAAATTTTAATAACAATATATCCATTCTAAGTATTTTCCATGATTTCATAAGAGCTCAGTGAAAAGCTAGTAGAAAACATGGTTGTTCAGCAAATAGAATAAATGTATTACAGATCCTTTTTTAACCAAAAGTGTGTGGAATCATGCCTTTTTTTTTTTTTTTTTGACTTCGTGAACTTCTTTTCAATCATGGACATGGGTGAAGTGCAATGGTTGAAATCGAGGCCCAGAGGCTTTGTTAATCACTATAATCACTACCTTCAACTTTCAATTCCTGCTGCTGTGTTTAGATGCTGTCCCAGCTCTGTAATGTGCACATAAACACAATAGCTTCCCATGGATGCTAGCTATTGGCTAGCGTAGGAAGTGCTCTCCATCAGACTTTACATCCCCAATTTGATTGTTCTTCTTGTCCCACAATGTGAAACTCCTGGGGTCTATGTCACACTTTTACATGGGAACATGTCCTGGGTAGGATATTTCATAGGTCTGGAGTCTATAAAAGTCTTTGTTTACCAAAGTTTGAATCTGTTCAGACAGTCAGTACAGCTGTGTTACGTTACAAGCCAACTGAGTAATAAATAGTTCTGACAGATATTCATGGGTGTCTCTGGGAAAGAAAAGACTTGGATAATTTTCTAGTTTGGGAAGGTAATTATCCAATATTGGCAATGAAAGCTTACCAGTCTTGTCCTGGGTTGAATAAATGAAGTCATTTGATATATTAACTTGCTATCATTTCAAAATACAAGTCACAGGCTGGAGTGATGGATTGGCAAGTAAGGTTTTATTGTTATTCCGGAGGACCCAAGTTGGATTCCCAGCACCCATTTTGCATAGCTCACAATTGCCAGTAACTCAAGCTTCAGGGTAATACAATGTGGCTTCTGCGGTACCCCAACATACACATGTACAAACCCACACACAGATGCACACATATACATAATTAAAAATGAAAGTGGGAGAGAACTGTGGTTGGAATGTAAGATGAAATTAAGATAAATAAATAAGAATAGAAATAAACAAAATTTTAAAGGAAAGTCAATATTTGGCATTTGTGTAAATATGGGGATATACTTTAGAAAAGATTTTATTTTTAATTTTGTGTATTTATGTGTGTCTCTGTACATGAGTTCAATGCCTGCAGAGAACACAGATGGCATTGTATCCTCTGCAGCTGGAGTGACAGGGAGTCTTGAGTTACCAGATACAGATCCTGGGAACTTAGCTTGCATCTTCTACAAGAGCAGTATATGTTCTTAACCACTGAGCCATCTCTCCACCAATACTTTCAGTAAGTGGTTTAGATCTAAACTTGGTTATTGTCAGGATCCCTATGCAAATATGCTGCTAAGGCATCTACTTGTACAATAGTCACTGTGTCTTAAACTCCCCCTTTTTATTTAAGAACTATGCTAGAATCCATGCAGTTGTATTTGCCCAAGAGCGGTGGTGACAATCTCTGTCTGCCCAGGTCCGTAGGCAGCCCTGCAGTCTTCTGTGGGGTATGCAGATCATCTAGAGAGCCAGAGTAGGAGTTGCTTACGTTATGAAGGCCGAATGTGCGCTGGCACTTGGAACACGAAGTCAATACATCGATTCACTCAGCATGGGGCTACTCTGCATTCTTTTCTTTAGAACAAGTTTGGGGATTTTGTTTTGCTTCCCAGTTCTCTTCCTACATAAAATACCTTGAAGTGTGACTTTGAAAGAGGCTCTTTGCCCAGCACAAAGAGGATGTTTTAGATGTTTTTTAATGCTTTGGCATTCTTGCTTGTTTGGTTTGAACCAGCAAGCATTTATAGAGTTTGTGAGCCTATGAACAATGTGAGCACTTGCAAGTGGCCACTTGGGAGATGTGTTGGTGGGAAGTAAGTTTTCACACTGCACACGTGCTGATCCACTCCCCACCGCTGTGTGCTAGATCAGGGATCCGTGAGCATTTTCTGGAAAGAACTGGAGCATTAAGAGTACAAGCTTTCCATGGTAATAGGGTGTCTGCTCCACTGCTCTCCTCTGGTATAACGACGACACAAGCAGATGGGTGTGGCTGGCCAGGTCCCAATGCAACCACTGCTCTCCTCTGGTATAACGACGACACAAGCAGATGGGTGTGGCTGGCCAGGTCCCAATGCAACTGCTTTCATCAGCTCTGAAATGTGGCTCCCAGTAATATCTGTGTCAGTACTGCGATTTCATCCCATACTCAGAAGGCTAAGGGTAGGAGGATTGCCCTAAGTCTGAGTCCACTTTGTGACACACAGTGATCCCCAGGCCAGTCCAGGCTGCAGTGAGAACTCCTCTTAAATAAAAACAAAAGTAGGAAGGCTGAGAATATATCTCAGCTGGGAAAGTGCTTGCTGGTGAATGTTAAGACACGATTCTAATCCCTAGCACCTAATATGAAGCAGAGCATGGTGGGATGCCTGTGTTTCCAGTGCTGGGAAGACTGGGGAAGAAGGATCCTGGCCCCCGTTGGCTGGCCAGGCTGGCCTACTTGGCAAGTTCACCCCTGTAAGAGATTCTGTTTCAAAAATTTAGGAGGACAGTTCTCCTGAGAAATGATATCCAAGGTTGACCTCTGTCCTCCATATGAATGTGTACAATCCCTCCCACATGAGCCTATGAGAGAGAGAGAGAGAGAGAGAGAGAGGATACAAAAGGATTGCTATTAGTTTGAGGCTAACCTGATTATGTCATGTGGTGTTCTAGGCCAGCCTAGACCTTATCTTAAACCAACCAAACAAAAATGAGTAAATAATTTAATTTAATTATAAAAGAACTGCTATTTCTCTTTTGATTTCTGTTCTAGCCACTTAAAAATGTGAAATATAGACAGTGGGCCAGATTTGGCCATGACCATGTCTTTCTAACCCCTGTGCCAGATATAAAAACAAAAAGCCGAGCTATAAAAAGCAGGATGAACACATGAATAGAAGTCTTTACTGATGCCACCCGAGCTGGGATCAGACCTCTGAGACAAACTGTCTCGGGCACAACATTGCCCTGAGTCAGCCACGCTTGGGAAAGTGACCTTCAACACTTTTATTTAGAAGAACTCTGAATATTATACTAAAATACCATGTGATGCTGAAAATATCAGGGACCAAACTGAGTTTGTCTCTGCTTTGATCCAGCTCCTCCAGAACTGTACCTTCTGGCCAGAGCTCAAATCTGTGTGACTTTGGAAATGATGACAGCTGTTAATAGTTGACTGGGTGTGCTTAGAAGCAAACTATTTCCCATATACTTCTTCATTCAGTCCATCCGAGTCGGGCAGGGATCGGGTGCGTTCTGATCTGGAAGCACTCACAAGGCTAAGTGGGCTTGGAACATCTTCTAAACGTTCACTTTTGCGCATGCATCAGCATCCCACAGTGCTCAGGCCCGCTCATAAAGTAAACGCACATCGCTTCTATGGACAGGTCAAACAATTTAGCAAACTTCTCCTCTGAGCAGTTGCCAACCTCTCCCTGCCCACCCTTCACCCCACTGAGATGACTTTAACACCAGTGAGAGGAACTCTTCCATCAATTCATACTTATTGCTTGCTGAAGTTACATGCACATATATGTTCATTTGGGGTCTTGGGTACTAACGTATGTCAGGCTTTACCGACAGTGGTTTATTTAGTGATATGGTCAATATCATTTCCCTCAATGACAATCAGAGATACATATTCAAATTCCCAATACTAATACTGCAGCTTCAAGCCCATCTGAGCCCACAAGCCAGCTTCTGCCACCTGTAAGAACGTAGATAGGTATATTCTCTAAAATATACTAAATAGCTAAGTGCTAGGAACAGCGAAGATAGCCAGAAAGAATTCAGTCTTGAAAAGTCAGCATCCACATAAACTGTAGCTTCTTCTACATTTTTTATTTTCTCTCCTCTTCTTGGAAGCTATTGAGAAAAGAGATAGCGCCTGCTATCCTCAGTGTTTAGTAGAGAACCATTGTAGTGAATAGCCAATGCATGTCTGCTGGCTTAATGAACAAAAATGACCTAAGTTTTATCTGGTGAATGACGGTACTGGGCTAGTCAAGATGAGGACCTTTCAGATCTGAGCAGTTGAACTGGATCATAGCTGCTTTTCCCACTGCCTGAGGACAGCAGGGACTCAAGGAGCTCATTAACTTCTCTAGCTCTTTTCTCTTCAAAAGCTAGTCCCCATGGCCTCACCATTGTGTCCATCACCCATACTAAAGCCAACCGCGTCTGTTATTACCTTGGTGACAGAAGCTATTTGTTAATGGGTTATTTGCCTGAATAATTGTATTTTCCTTGCTCATTGTTCTTAGTGGCATGGTTTAATTATGCATGCTCAAGCTGCTTGTGCTTACCTGCCTCTTTCATCCAATAATCAAAAAGGGCTTTGTAATTGAATGAGGCTGACAAAACAGATAGTGAAAGACCCAAACAAATATCAGGGCTCTTCCTGTGAATGGAGTTCCTAGGGCGGTTTTCTCCTGTGGAGGTGCATCTTGAAGGGCTTAGCTGGAAAAAAAAATCAGCTTTGAGTGACCTGATGGCTGGTAGCAAGAGCAGCCAATAATTTAGAGAAATCATACTTCTCAGGAAATAAATATTTGAGAAGAAATGAGTGTGCAGCAAACATCTGCTGAGGAGTATGGGAGAACAAGCTGTAAGAAGACTGGCAAATAACTGAATCCATCCATCTTCAAAGTACTGTACCATGACGTCAGTCCTAGAATGGTCAAGGGTATGGTTCACTGGGAGTCTTGAGAGGTCTTGTGCATTCAACAATGTGCAGTCCTTCTTCTCAAGAAGCCTGAACAGTAAATAAGACAATTGGCAGCTAAAGGTAAAGTCACCAAAGACTTGCAAGAACTATGATTATATTTATTTATTTGTTTGTTTTGAGTGATTTTATTTTAAACTTTGCTTAATCCCTAAGTTTTCTTGAGATGGATGAGGGTAGAGAAAGCAGATCAAGCTTCACTTACCATTTGAGTTAACAAAGGAAGAAAATGGAGTCTTTTGTGTAAGGAAAGTATCCAGGCTCCCCAGAGGCCAGTGTGGAAAAGGGATTGAAGACTGTATGTTCTGCATCATCAGGACGAGTGATGAATCCCTCCCTCAGACTGAGGTGCTATGGAACAGTCTTTGTACACTGAAAATATGTATTACTTTCATTGGTTAATAAAGAGCTGACTGGCCTATAACTGGGTAGGAAGAGAGTAGATGAGAGAGAAAGACTAGGAAGAAGCTAGGAAGAAGAAGGGTGGAGTCTGAGGAGTCGCCAGGAGACACAGAGGGAGCAAGCCATGCTGGAGGACAAGTAAAGCCATGAATCCCATGGCAGCATAGATTAAAAGAAATAGGTTAATATAAGTTGTAAGAGCTAGTTAGTAATAAGCCTGAGCTACTAGCCAAAATTTATAATTCATAATAAATATTTGAATGGTTATTTAGGGGCAGCTGCCAGCACACAGAGCAACTCTGTCTATATCAAGGGGAGATAGAAACATAAGGAGCACCAATATCTTAGGACAAAAGGTCAGGTGACACCATGCCTAAGTCCTGGTGTAGAGACTAAATAGTATTGGACTGTACCCTAAGTTTGGCAGAGACTTGGGATATAAAAGGGCAGTGAGGACCTCCCAGAGTCAGTGAGTCTGCAGCTGGGATTTAAAAGCACTACTGGATTTTGATTTGATAACTGTAATGTTAAAGCCTTCAAGCTGAGAAAATACTGGCAAATGTAAAAAGATCACAAAATGGTACAAGTGCTGCAAATAATGAAGGGTGGTACCAAGAAAGTGCTCTGGCGTTTGTTTATCCATAGACTTCACGGTATGCAGGTGTGATTTTTTGGCTCCCCTTTTTATAGGGCCAGTCAGCGGGACCCCAGAAAGTTTTCCGGCAACAGGCTATATGATTCAGCTAATTTTGTAAAAGAAATAAAAAGATATGTGCCCATGAAATCTAAGAACAGTAAGCCTCATCTCAAACTTGTATATTATATTAAAATAGTATCAGTCAGCTGTAACCAGCGGACCTTGCAGGGGAGCCACTGGACTGTTGTCAGGGAAAGAGCCTTGTCTTAGCAGATCCTCTGATCCCATCCTGAAGCTCTCCCTGGGAACTGTAACTTGAGCAGCACAAGTTCTAGACCGGCCAGTACACCTGTGACAAGGGGGTAAATGGTGCACAGAAATTTCCTACCTTTCTAAAGCTGTCAGAACTAGGGAACATAAGCTGAGTTCTACGCAAGAGAGCTGTGTTTTTCAGAATTCAGGAGACAGAACCCAATGTCAAAGTGCCGACTGGGCCATCCTTTCGGTGGGGTCTTTCCTTGGATTGTACGGACACCGGCTCTGTCATGTCGTATCTTCATAGACTCTTGTTACTCTGCCTTTTGGTGTCCTGCTTTCTTCTTATGAGGACTTCAGAGACATTGGATTGACATCAACCCACACTGAGCCATTCAGCTTAGTGACCTCTTCAAAGAGCCTCTCTTCCAGCTTGAGAACTTAGAACTCTTTAGTCCAGTGTGTGTTTGCTGGAAGCACACCTCAGCCTGTTCTAGAATACCCAACCCATACCAAAGGGGAGATGAGGCTTGAGGACCCCTTCATCTGTTAAACCCAGACCTTGACATATGTGTATCAGGAGATAGCTCAGCACCTGACTTTCCTCCCATCAAGACTGGAGGCCAGAAGCTCAAGGACCGTGAAGCGGGGCCTGCAGGAAAACAAACAAACAAACAAATTGTCTTAAATACGTACTTGCTCTTTCCTGGAAAAAGTCCTCAGATTTACGTGTTTTCAAGTTTTTGGTTTTATTTTTAACATTCTGCCTACAAGAAGTAGGACCAGACAACTATCTGTAGTAGTCCTGTTAGTTTGATCTTTTCCTCTTGTTTTAGAAAGACTGGTTTTGTTTGGGAATGAATTCCTTTTCCAAAGTGGTACTCAGTGCATTGTGTGCCCTGTGCTATGTCCAGCCAGGGCAAGCAAACTACCAGGAACTTTCCCTCCTTATCCAGCAGCTCAAGCCTTCTGCTATGAATTACCAACACGCTGCTGAAATGCTGAAGAGTCAAGGGCATCAAGACAAGCAATTAAGGCTTCTTGTAAACAATTAGCGCAGGGCTCATTTCTTCAACACCAATCACAGAGTCTTCCTCGAGTCATTATCCCTGGTGTGTCACTTGCTTACAGGAATCACAGAGAGAGAATGACTAAGCCGTGCTTAAAGGCTGTTTGATGCTGATCTGGTGCCTGTGATTTATCATAATGGGCTCTTTGATTGAAAGATAAATACCTAATTTCACGGAGGCAAATCAATTATTATTTCAATAGTTTATTTATTGTCTGTTTTGTTTTTGACTCCTACATAATTGTATGACCCACTTAAGTTTATACATATTTCTTAGACTTTCAGGACTCAAACAGACAAAACTTGCAGTTCCCATCTTATCTCCTTCCCCTCTTTTCCAACTGAGAAGCTGCCCGTTCCCTTCCTCGTCTTCTTTTCTTCCTCGTTGTCCTTCTATCTTTGATGTCCACTCACTCCAATCTTTTCAGGAACTATATATGCTCTATTGATGTCTGTTTCTTTGTATGTAGCTCTGCCTTATACGGTCCATTACTCTCATAAACAATTCTATTGAAAAGCACATTAATCTCACACATCTTAAACTATAAAGCTACGAGCATTCTGTAATACCTTGGATTAAATGCTGAGTCGTCGTCTCTTGACCACGCTTCTCTCAGTAACTGTCAACTTAGCTTTCTTTTCTCAACAAGAATCTTTTTACACTCTTCTACAATTCATGTTGGTGCTTCAATCCACTTCAGCTTCCTAAGAAGGCTCTTTCTTATTAATGTCATTGGTGTGAGCAAATGTTTCTGAGTGCAATTATTGTTTTGGTTCTAATAAGATCTGCCCATTGCGATTGCTTGGTATAGCTGATAACTCCCTAATTCTCAGTTCATATTCTTCTCTTCCATTGACTTCAAGAACATTACACCTTCCTGTACACATTTGTGTGTGACATCAGCGAACATTACAAAATGGAAGTATCAGATGAGAATAGTGTGTGTGAATGTCTGCAAGCCTGTGTCCCTCAGATGAGGATGGTGGCCTGTGTGTTAGTTCCAGGAGCCTGTCTGCTTGTCTAGCTTCTCTCTCATCTTTTCTGTGACAGAGGGCACTTTAAATTCAATGCCTTCTCCGTTTTGCCCTGAACAATTGAAATGATCCCCCCCCCATTCTGTTTATCCTACACACTATTGCCAAACTGAGTCTTTTTAGATTTGGCCTCACTAGGAAGTCTGGCCTTGAGTTCAAGATGCCCCTGCCACAGCCTCCCTACAGCTGGAAGCACAGACAACAGTCTCAGCATTGTGTTGTTTGTGTAAGCCTTTACTTTTAGACTATTTTAGGTTTGTATGAAGAGCAGAGAGAATTTTCACATGCAAAGTGATGTTTTATATTCAAATATGACCCTCCCCTCCTACTTGAAAAAAATAAAACAGAAGAGGCTAGAGAGATGACTCAGCCGTTTAGAGCCCGCACTGCTCTCGCAAAGGTCAGGTTAGTTTCCTAACACACTATGGCTCAGCACCATCTCCACTCCAGCTTCAGTGATCCACTGCTCTCTTCTGGCCTTCATGAGCACTAGGCACAGATGTGTTTAACAGACACACATGTAGGAAAAACACTCCTATAATAAAATCTAATGCTTTTTAAGTCAGACGAGAAAGCCCCTATATAAACTATCTCTGGTATCTTTTACTCTTCTCCTTGGCTCTCAATCTATAGCCACAGTAGGCTCTCAGGTTTTCTGACATCCACATTTCACTCATGTTGGCATCATTTGTATATATTCTTTCCTTACTCTAGACTGGCTCCTCCCCAGTCATAAACAGGGCAGGCTAGCTTGAGCTCATCTCCTTAATAGAACCTCAACTATACTTCTTATGTATTTTATCATTTATGTGTATGTAAGTTTGTCCATGTTCGTATCCATGACCATGTCTATGTCTATGTATATGCATGCACATGAGGGTGCCTGTAGAGGCTGGAAGATGGCATTGGAACTGAAGCTTCAGGTTGTTGTAAGTTGGCCAATGTGGGTTCTGCAAACCAAACTCCAGTCCTCTGCAAGAGCAGCAAGTGATCTTAGTTGCTGAACCATTGTTCCAGGCCTCATCTGTGCTTCTTTAGGATATGATTACCTAACTGAGCCTTCCAATATGTGCCATTCCACTTAGAAAGCTCATAGGTTTGGATTCTTCTGACAAGAATGCTAAGTTCCATGAAAACATGGAAGACATTTTGCTCATCATCATGTTTCTAGAATAGCAAAATACCTGATGATATTATTTAATAAATAGTTATTAGACGAAGGAAGTAAAGAAAGAAGGAAGGGAAAAAAGGAGGAAGACACAGAATAAGATCAGCAAATGGTAGACTATGGGTAGTACGTGTGCTATAGTATCTTGGTAATTCAAGTCAGGCGCAATGTTTCTTTCAACAAACGTAGCTAGAATCAGGTATGTACAGAACTGGGCATGGTGGTACATTCCTGCAATTAGGAATCCAAGACAGGAAGATTTCAAGAGGCTGAGAAACATGGCAAGGACTTGATTCAAAAATAAAGAAAATGAATCAGCTGTAAAACAGATGTTATAAGCCATTTGTGTCCTTACAGAACAATGACTTACCATCTAAATTAACATCTAATAGAAGTAGTCTCCCCCAAAACATTTTGATAAACTCTGATAAATCCCATTGGGGGAGTCTGTGGCACTATTAGGATGAACAGATAGAAAAAGAGGGTCTCTTCCTGGGCAAGGTAGAGTGTAAGACTACCTGCAAGCAATCCACTGCCACCCAAATGAGGATGGCGACCTCTATGAGTGAGTCCCGGGGCCTCTCCACCTCTGCGTCTACTTACCCCCCAGGAAAGCATCTCTAGCTATTTCTGATGTACTAAAGCCCAGGGTGAGTCTTCCTAATGTCTCTTCTCACCATTTTCTGTCTGCAAACGTGTGAAGAATCAATTGGTGTGAAAGCACTCAATGGAAAAGAAATAAGATGATTTATATTCCGATGCTTAAAAAAATGAGTTTCTTCTGTCAGACTCCATTGACTTCCTTTCTTGTGTGCTGAAAGTTTATCTCTGAGTCACAAGATGACGGCTCTCCACAGTCAGGATGAATTGGTACCTGATGGTGAGCCTATCTGCCCTGCTCAGTCCATTGTCTACCTGTTGACCCCCAGGGCATTTACTTGGCGCCTCCTATAATGTGAATGACTCCTTTTGCATGCCATGGCACTGAAGATGCCATTTCATTCCCTGTCTAGGGCACACTCCTTTTGCATGCCATGGCACTGAAGATGCCATTTCATTCCATGTGTAGGGCACACTCCTTTTGCATTCCATGGCACTGAAGATGCCATTTCATTCCCTGTGTAGGGCACACTCCTTTTGCATGCCATGGCACTAAAGATGCCATTTCATTCCCTGTCTAGGGCACAAAGCCTCAAGGGCATCATGAATGCTGCCAATAAGAATATTGCTGCTGAACCAATGCAGGGGAGCTGCAGGCAGGAGTCTGCCTCTGTGTTCAGTCTAGTGACCAGTGACTCACTTCCAAACCAGGAGCCAGGAGCTGTGTGGCTCAGGATATTGATCATAGCTGAAAATACCATCATCCATCACAGGAAATTACTTGGGGTGACAAGGAGACGATAACAAATATAGCAACTATGTGAACCCCAGACCTTCTATGTATTCTGATAGCCACAGCATTTACAAATTCTTTCTCATCTCCAGGTTCCTTTGTTTGAGGACATGGAAGAGGTTAGGCTCTTGCTATCTGCCAACAGTACAAAGAAATTATACTGGAAGGGTCAGTGGAGAGGTTTCATGATGAAAGGAAGAAGGATGGCTCACACTCTCAGCTTAGCTTTTATTCCATAAGAGACTGATGACTGTGTGGATAACCTGTGTGTCAAACTGGGCTGAGCCTCCTGAAGCACAATGCATCACTGAAGCCAGGAATTGTACCCTTTGAGCCAAACAAATCTCTAGGAGACCTTGGCCAAATAAATATTGAGGAATACTTTTTAAAAGTCGCCTGATAATATAAAGTTTTATCTTTAACTGCAAATAACAAAATCAAGCAGGAGAACAGAATATTTTTCTGCACATCTCATCCAGACGTGAACATGTCCCTTTTGTGATATGAGCCATACAGTATACTTTTGAAGGGCAATTGGCTTGAGATAGTTCCAAATTTAGTGCTCACTGTTTAATTACAGAAAAACAGAACACACCAATGAAAAAGCCTCTTGGCAATTCTTGACAGCTGTCACATATATTATCTAGAACACAAATACACAATTTGTCTCACTCCTCAGCATGGGTAAATGTCCATAGTTGTAGATGAGGCTCAAATGAATTGAAGGATGTGTTTTCTCTTTTCTTTCTTTCTTTCTTTTCTTTTCTTTTTTTTTTTTTGATCAGTATTTCAAGACAGGGTTTCTCTGTAGCTTTGGAGCCTATCCAGGAACTAGCTCTTATAGACCAGTCTGTTCTCAAACTCACAGAGATGAGTTCTGCCTGTCTCTGCCTCCTGAGTTATAGGATTAAAGGCATGTGCCACCACCACCTACCATGTTCTTCTATTGTAAAGGATTCTGCAACCTGACACAGATAAGATATCTTGCCTTTCAAGAACTAGTAAGTTTTATGTATTCATGCTAAGTATAAACTGTGTTCTATGTCTTTTTAGTAACTGAGGTAAATAACCAACAACCATAGCTACTGCTTCTTTTATATTACCCAGATTGTAAATTAAATTCACTAAAAAATTATGTTCACAAGATTAGCTATTGTTGTTTCCAAATTTTTATATTCTAGACATGGGGGACCTTTGACAATGGCAATTTAAAGTCTGAATTTGAAACCAAAAATTTAGAAGATCTATGAGAATGGAAATCAGTACATTGCTCTTCTTGTTTGTTCAGTTTTTCAGAAGAGGATTAGCTGTGTGAGGGAAGTTTTCATGACCAGCATACACATCCCCAAATTCTTCCTTGAGTGGTCTTCCTTACTCTCTTTTTTATTCTCTTTTGTTGGTTGTGGAAACAAGACTACAACCATCCCAACCCACCTATTCTGTTACTATAGTGATGGCAATTTAGTAGTCATAGGGATATCTATTATTTCATGTATGCTCTGTGGTTAATATAGCTTTTGGCTATTTATCTATTGTTTAATTTTTACCACTCCTAATAGTCTTTTTTTCTCCACATGATGAACTTACTCAGGCTCAAAAGCTTTAAGGAATCCCAAGAGATCAGGAAACTGGGAAGAAAGTGACATGGGGTTTGAACCCAATTTTTTTTAAGTTAGTTTAAGATGAAAATTAAGAAATTAAACTTAAGAAAATTAGAAATTTCCCCCTTTATTAAAATTGGTGATATCATTTTTTGTGAAATGATTTATTTTAGGAATTTCCCTTCTCTGTGATACATTGAACAGAAACTGTAATAGAAAAGCCGTAAAGCTCACCTCCCTTAACTCCCTAAGGTTGTCACGGTGTTGAGACTGAGGCACAGTATGCTTGTAGTAGGAGGCCGTTTCAGTCATTCCCAGCTGCCCAGAACCTAAATAACAACACAGAAACTGTATTATTTAAATCACTGATTGGCCAATCACTTAAGCATATTTCTGGCTTATTCTTATATCTTAAATTAACCCATTTCTATTAAACTGTATATCGCTACTTGGCTATGATTTACCGCCAAGGTTCTGTCAGGTGTCTGTCTCTGATGGGCTACATAGCTTCTCTCTGACTCCGCCTTCTTTCTCCCAGCATTCAGTTTAGTTTTTCCCCACCTACCTCTATTCTGCCCTGTGAAGGCCCAAGACAGTTTCTTTATTAACTGATCGTATTCACAGCATACAGAGGGAAATCCCACATCACCTTCCCTTTTCTGTCTACATAAAAAGAAAGGTTTTAATGTTAACATAGTAAAATTATATAAAACAAAACAGGTATCAAACAAAAATTACAGTTACAATATTTATATATACTTTATCTTTTATTATAACTAAGGAAAACTATAACTATCTATTCTTCAACTCTATGAGGCTCCAAAAGGATATAACATTACCTAAGTTAACATGAACTGCATTGTAAGCTACTTCCAAAACTGGAGAATTGACAGAGACAACTGAATGCCTGGACAGTCATCCAAAGTTCTTCTGTATTGTTGGAGCACCTATCTTCAGCCTATAGGCCCATAGTATCCAGCAGAGTCTTCCATGAAGCAGGAAATTTGAATATTTGAATATCTGTTAGGCCTTGTAATGGCAAAGTCCATCAATTGGTTTCTTTTGTGTCCTACAGAATGTCTGGCAGGCTCTTTCAGGAACCCCAAAGGAACATCTCAACTTTAGGCAAGTTCAGCAGTCATCATCTCTCTGTGGGTCCTGCATGTCCAGTTCATACAGCATAGCATCAAGCAGTCCAGGCAAGAGCAGTTTCTTTATTAACTGATAGTATTCATAGCATGCCGAGGGAAATCCCACATCATACACTGGTCTGCACACAATTGCAGCATGCCTACATGTGTGTGTTATAAGGAAGGAGCTCAGTCTCACTCTTCTACATGTTGGTATCTAGCTGTCTTGGCATCGTGTGCTGAACACAGCACCTGTCCTCTGCTGGAACTACCTTTGTTTATTTTTAGTTCATGAAGGTTTCTTCCACAGACAGAGTAAACTACAGACAGCACAAGACCAGGCATGTTTCTTTCAAAGCTTAGTCCTTTAATTTTCAATAATTCCCTTCTTGACTATTTGCTGTCTACCTTAGTCCCAGTCTCTGTGATTGGAACACCATGGAATGACTCTGGATGTTATTAAATGTTCAAAGATAAAGGGACATTTGGAGAGCATTCCGCATATGGCTTTCTGTTGGTTGGTTTTCTTAGCCCCTGTCTTTCCCATCTGGCTTTGCTCTAGGAGGACAATTTGGTCTTCTCACCTGGCTCTCCTCTTGCCTCCCCCCCCCTCTTGCTTTGTTAGCGTCCTTGGCCTCGAATAGCTTGAGCTCCTTATAATTTTTTTCTTTGTAGCTTCTTTGCTGAGTGTTCATAAACGTGAGAATCAATGTGTCAGCCACTTGCGCTGCTTCAGTTACCGAAGGATGCCTGCGCTCTGTCTTCTGCCATTTGGGTAGATTCTTTAGTTAGTTTCAGTTTTTAGCTATAGACACTGAGGTGGAATAAGAAAGAGCAAGCTGCATCTCCACGACAAGGGTCATCCCTGATCTGTGTGATCCTGGAGTACGCAATGTTGTCTGGGTAAGTTGTCTTTATAATGAGTTATTTCCAGTTCTTCTCATATTTCTTACTAGTTTATACATTGCTCCCATCCCAGTACTAACCAGGTACGACCTTGTCTTGCCTCAGTGAAGATCAGGTGCTCTCAGGGTGGCGTGGCTGTAGGCAATCTTATACATTACTTAGAGGGTAAAATCATGGTTTAATTTTGTTATTTGTCCTTGCTATTTTGCACAACACTTATGAACAAATAGTCACCTCTGTGGCTTTTAGTGTGTTGCTTAAACTTGTTGATATATAAATATTTACAGTATAGAATTACAAAATTTCCATGGGACATCTGAATTAATAAAATGTAAACCCCATGGCTCAGATAATGCCTGGGACCCATAGTCATGAGTAATTGCTGCTTATGTAAAGATTCAATGCATCATCAGGAACTCTGCACACCAATTAAAATGAGAGATTGTGAATCCCTAAGCAATGATAGATGGTTTTTAAATGTAGGTTCATCAAGGAACAATTGAAACAAAAGGCAGACAGCATTCTAAGTTGCTGTAGATGGCCACCCAGGAAGGGAAATACGAAAGAGCAGCAGAACACATTCCTGCTAATAAGATATTTAAGAGAATAGAAAGACTGAGCCCTGGAACATGAAATTGAGGAACAAATTTAAATGACTTCAGCTAAAGTGTTTGAGTTGGTCAGAAGCTGGAAAGATGGTTCAGCAGGTGAGAGCACCCGGCGGCTCTCCACCCAACAGCTCTCCAGAGGGCCCAGATTGCACTCCCAGCACCCATCTGGCACCTCACAAACATCTATCTGTAACTCCAATTCCAAGGGATCAATTTCCCTCTCCTGTTCTTCATGGGCACTGCATGGTGCCCTGACATACATGCAGGAGAAATACCATAAACATAAGACTAGTATGTAAATGAATTGTTCAAAATATTTTTAAAAGTTCATGGTCAAAGAAACAAAACATAGAAAAAGAAGCATTTTCACTGCCCTAGCTGTCCATCTTCTTCTGTTTGCCACAGTCGCAGAGGTAAACTGAGGCTGCCTACAGGCACAAGAGCTGACTACCACTCCATCCCTTTATCCTGTATCCAGGGAAACAGCACACCTGAGTGATGATGACCTTGTATCAGCTTAATTTACCAATCAGCAAGTGTCTTAGAAAGGTCACACACCTTCCCATCTATCTCAACACAGCAGTGTGATCTTGAGGGTGAAATCAAACTGATAAACAGTTGGAATATTTTCCCACCACCCAGATCCCAAGCCAGTTATCACTGGTCCTAAGAACTACCAGTGTGTTGTACTGAGTGTGATTTTCATCCTTACTATTAAAAAGCATGTTCTTTAAGGGACCCATTCCTCTCCAAGTCCATCCCTCCAGTGGGTCTGCTGAGCTCATTCTGATGATCACCTATGGTTTCACCGCTACATAGAGATTCGTGGAAAATGCAAAAACCATTTTTCACTTGAAAAAAGTGCTTTTCATTTTTTATGAGTCCACAGTGGTTCACTGATAATTCCACAGTTCAAGCATATTTGGCATCAAACTTCAGTCCTGGAGAGCCAAGGTAATCGCTTATGTGTCTTGGGATGGCTGTTTGTTTGGCTTCCAATGTACTCCTGAATATATGAATCTTTATAATTCTACTTTTAATCCCAGTCACATCCTTACCTTGTCTGTGCATGAAACTGGCAAGACATAAGTCACATAAACAGTAAAATTATTACTCCTAGAACCAAAGTTCAATGAGAATACATATTCAGCATGTTGGTTTCTGAACGACACTCTAATGCCGAGAGAGAGAGGAGGTGAATACCATGAAGCTGAGAAGCTAACTGGCTGACTTTACCACAACCCTTGCTCCATGTCGTTGGAAACAAACCACACAGTCCTTTGTGCTTTGACATTCTTGACTAATGGAACGTCCGAACAACTCATAATAAAAGAGGGGTGTGTGTGTGTGTGTGTGTGTGTGTGTGTGTTGAATCCTAGCTGCTGTGGTTCCAGGAGACTTTCTAGCTCTTAGAACGCCTTTGCCTCTTCATGATCATTGCATCTTTCAAGATACATTTCTCCGTGCATGCCACTATAAACTGTTAACTTAGAGAATTCTTAATAAGTATAACAGTAAGTAGAGGAATTAGCCAGCTGGTGCAGAATACCATATGAGAAGGTTCCCACTAAACAGCCAGACAAGTCAAAATACGCCATTCTTTTGAAGAGCTTCTTGGACCTTGGTGTAGCCTTAGTATTTTCCACCATTACTTTAACATGGTATTTAAATGTGGGTGTGAGTTTAAAATTAGGTCCTTTGGTCAGTAAAAGAGTTGTTACAATCAATATAAGTACACCAGTTTCCAGTAAAAGGAGGGAAGGGGAGAGGCTTAAAAATCTCAAGTATTTAGGAGGTACCCGTTTGCATACTACTATGGGAAACCTGAGAAATGATGACACATAATCCTTGCTGAATAGTTACAGAGCACCAGTGTAAGTGTAAACCCTGTAGGAAATGATCTCTGAAATGGTATCCCAAAAGTTTCCATCGCTTCCACAGGTTATCCCAATGCCTAGCTAGCTTTGAGGTTTGATACTCTGGAACTAATTTTCCCAAGCCCAGGCCCTTCCTTCCCTTGGAGACTGAGTCAAGCTGACAAATGGGCACGATCACAAGCAAAAGGCACACTAGCATGCAAGCCAAGCCTACGGTAATTTTGTGCATTTTGTTTTGTTCGGTTGTAGGCTTGGAGATTTTCCAGAGTGGTTTAAGGGGTGCAGTGGGAGCTGGGATGTAGGTGCTGTTGTGTTTCCACTGTGCATATTGCTCAAGTGGGCAAGAGTGAGCAGAAGAGGGAGCTAGCAACCAGGTGCCCAGTTTCCAGGAATAGACAGGCTGGCCTACAACACCCATTTTGTCAAAAATTCCCTCTTAGTGATTCCGATACTCGCTTGTGTTGTGCAGCCCTACACTCCCGTTTTCTATTCTCCAGATTTAGCCTGCAGACCCACCGATCAGTTCCTGAGCCACCCAATGCCAAGAGATGCATTTGTCGTTGTGATATTTGTTGTTTTGACTGCTCATCTTCCCCATTACAAAATTTCATTCTTTAAAATATTCTTCTTATGCCCTAACCTCCCAAGAGGCTGTAGATCAGTGAAGCTGCTTTATATCTCTCTGGCCTTATGAAGCCCCCTGCGTCAGGAGGACACTTGGGATGTTTTCAAGTGAATGTAGAAAGGCAGATCTTCAGGAATCCTGTTTCGGTGTGACCAGATCACGGCGTTGCCTCTTTGCCAATGGGTACAAACGACCATGGTGTAGCCACAGCTTCCCTTCGTTTAAATCCATCCTGCACAGTCTTAGAAACTGGTTTTCTACTTTCAAAGAAATGCCTAGAGCAAATCCGTCTCTAATAAAAGCTCTTTTATTTTGTTATGTCTTATCATCAGCTTGAGGTTCACTTTGGTTTCCAAACAGGACAATATTAAAATGTTTCCAAGGACAATAGATCTAATTTCAAAAAGAAAACAAACAACACAAAAACCTTGTTTGTGAGACTGTCTTGGCAGCCCCCTTTTGTTTTGTAGTAAGCAAAGTGAAGCCCCAAGGACACAACAAACAACAAAAGAGAAACAGGACCAACTAGGTCATGACCTCACAGCAGCCTGGGATTGAGCTGGAGTTTAAAACAAAAACATTTTTAGTGTTTGAAACAAACCAGAACAGAGCAATCTATATACATGGTACTGGAGTAAGTGAACAGAGTGTTTGGTAGGGGAATAGTGTTGCAAGATATTGTAGGACACTTTAAAATCAGAATAATAAATCAGGTATCCTTAAAAAGATTAATTGGGTTCTTAGAAGCCCCATTTCTTTGCCCGCCTGGGTTGTGGCAGTGTCGACCAAAGTACAGAAGGCATATCAACACTGCCCTCTACTGGTCACTCGAGGCACTTCCTTGCCTTAGCCGGCAAGTGGCTGGCTTTAGAGGCATGCATAGCTGGAAGAGTTCTAGTGTGTCTGACACAGGTATGGGTTTTGTCAGTTAAGCAACCTAGGCCATCTCCACCTTCCTGCAATGAAATGTTACGAGCAGTTACATAAATTATTGCTCTTTCTAGGAACATATGATGTTGAGAGTTCTTAAAAGACTTTTATTCTGTGGTCCAATAGGAAATCAGTCACGCACTGTTGGCCTTAAGAAAGCATTGCAGAATGACAAAGAAGCCATGGAATAGGTGAGGTCTGCAGAATGAGCTAAGACAGAAAACTGCAATGTGACCTTGAAGTCACACGTTTTCCTGTTGTAGACGAGCATGGGGGCCCCGAAAATTAAAACGAGACCCCCGTCTAGAATACTAGCCAAATACTGGGGATTTTAGGTGAGTGGTATGTGTGTGTGTTTAACTGTAGGTGCGTTTGAGAGACAATAAGAAATGGACAATCATATGGTTTAATATGGGAAATCTTCAAAAACTGACTGGCTTGTAAAGCAAAGTTTCTAGAGAAAGAAACTTGTTTCCCCTCGCCAGTGTGAGAGAGAAGGCCAATGCCTCTCAGTGCACACAGCAAAACCAAAGGGGTTCACGGTCAGAACTGTTCCAATGCTGCGAACCTAAGCAGTTGAAGAGGTGGCAAGAGCAGCTACGCCAATGCTGTGAACGCAGTTGCTGGTATCTGGCTAGTATTTTGGAGAATGGCCCTGTGTAAGCTTTGAGAACATACGGGTTTGGGGAAATGAAGAGCTCAGCTGTAGCATCCATTAAGAACCAAGTAGTAAAAAGTAGACCTACTGTGTTGCCGTTTGATTACATTCTAAATGTGGATTTAGAGGGTCCTTTAATTCTTGTTCTATGGACAACTACAGTTCAGTGTGGTATTCAGTTGTTCGGTTTGGTGTTCAAATTGCTTGGAACTCAATAAAGTTTCTGCATCCACTGTACCTTAAGTGCCATAGGTCATACTCTTGGGAGAGCCCCATTCCTTCCTACTTCCAAAGGCAAACTAACGTGCAAGCCAAAAGCCATTCTGTCCACTGTATACATGGGTAAGTTATTACTAAGGCCCGAGAAGATAGGTCAGAGGGCAGATAAACTGCTTGTTGAGCAAATGTGGAGACAGGGGTTCAGATCCCAAGAACCCATGGAGTCTTGGTGCCATAGAACACATCTCACACATGTGTAATCCTGTCACCTCTGTGGTGAGATAGAAGGTAGGGATGGGAGAATCCTGGAAGGTCACAAGCCTGGGGTATTCCAGAGCAGACAAGAGACCGTGCCCTAAATAAAGTAGAAGACAGGACTTGTACCAGAGGTTGTCCTCAGACCTCTACATGTGTACTATAGGATGTCCTTGTGCCTTCCCACCTACACATGAACATATACGCATTCTGCACGGACAAATGGTAAAAAAAAATATTTAAAAGGAAGATTACTACTAGTGACCATGGAAGTTAATGAATCCAGATGCCAAAGGTGTTAGTTGTTTTTCTGTCAATGTGATCAAATGCCCTAACAAAAAGTAATTGGGGAAAAATGTTTATTTTAGCTAACAGCTCCAAATATATCAAGCCCATCATGGTGGGGAAGACATGGCAATAGAAAGGGAAGGTGTAGTGACAGGGGCAAAAAACTGCCTGATTACATTTTATCCACACACGGGGGTGGGGGGGAGAGAGGAAGATAAAGAGAGAGAGAAGAGAAAGCAGGAAGTACGCCTAGGTTAAAAACTTTCAAAGTCTACTCCCAGTGACATACTTCCCTCAATAAAGCCCCACCTCGTAAAAGTCCCATCCCCTCTGAAACAGCACTACCCACCCACGGGGTTATTCAGACGCTTGAGCGTATGGAGGCCGTTTCCCATGCAAACCATCACGCTAAAGAGTATTCGGTTCTGCTGAGCTTTGATAGAGTCTCATCAGATTGTGAAGCTATGCACTGCTTTTGAGTCATCTTTTTTTTTAACCGTTTCCCACAAATGCAAACTTAGCACAGAGTGGGGGGAGCCAGGGTTAAGGAAGGGTTGCCCTCAGCACAGCAGCGCCCACTCTGCCCTGCCTTTGCTCACAGATGTGTGCAGATGAACACAAATGCATCCATAGCTCCGTCTCTGTGGGGTGCTGCCAGGCATTACTCTGGATTCTGGAAGACAGGACTTCTAAAATTTGTTTCTGTTATAAGAAAAAGCAAAAGTATAATTTAAAACAATCATGCACCATAAGTGAAGTTTCTGTCTGTAGCAAACACATAATTATGGTCTCACATTTGCCATGGGAATGACAAACTTCTGTCATCTAGTGACATCACAGCTATGGAAATGTCAGTGTTTGCTCTCATATGTGATGATGCTGGTGTAAGCAAACTTACCTGCTGTCATAGGAAACTAAAACATCCAGGGGCTGAGAGAGGAGAGAGGGACCAAACGTTAAGAGTACATGTGTTCTTGTAGAGTTTGGTTACCAGCACCAAGTCAGCAGCTTCCTGTAGTTGCGTCTCCACGTTCTCTAATGCCGGTTCTCATAGGTGCCCACACTCACACTCCCTCTCTCAGTCACTGCTCTGTTGCTGTAGAGAGACACCATGAGTGCAGCATCTCTTACAAAAGAAAGCATTAATTGGGGGATGGCCTACAGTTTCAGATGTTAGTCCATTAGCATCGTGGTGGGTAACATGGCAGCATGCAGATAGACATGGTGTTGGAGAATTAGCTAAGAGTTCTGCATCTTGATCGAAGGCAGAGAGAGGCAGCCTGGTCCAGGCATGGGCTTTTGAAACCTTAAAGCTCATCCCTAGTGACACACTTCCTCCAACAAGGCCACAGCCCCAATCCTTATAATATTTTCAAATAGTACCACTTTCTGGTGACTAAGCACCCTAACATATGAGCCGATGAGGGCCATTTTTATTCAAATGACTGCAACCTCCTCATGTACATAATTATAAATAATAAAAGTGAAAATATCATATATATAATTACATACAGTATATGATACTTGCAGATAGAATTTTCCCATCCCACCAGCAGCTCCCTAAGCATACTGAAGCTTAATATAAATTAAAAATGTTCGGCCTATAGCTCAGGTTTATTGCTAGCTAGCTCTTACACTTAAATTAACTTATTTTTTATCTATGCTTTGTCATTTGGCTTAGTGTAGCACTTGACTATTCTTCCTGCCTGGCTGCTGTCCAATCAGTGTTTTATTAAACCAGCTCAAGTGACAGATCTTTACAGTGGACAAGAAGATTATTCCTCATCAGATACTTTCTTACATTAATAAATGACTATATGTTTTATTTATTTCTAAAAACAGTTTTATTGTTGTTTTAGTTTGTATTCTTCTGATGTACAAGGGAAGTGTTATTGGAAGCAGCACAGTAGGGATGGAGAGATGGCTTAGTAGGTGAAGCACTCTGTACATAAGCAGGAGGGCAGATCCTCTGTGCTCCTGTAAATGCTGGCTTGATGTGCCAGCCCATCTGTAGTCCTGGCACCCTGAAGTCTCGATAGCTCATCCCCAGAGTAAACTGGCTACCTCTGGTCTCAGTGAAAGACCTACCTCAGCATATAAGATGCAAAGAGCCTGAGGAAGACATCCAGTGTTAACTTCTGTTCACGTGCAGACACACATGTGCATGAATACATGTGCCATACATGTGTAAACATGCAATTATACATATATGTTCTGTTCATGACACATCTACACAGCCACGATACAATATGATATAATACTATTCTGCTAGCATGAGCCTCCTTGTCACTGTGCCTCTCGACTGTGCCAAGAGGAAGTGTGGAATGACTGGTGTGTGAGCCCACCCTCACAATGGTTGCACAAGGACAAAGTCATTTGATGACAAGTTCTAAGAATTCTTCCCCATTTGTAAGCAGCAAAATAAAGTAGAAAGACAGTAAAGTGTCTGCTAATGTTTAAGCAATGGACTGTAAAAAAGTGGTCCTTATTGTTTTAGGATGGTAAACCAGAATAATTGAGGGATCTCAAATTATAATTTAATCTCGGGTTCCACTGACAGTGTGCCCAGGAAGGTGAGGTTCAGGCCACAGTCCCCATGGGTGGCTGCCTGCCACATGCTCCTGTTCACCCTCTGTCTAGAGCCCATCTGGACCCTTTCATTCCTTCCAGACTCCAGTCCATGTTTCTTGCACTCAGATATGGTCCCCTAACTACTGAGGGCAGAATTTTCAGAATCTCTCCTCCTGTCTACAGAGATTTGCAATGGCTTTGGGCTTGACTTTGCCTTCCATAATCACCTTTAAAGTATCACAAAAACAACAAAGAAAATGCAGGTGCTGCCAGACAGCATACATAAAAATACCACAGATCAATGGGTTTTCTTTTTATTTTATGGTTTCAGATAATTAGTTTACCTATACATGTATAGTTTACATACATGTATGTATATGAGTGTGCATTAATTCAAAGGATATATTTATGTGTTTATTTGCAAATAAATAATTCTTATCCACACATTTGTTTTCCTTTTATTGAAAATAGATTTTTCTCACATACTATGTTGTGATATGGTTCCCCTCCCTATACTCCTCCCAGATCCCCCCCTACCTCCCCTCCCATCAACACCCACTCTTTTTCTGTCTCTCATTGGAAAGCAAACTGGCTTCTAAGTGATAATAGTAAAAAAAAAATAAGATAAAAGGTAAAACAAAACCTAGCAGATTCGAATAGGACAAAACAAATAAACAGAAGGAAAAGAACCCAAGAAAAGGCACATGGAACAGATATAGATGCAGAGACCCACTAATTTGCACACTCAGGAATCCCATAAAAACGCTAAACTGGAAGTCATAATGCATATCCATAGAACCTGTGCAGACCTAGGCACACTGCCTCAGTCTCTGGGATTTCATGTCACACATTCCTTTGAGAATAATTGTGTTTATTGCTCTTGCTCTATAGTTTGTATTCATTGGGCTAATTATAGATCTATTTTCTAATCATTGCATGTAGACTTTGTTCTTTTTTGGTAGTTGCATAACATTTCATTGTGTGTATGCAAAATAATTATATTCAGAAAATGTTTTCCTTTGGTTTTATTTTTTAAGTATTTTGCCCACAAGAATGTGTCCTTCCACACCTGTGGAGGCTTGGAAAGGGCATCAGATCCCCTGGAACAGGAATATCTAATAGTTGTGAACCACCATGGGAATGCCGGGAATTGAGTATGGGTTCTCTGGAAGAGTAGCCAGTGCCCCCTATTTTTTTTTAATCCCAGCTGGTATTAGATATTTTTATTCTTTTAATAGTGACTATCATAAGTAACTATAATTTCTTACAAATATGCTTGGGCAGAGTAACTGCCTCAAATACTGTGTGTATGTATGAATACATGTATGTAGGGTGTGTGTTTTGTTTTCAATATTATCATGACCATAAATAATTCTGAGGATTAGGATTTAACCATTTTTTAAGCATAATAGATTGTGTCAAATTCCTCTCAAAGACTCTCAGTTCAGCTCTGTTTTAAATGTCTAACAACTGTTGAAACAGACAGGAAATACAGACGCTAAGGTCTGCTGGCTAAAATAGAAAAATGTGTGGGCTGTTATCACTACAAATTTATGTTTTCCTAATTGGAGCCACATATCTGCTCAGGAATGTTCCCAGGAAACACCCCCCCCCCATTCCCTGTAGCCAAAGCACTGCTGCAGGAACTAAGTGACCCAATAGGGAAGAAGGGAAGATATGGGCTGGGACTACAGGGTGTCTTTTGATAGAATCATGCTGGGGACTTTATTTTAACTTTCTAGTTTGATTGAAGTAATGACCTCTAACAAATGGACAAGACAATGCCTGTGGCACTGGCTGGCAGAGTATTCAGTGGGCACTGGTTTCTCACATGAGTAAATCATCCTCTGTCCTTTGCTTTCCTCCGCACAGGAAGTGTTGAGGAAAAGTGTACCTCTCTGGTCACACATCTACAAACTCCATAAACAGCAATCTGGAAACCACGCCTGCTGAGGGACACACACTGCACTGTTTCTCTTAGCCAATCACTGCTCTTTCCTACTCTGTCACCCAAGGGTTCAGGGCAGGCCCTCGGGTAATGCACTGGCGTGAATTCAGCGACAAGCACAGCTTGTTCTGAAGTCACTCCCCACCGCCTGCAGAGCACTCTGTGCCCCTGGGAAGTGCCAGTCTCTGTTCAAAATCACCACTCAGGACATCTTTCCAGCCTCCTTTGTGGTTTTTATTTTTGAATAAAAAGCCCAAATGGTTCATTTGCTCTCATCCAGTGCTAACCAATGGCTATGGGGTATTTTAGGTACCATATTTTTATAGACAAGAAGAGCAAGAGGCACGGTGCTTCCACGCTTTGGGATGGTGGAAGGGACACTATAGATGAGGGAGGGTCCTGCTCCATGAGCAAATTGCATCTCTTCTCTGATCATCTGTTTTCCTCTTCTACAGAACTCATTAATAATGTTCATTAAAATTACTGGGTTGCTTTTCCTGCATGCTGCAAGAGAAAATCAGCATAATATGCCTAATACTTTTCCAGGCAGAAAAGAAGTCCAAAATAGGGGCAAACTTCCACCATGCATCATGGTGTTAGCCCGGTGCTGCAGATGCTGCTGCAACATGCATGCATGAGCTTCAGGATGGTGTGCAAGGCCAGGTAGAAGGCAGCATATAGATGCTGACTTCCACCATGCAGAAGGCAGCATACAGATGCTGACTTCCACCATGCATCGTTGTGTTAGCCCAGTCCTGCAGATGCTGCTGCAACATGCATGCATTTCAGAATGGTTTGCAAGTCAAGGGAGAAGACAGCATCAATTTTAGGCTCTGACTAAAATAGCCTTTGCAGGAGCAGGGCTTGCCTTCCTGGTCAGTGTTTAATTCAGGAGCCATTTAAATGATGTAAGAGGATGGAGAGTAGAGTGACAAAGGATCTCCAGACACCTCCTTGTCACTGGTGGGGAAGGGAAAGGGCACGCCCTTGTGAAGCTGTTGCTGTATTTACTAGAAATCACAATTGCAGAATGAAAAGACCACAGTGTCTGCCAAACAGGCCCAGAGGCTTGCTCGTGGTAGGAACTTATTTCAGTAACTTTGGGTTTTGTTTGGTTGGTTTTTGCTTTTTTTTTTTTTCTACTTTCCATATAATTTGGGTACTGGTATCTACTTGATCAATCAAGTCACTTTCAAGTGGCTGCTGGGCTGGAGAGATGACTCAGTGGTTAAGAGCACGGGCTATTCTTTTGAAGACCCCAGATTCAATATCCAGCACCCACATGGCTGCTCATAACTATTTGTAACTCCTGTCTCAAGGGGTCTGTCACCCTCTCCTGACCTCCACAACCACTAGACACACACATGATGCAAAGACATAAACACAGGCAAAAACCCATACACATAAGATAAAATAAAATTTTAAATGTGGCTGCTTTCATTAAGGATTTAAATCAAAGAGGGGGTGGGCATCAAATCTATGTATTTATGGTACTCAGATAGTGAGGCTCACCAAAGCATCCAAGGCCTGACTGCTCTTCAAGGACTAGCAAGTTTTCTCTTAACGCCAGGGTATCATCCTAGCCTTCGAATCAGTGCCTGTTTCCAAGTCCTGTTTGGAAGTCAGCACTTCAGCAGAGCAACCTGCGACCCTTACACACAAGCACTATGTGCCAAGCCATGCGTGTTCAAGCGCTTGTCAGCTAACCTGGCTTCGGCTTATTTTTAGACCATCCGTCATTCTGTGTAATGAGGGCTTCTCTGGAAATGGACTTGCTAAGCAAGGTTTCTTATTAGTACCTTTCTCTTAGTTTTAACTTTCAAATGGCAAAGTCCTTTTGAGAGCCTGAGCAGGCAGCCTCACGCATTATCCTGGCCAGAGCACCTCCGGTGCTGTCTCGGTTTTCTGTCTCTTCCCTTGGAGGGCACAGCATGAGATAATCCTTGGAGATAGCTTTCATTTGCATCTTATGAACGTCGGTTCTTTCTGTTGGTGATCTTTAAACTCCTCTCCTGTGGTTTTTCTTTTAATATTACTTATAGTAAATTTTGGTAACCCCCATTTGCTCTCCTTGCTGCAAACAGCGGGGAGTACCCCTTGTCTCACTGGATTGGGGTACCATTGTGAAGCCTTCCTCTCCCAGTGCTTCTAAAGACCACCATGTCCCCCTCCAGTTTCTTTGCGATCTGTCTTTTAAGTGTTCACATATGATGGAGAATTTGGGGTAACTGGCCTTTCACATTGCTTTTGTTTTTGCTGATCCCTGTAGCACAGTTATATCTTTGGAACTCACCCCAGTGAACTTTAGCTCCTACCTGGCAATCTACTGCCTCTCCCTAGCTGTCTAGGGGATATACCAGCAGCCCACTAGAGGGCAGCAAGGGGCCAACGGAACCAACTCAACACACTCACTGGCATTTATAGGCACTGGGGAAAAGACACCTTTTTATTTTATTTTTTTTAACAGTGTGCTTGGGTTAAAAATACTATAGCACCAATAACTCATGGATATGAGTATGTGTGGGTCACAGAAATTTAAATAAAAATGTGAAGAATAAACTCAGTGCTCGGTGAAGGAAGTTTGTCCACCTGAAGAGATGAATCCATTCAACAGCTGCATTACCGAAGAGAGTGAGATGCTTCAGGAGGAAGCCCCTTCCTCTGTCCTCCATCAGGAACCAAGCTACCTCTGAATGGCCGCTGGAGAAGGAGGCCTGAAGGCCAGAGCGAAGATGAGGAGCAATGCTGAGGTGTGTCTACTAAACTGGAGTGGCATGGAGGACCAGCAGGGGAAGAGCTGAAGCACCCGGAGCCCGTGTGGCCTGTATGTGTGCAGGATGAGATGTGGTTGCCTAAAGATGTCTGGACGAGGGCTGTAAGCCTCTTGGATTGCAGTCTTAGCATACGAGTGAGAGAGCTTCTCTTCCCTCCAGAGACTTCCTGGAGGAAGGAGAATAATCAGGCTGAGAGGGGAGTTGTTTTCTGGACTTCTTGGGGTGGGGGGGGGAGAAATGGCTTTGTGAAAGGTGGGAGACAGAGTGGAGCAGACGCGAGAAAGTCTTCTACCCTGTATTGCAAACCACACCATGAGCATCACAGTGTTCGGGGACCCGAGTCTAAGGGAAACAGATACTAAGAAAGGCATGTCAACAATGATGTGCTCCAGGGATGGAAAGATGGCTCAGCAGTACTGGCTGCTTTTTCGGAGGAGCCAGGTTTGATTCTGAACACCTACATGAAGGCACATAGTCATCTGTAACTCCAATTTTCAGGGAAAATGACACAGCCTTTTCTGGACTCTGCGGGCAGCAGGCATGCATGTGTGCGCAGACTTGCATGCATGCATAACACTCATAGTCATAATATAAAATAAAAATGTTTTAAAATGTTGCAACTCCCTCAAGGACCCTCCTAAAGAAGAGCATCTCAATTACAAGAACTGTTATAGTTTTGCTGATATTTGAGCATGAAAAGCATTTTGGTATATTTTTTTCTTGGTAACATGTCTTTTTATGAATATCCTCTAGGACCATAGGAACTATACGACTTAACTTATAGTTAACAGAGAAGATTGTGTTATAATTTTCTAATTTAACTATTGGAGGCTCAAGCAGGGAAAATACAGAACACCACTGTGGGAATTTCTCTTTGATCTCAAGTTTCTGGAGAAATGTTCATCTTAGTCTCGGAGTGTCCATAGCACATGAGTTCTTACATCAGCGTTACACAGGGAGAAATCCTTCACAAGTAACTTAAGAACTTAATAAGGATGGTAGGGGAAAGAAAGGTATAATTAAATGTTAGGAGGAGAGGTGGGGAAAATTATTTTCTGCCAGAAAAGTCAGAGACGATTAAATGTAGAACAAAGCATTGGACTTGGTTTTCAAACATAATAGGATTTTTACAAGAAAATTTGGGAAGAAAAATTCCAGCAAAAGGAAGCACAATATGAACTGGTAACACTTTACCCTGAGAAGAGTGACTACGGGCTGTAACTTTGTCAAGGAGTTAGCTGTGGTTTGAATAAGTGTTTCTCAAATGCCTGTGTGGTAAAACTGGTCCCTAGATGCCACTCCCCTTGCTATCTTTGTCTCTTGGCTGACATGAAGTGAGCATCTTCCTCCACTACGGACCTGGCCAGGAGCAACAGAGCCAACTGCCATGGACCAAATCATCTGGAACAATGAGTCACATCAGCCTTTTCCTCTTCTTAAGTCCATCCTTCCAGGCATTTTGTTACCACAACAGAAAGGTGACTTGCGAAGGGAAGAGCCAGGCTGTGGAAGACTTCACAGAGTATGAAGGAGTTCCAAACTCATTCTGTGGTTACTCTGACAGGTGCATAGAGTTGCATGACCAGCACGGCACTGAGGGACGATTTCTCTGTAGAGCTACAGCTGACAGGGAAACGCAGATTAGGATGCAGTTAAAATTGCCTCGGTGGAAAGGAATGAATCGGTGAAGTAGGGCCATGGTTGTGGAAATGGAGGGCAGGGGAGACATAAAACAGATTATGATTAATGACGAAGTCAATTATTAGCTTGAAATGTTCTAGGGCTAGGTATTTTCAAGATCCTGGCACATTACAACAATGGACTACGCAGGGTACAATAGAAGACTCTCTTCCGTTTCAAGATCCATATTCTTGAGAAACAGAGACACAAGTAAAAGTGATGAGGCCAAGTTTGTGTGTTAGTTCCGCGCTCCAAGGGGCTGTTTATAGATTGCTGTAGGATGTTTGGCTTCATTTGCTCAAGCTAAAATAAACTTCCTTATTTCTTCTGAAAAACTTGGATTTACTGAGTTACATGGTGACATGTTTAACTGAATTGAAATTTTAAATGAAATGTCACACTGTTGTGCTGATGAGGAAGACATCTGATTTTAATCCAAGAGAGAAATAACAAAACATAAACCTTGGATGAACTGAGATCGAGTCCAATTTAACTGCTCTGGGATTGCACTCTCTTAACTCCTGCAAGCTGCTAGCATGGCATTCAAGCTCAGAATGTGTGGAGCAGCCTGGGATTTATAGGTTTAGATACAAAGGTAGGGAAATACTCTATAATTGATCCACGATAAATTTAATTTTATACTTTTTACTGGTAAATGTTTCAATCATATGAAATATCATTCTGTTCCACTGCAATGGAAACAACATTCCAGGTCTCAAGAAACAGTATTTTTACATATGTTTTTATTTAACTGTGACATTAAACATCTCATATGGTGACAGCGATGCTATTTTATTTCTGTTGTTTGAGTAATCTGCTTCCAAACAGGAATAGGACCAAAACCTCTGAGAGTTTTACCTCTGGAGCAGCCTTGGAGTCAGCTAAAGCATCACCATGGATGCTGTTTGGATGGTGACTGCATCTTAATAAGATGCAGGGAGACTGGAAAGCCGCAGAGCAAAGGACAGAGCTCGGAAGAGAAAGTCCCATCACCTCAGCCATTCTTACAAACTAGATTCTGACTTGCCCCAAGTAGCTCATGCACTGAACAGCCCAACTGCGTGTCATATACATTGTATTTATTTATTTTGCCTTCCAGCTTAGACAGAAGTATATTTATTGTGTTCCGGTTGCTCTCTGAGTTATGTCTTGGCTGTCTGTGCATTTTCCGTTGCAAGTTAGTCTTACTCTATAGAGTTTATCAATAATTTAAAACAAATCAAGAAAACAGTGAGACGATCTCTGCACTGTCCATGGGAAGAGTGAAGGAATGAGGGCAGCCTGGTTCTTTGGGAGATGTAAGTCCTTATTCTTACGTGGTGCCGAGGAAGCCCTTTCTTAATAGGCTTCAGATCACAAATGCTGTGGAGACACAGGGCTGTCCTCATTTGATTCTCTAGGCTCCCCATGTTAGGGCAAAGGTAGAGAAACACCCTAATTTTCTCAGTAGAGTGGAGACATCCGAGAAAGGTTTTCCAGGCTTTGAAAGGACTTCTCTTCAGCCTCTGCTTGAACTGACACCTTAAGTAGCCTGAAGTACTTTACTGTCCCATTCTGATTTCTCCTTGACCAATCACTTTGTGTCCACACAAGAGAACCCAGCACACTGTGTAGCACGTGAGTCCTTATTGGCACCTCGTTTATGTTAATGGATTCTTCTGTTGTTCTCCTAAGTTGTGAGTTGGGGGACCAAGAGAAGGTGAAGGGAGAGGAGGAAATGCAAAGGAAACCAATGGCGAAGGAAGGAAAGTACAAATGCAGGCTTCCTTGCTCTTCGCTCTTTCTGATCGTGCACAACCGTGTACAGTGGGATCTCTCAATACATGTAGGCACTGTGTCACTGTCCAACCAGTGTGGTGTCATCTCTACCAATGAAGACATTTACTATTTCTCAGTGGTATAAAAAGACAAGATACTCCTATAGTTATTCTGAAATACACAAAGAATAGTCATTCAAAAAACAACTCAACGTGTAAAAGGCAACCTCATTTTCCCTCAGTCGACATTATAGAGTACAAATCTCCTGAAACTGGCTATTGTTTTCCTGGGAAGAATAATACCTTTCATGAAATCAGTGGCTGGTTTTAAGGTGTTTGCAGAAAGAAGGAACACACAGTCCATAGTAACGCCTGTATTATGGTCAACATGTGCTATTTTGTTTCGTCCCCAAAGTTCCTGTTTATGTCTCTTAGCCATTATATTGTCTTTTCAAGTCCTGAGCCAGTTGGCCCCTGGTCATAGCAAGATTGCACAGCAAGGATGGATAAGTACATTCTATAAGTACACGCATCTTTCAAGGTTCTGCCTGAGTCTGGTCTTCTGTTTGAGGGGTTATGAGGTGAGAAAAAGAGAGCATTCTTTAATGAAAGATGATTGCTCCAAACCAAGCCCAAACACTTAACCATCATGCCATAAAATCTTTGGTTTCATTAAGAAGTTTTATTCTGCCTTTGTGGGCAAAAAAGATAGCCTAGTATGTCATGTGCATTTGTTTGACACTGTTGAAGCATTTGCTCATGACCACAGGGTGTCATACGACACATCATGTTTGAGGATGATTAAGGAAAGAATGTGGTCAAAAGAAAGATCTGAGAGAGAAAAATACATTATCTGCAGCCAGCTTCCCGAACTTTCCAGTCTACCCTGAACCAAACTGAAATTAGCATGATTAACTATTGTTAATAACGAATAGTGCTATCTATGGAAGTATTCCTCCTTAAAGGTGATTGTGATGGGACATTGAATAGTTTCTTCAACTTCTTCCTTAAGACAGATCAGTAAGATAGATATTACCACTGTTTTTAAAATGAAGGAGATGATGAAATCCAAAGATTAAAACAAATTTGCCAGAAGTCACATGGGTAAATCTCTGGGATTCCCTGTGTTTGTACTGTTCGAAAGCCTGGGCTTTACACACCGGGCTTTGCTCCCCTCATTTCTGGCCAGAGCTCCATAGCACCAGCCCTGGGAGACAGGGAAGCAGGTTGTTAGGGATTCAAAGAGTCCATATGTGTCTGCAATTAAGACAGTTTCTCTGTCATTGCATAGCTGTGACAATCAAGAAGTTCAGAGCCTCCCCTTTTTTAAGGAAAATAAGAAATCCAATATAACGAAGTCTAATACAGTACATCTCTGTTTTTTGTTTGTTTGTTTTGAATCATATTTAAAATTTAATGGCCAGATAGCTTAAGTCTTCTTTGAGTCTACTGATTTCCCTGTTCATATTTAAAATGAAATAATCTTAATGTTCAGTTTTTGTATCTTCCAGACATTAAGTTAATATTTTAAATGCATATGCACTCAAAAATGTGCCTTTTACAGCAACTTGCTGTTTGCAAGTAGAATGGTTTAGTGTTGTTATCCAACATAATAAGCATGCAATACAGAGTGCGCTTTAGATAAACCATGGACTGTAGGAGTAGGGAGCCGCTTGTTCATCCTGGCCAAGCAGCACCAAAATAACCACACAGAAACTGTATTAATTAAATCACTGCTTGGCCTATTAGCTCTAGCTTCTTATTGGCTAACTCTTATATTAATTTAACCCACTTCTATTAATCTGTATATCACCCCGTGGCAAAGATTCGGCATGTTTGACTCTGGCAGTGGCTCCATGGCATCTCTCTTTCAGCCTTCCTTCTCCCAGCATTCAGTCCAGTTTTCCCCACCTACCTAAGTTCTACCCTATCAGACCAAAGCAGTTTTTCTGTTTATTAATAATAATCTCAGTACACAGAGGGAACTTCCACATCAATGGACATTCTGCTACATTGGCTGACTCTTTTTAGGAATGTAATAATCTATTATTTTTATTGCCATCAAACATAATGTTACCATATCATTAATCTACAAATTTATTTTTTATTCTTCTCTCATATATTATATCCCAACCACAGCTTTCCCTTCTTCCCCTTTGCCTCCCTCCTATCTTCCCCTCTTGCTCAGGTTAACCCTCCCTCTATCTCCCCTCAGAAAAGAGCAGGCCTCCCACAGGGCCATGAACCAGGCCAAGCATAATATGCTCCCGTAAGACCAGGCACACACCATCACATTACATCCAAAAAGCTGAATGTAGCAGACAAGATTGGTACCCCATTTAATATTCTTTGTGAGAATGATTGACCAGGGTGCCTGGGGCGTTTGCATAAACCACTGTTTCTTGTATTTTCCAGGTGATAAAGTTTGTGAGTTTGTCAGCTTATAGAGAAGACTTTAGGTTCACTTGGTGGCAGGTTAGAGTAGCCGCAGCCCCTTAGGCAGGGAACACCTTGTGGAGACACAGGTGTGGGGATAGAGCAGTGTCTGGGGAGCAGGCCAAAGTGAAAGGTCCAGAATGGGCACAGCGTAGGAACACAGAGGAGCTGGAGGTCTCAAGGACGGAAGAGGCAACCAGATCACCTACCCACTCGGCTCCTGGCTTGCTGACTAGTTTATTTCCTTATTTGGAAGTTAGGCTTGTTTTAAATTTAAACTTCTCTCTTATCCTTCCAAACATTTAAAACGGCCTTTGAAAATGTTCGTAAATGTGTGGTGTCTTTTATTAAAGTTCTATCTAAGGCATTACAGATTTAACCTTCTTGCCAGACGTAAGACATTTTTCTATATCTAGCCCTTACACAAAATGCAAACACATCAATAAACAGGCTTGGTATCTATAATAACATCTCATATAAAATTTAAAAAGCAACATCTGCATTTTTCATATCAGTCTATATGTCGTACTATATTTGTTAATGTGAGTTTTCGGCTAGTAAATTTGAAGAACTGTGAAGAAGCAGATCCACGAGTTAAACAGCAAGGACTGAATCCAGCATTTTCTACATCACCAACCGCCCAGGACACCACTCATAGAGATCTCCCTTTCTCTCCACGAAGAAGTCTCTAGGTGGAATGCTCATGTCTTCAATTCATTTCACAAGCAGATTCTGAAGACAGCCACGATTCTGTGTACCGTGGTCCAGGCCTGGGGATCCACGTTTTAGCTTTTCCCTGGTGGTCGGTGCATTGAAAGGAGGAAGGAAAACTGACAGTTGGTGGGATGCATCCCCAAGCAGTAACGAAGTGATGGGTTCTCTGCAATGTGATTAGTGACCTCTTCGCTCTCCACTGAGATAACCTCTGTGGCTGTCGTTGAGCAGATGGAACACCGGTTTGATGCAGCTCTTTTAGCCGTGGAGTCCGGTATTGATAGAGAAGCAAGATCTGAGGTTTTGTTAGGGCCGAGCTATTTATGGAAATAGGGAGGTCCCTCTTTTCCCAGCCTTCTCAGTATTTAAAAAAAATCAGTGAGCACAGAGGAGAAATCAAGGTCATTTTCTTACTTTTGTTCTCTCTGTCTCTGAACAGCGGCTCGAGTGGGGAGGGGGGCACATGTGTGAATGCTCACCGGGATGAAGGCGTTTGACACAAGCCATCCTGATCTGACACATGTAGATCTTCTTCTGCTGTGATTATCTCTTTGAAAAGGCAGATTTCACCTGTGCTGCTGGAGCAGAACCCAGGTCTTGTGCTGGCAGGACAAGCCCTCTACCCTGAGACAGATCCCCAGCCCCTCCCATACTCCTCCAAGGCCTCGTTTATCTGGATCGTTATTGGTGTTTTCCAGCCCAGCGCAATTATGCTACATCTGCATGTGTTTATGTTTAAACCAATGAGTTAATGGGATTTCTTTGCCTCCTTTTGTATACTCCCAAGACTCTACAGTGTTGCTGGAGTTTCTGCAGAAGACATTTGTCTCTGGGCACACACATTAATTTATTGAAGAGTTACAGACACATCAAAACAAACAAACAAAAACCAAAGTAACTTGGGTAGTCAGGAAGACCAATGGTGTCTGTCCTTTGCTATATGTGGAGCTCCACTAAAGATTACTAAGTGGGAAACCTTATAAAATTCCAGAAGCATATCTTGTCATAGTAAATCTTTCTATCAGCTGTGAAGATGTCCGGTGTGACGCCAGAGACACAGCAGCTCTTACCGGGCTCTGATGTTTTGGAAGCGCATTATCTGTTATTCTTGTTTGGTAAATGATTCTCTGATAAGTGTTCTGGGGACTACGGAACACATTTGTATACAAGAAACTGCAACACTCCTGTTATGAAAATTTGTTTTTAGCTTTGCGCTTTGAAATGGCTATCCATGGGAAAATGTCCCTACACTTGAAACTTTTGAGTGATTTTCCTTCCGTTTAACCAAAGAAATGTGCCAACGCCTAGAGAATGGTCCTGGTCATGAAGAAAAGATGAACAGGGCTCTTCTAAGGTAAGAGGCTGTCAGAGATATTTACCATCACCAGCTCAGAGAAAATAGACAGCGTAAGGGGCCCTGCCATGTTAACTGGTCACAAAGTGGGCAGAACTGGCTTGGCAGTTTGCAAACACTCTACAGCAAAACAGTACACACACACCCCACAAAGTGAAACAGTTAAAAACAGAGAAAGAAAAATGAGAGCAAAGGAGAATGGTGTCCAGAAGGCAGACTGATAAAAATCTACGGCTGGGTGAAAACAAGATAGAAATCTGAATTACACAACAGGCACCAGAGCTGGTCATGAGACGGGAACTAAAGGAATGTGAGCTCAGAGCACGGGAGCTCCAAGGCAGGGTGATGCAACTGCAGGACTGGACGCATTGTAACCAAGGGAGGCAAACTGCAGACTCCAGACTTCCTAAGCCTAAGAGGAAAATGTGAATCAGAAAGATGACTGAGCTCAGACTGAAGTCACTGGTCTACACAGGCAGGGAAATCTTACCCTCCCTTGGCACACAGAGTCCAAGAATGAAGCTGAAATCAAGCAAGTTACCATCTATTAATCTTCTGTACTGTAAGGCAGCAGAGGTTTTGGTACTAAGAGACCATTGTTAAGTAAAATACTGACTAGATATGATAGAGAAGTCCAGTACATGAAGGAGGCGGGGAATATATTCAAGTCAGACATTTTGCTACTTGTCTATGGGAAAAATACTTTCTTTACCTATTAAACAGCCATATCTATACATAAAACTCAGTGGTTAAGACATTCGAATAATGCTTCTTGAATGCCTGATTAAAAAAAGACATGGATGTAAAAGGCGGTAACTCACATGTGGTGACGGGCAGCTTCTCTCGTATTGGTGACATTAGTGTCATCATGTGACTCATCCTTCCATTCAAATCAGCAAATATTTATTACAGAACTCACTTTGCATCCATGTGAGACAGCCCTCTGCTGATTTTTCTTGGCCGTCTGATAATTTCTACAAACGAGTTCAATAGGTTAAGATAGTAGGGAGATTTTGAGGAAAGAAGACTCTTTGGGGTTTTTGTTTATCTTTAAAGGCCATGAGGTGAACAATTTTGGAAAATTTTGGAACTAAAGAAGATAACGTTTTCTAAAAAAACATATTTCTGGGTATACATATGTACATATGTGTATTAAGTGTATGTGCACATGGCTAGAGACAGGTAGGGTTAAGAAGCTAAATGATAGATAGACAGATCAATCTTTGTTGACAGAGACTAATCTTTAACAATAGTAACTCAATAGGGCCACCAGTTTCACATTATACAGTAATATTCATTTATACATTACTTCTCTGATGAAACAGAATCTATACAATATGAAGGAAAAATCCAACATCTTGTCTGTCAGCTGGCTACACTGAAGGTCTGCCCAGATTTGAACATTTGCCCAGATGTGAAGCTCTGCCCAGATGTGGGAAATCTACTTTTCCTATTCTGAGGCTTGTTCATCCACAAATTTGTCAAAGAACTAATCAAAGATTGCCAACCTCGTCAAGGCCTCCTTTGTTCTTCTCCAGCATGCTGTCTTGTAAACGTGGAGTCGGTCTCTCACTATAGAAAAAACTGAAACTGTGGGAGGAATCTTATCCCTGCTGGAGAAAATCCTTCCTCCTGCATTAGCCCTGTAAAGCATCCTCCATGTGTTTGGGGACCTAACATAAATTTAATACTTAATCATTATTAAGCTCAATAAGGTTTGGCATTTTATGCCTGATGTTTTGTCCTCTCAGGATTTCTAATTGGCATAGTGAACACTGAAAAGATAAAATGCCTCCATACTCGTAATGTTTGTATTCTTGGGAGTCTGAAAAATCATTTTTACTGTTACCACCAGGGTTGTTTTGTCAATAACTGGCTGTTCTAATTTTTTCTGTGATATAACAAATATGCTCTCAGTCTTCAAGTACAAACGAACCTTAAGCAAATTTAAGACATATGGGAGATAATTATTTCAGAGAGCAGTCGAATTTCACATCCGAGGAGAACTTTCCAAGTAATCTTATTAAATCCCTGCAATTTATACAAGCAAAACTAAGCCCCGGTGAAGCGCAGTGCTCCACCCAAGTCACACTGCTCACCGTGGACTTAGCTAAGGCTGGAAACATAATTAAGTCTGGCTAATACCGCTTCTGTAGCCAGGAGTGCTTACTGCCCATGCTTACCCACCCGCCCCTTGTCCAGCTTGGCAAGGGGAGCTTGCGTTCATCTTAAGAAAGGATTTAGGAGGAGACTGGAAGACCGTGCTGCCATTCTAATCAGTTTGTTGTTTGTTGACTCACTGGTGGCTAACCCACCGGCAAAAGTAAGCATGTGGCTTATTCTAAATAAACAAAATATTTTGGGGGACACCCCCTATCTACTATCACTGTCTTCATCCATTATAGCCAAGGTGTTTATTCAAATATATTATTTTATAAGGAAGGAGAGACAATATATATCTGTGTATTAGGGTTCCTCAGAGGAACCAATAGGAGATGTGTGGACACATAGATATGTTTAGAGACATTTATTTTAAAGGATGATTCACCCAAATTTGGAAGAAAGAATCCCAATAACTTGCTGTCTACATACTGGAACCTCAGAAAAGCAATGCAAAATGCTAGCCCATAACTCAAGCCCAAGAAACAGGAAACTGTACCTGTTATGCCTGAGTCTAACCTCTGAGATCTAGAAGCAGCAATGTGCGGTGTCAGGAGAAGATGGATATCCTAGCTCATGCAGAGAGAGCAGACAGCATTCTGTCTGCGGATGGCTTCTTGTCCTCAGTGGCATGGTCATTGCCTGCTGCAGTAGAGAAGTATTGCTTGTCATCAGCTGACACAATGCTAACCCTTCCTGGAAGTATTATCACAGACACTCCCAGAAATAACCTATTAGCAGCTGTCTGAGCCGCTCAGAGCCGATGGGCCCAGTCACATGAAGGATACAACTACCAATCCTGTCCTATTATCTGGGACTCTAATATAATGAAGAAGCATCGCCTTTTTCCATTGAAATAAGCTATGGCACTGAAGTAATGAATCACACATAAATTGGCTGCTGGGGCCTTTGCTAATGAGTTGTGAGCAACTAAGAATTCTTAAATGTTGCCTTACTTTTAAAGCAGACTTCTCTAAATCCTATGACCTCATCACAATGATGATGATGGTGGAGGTGGGGGTGGGGGTGGTGTTGATGAGGATGATGATACGGTGCTAGGAATTGAACTCGGGGCCTCATGTTTAGTAGGTAAACACTCTACCACCGAGTCACATCTCCAGTCCATGACCTCATTCTTGAAACTGTCACCTAAAGGTCAGCTTTCATGCCCATCTCCTAAGTAGAGATTTGCCCATCACAGGCCTGACTTTTGCTTGGATCCTTCTGTAATTAACAATGGTGGCTCTGTTTACTTTCCACAAGTGGAAGTTTGAACAGCATATCATATCGTACCCACAGTGGGCTCAAAATACGCTGGAGAAGGAATATGCTTAGTCAACTTCAAGGCAAATCTCAGCATTTTCTTCTATGTGGCCATATCTACCTCCTGCTATTTTCGGGGTCTTGGATTTTTACCTTTGCCTTCCTTGATTCATTGAAACTGAATTACCTTTCAAACTCCAAGCAACTCAAAACAATATCTGACTTGATTGAACGAGGCTATCTGCCAAGTTCGCTTTACCTCCGCTTTCCACCCTCTGTCCCGCTACGGTGTGTGAACAAGGCCTCCAGGCTGTGAAAGTAATTAGATTAGCAAGATGAACTCGATGAAGGGTTCGTGATTTGCAGGGCAGCTAAATGCGGGGTTGCATCAAAACTAAGCAGCTTCAGTTGTTTGTCTGTTGAAACCTCCATCTGAACAAGCTCAATGCTGTGGACTCCTGCGCAGTTCTGCCTGGGGGACCTTTCAGGGCTTTGCCAAGTTACGCTCCAAATCATAAGTACCAGTGTTGTTGCTCCATGTCCAGATTTGAAAAATGTTCAGAATTAATGCCAAAGAAAAGCAATTTAATGTAAAGAATAAGATTTTAATTATTTCTTTTCTTGAGATTGTAATTACATCACTCTCCTCCCCCCTTCCCTTGCCTCCCTCCAAGTCCTCCCATATATCCCTCTCTGTTCTTTTTCAAATTCAGTCTCTCTTTTTCCTTAATTGTTTTTTTCATGCATATATGTAGATGTATGTGATGTATATGTATGACTTATGTAAATGATTCATATGTATTATATGTGTTGTATATGTATACATATGTATATGATGCATGTGTATATATGTGTGTGTTGTATATGTATTTATAATCAGATGAATGTAAGTTTAGAATCTATTTTCCTCTTTCAAGCTGTTTGCCTGTCTCCTGGTCTGTGCATAAAGACAATGTATGAAAAATGTCTCCTATGTAATAGGGATTTATTAAATACCAGTTTCATCTCATACGAGGTTCATTGTTCCATAATAAACCACAACAATTTCAGAGTATGTTTGTTTTTCTAGCACCCTTCTACCTGAGGAAAATTCAGAATATGTTTTGAGACTTTTATCTATCACTCTGTCCCTCCCATCTAACTTCAGATTGTCACAGTTTCTTACTTGGAGTAGAGATAATTTCACTGGTTGTCCCTTAAATGTCTTCTTCCTGAATTAGCCACTCAGCATTTAAAAAACAAAATATCTTCTGATGAAAATCCTTCATTGGCTTAAAGAATAATAATTAGATTACCAATCATTGCCTTTTGGGTAAAACAGTACGGGCTGAGTTGCTAGAGTGCTTTGCCTAGCAATCAGGATGCTCTGGATTTAATCTCAGAATATCACAGACTGGGTGTGGCAGGGCACATCTGTAATCCCTGCACTCAGCACATCTGTAATCCCTGCACTTGGCAGGTGGAATTCCAAGTTCTTCTGAGTTGTACTTGAGGGTAGCCTGGACTACATGAGACTCTAGCAAATAAATAAACAGCAAAATATATAAGCAGTAGAAAAGTATCTTTTGCCCATTTTCTCTTTTGTATGCTTTATGAGCATCACTTATCTCATATTTTAGCTTTGTGGACCTGGCTGAAGTGACCCGCATGTGCACCATACCCTGCCTGGAATCTTAATCCACTCCTACATTCAGAACACATTTTCATTTCATTCCTCACAGAAGCCTTCTCTGGTTCCTTCCAATCTTGTTTCATGTCACATCGATGCTCACCTTTAACACCGCAACTCTCTCCCTTATAGCCTACAAACTGGTCCCATCTCTAAAAGATAAGTGTTTTCAGTAGGATCTGTGTGTAACACACACACGTGCACATACACTCAACAAATGCTCATGCACACGCTTATATACATGCATGTGCACATACACACATGCACAGGTATGCAGGGCATCCTTCACACACTCCTTAAATTTGGTATCAGTGCATTCCAGGACGGGAAGAAGGAGCTTGCACAGTATTCTGAGGACAGAAAAATATGACTCATGGAATAAGAAAGAAAAATTGTTAACTTCAAAAATCTATTCAAGTCTTTGTCCAAGGAGATAATCAATAAATACATTTTCTTTCACTGAGCAAATAAATGCCACTCATAAACTTATATTAATATATAGTTAAATACCACAGTGAAAGGACACTCATTGTGTTAATGCTGTAAGTGGAATTATTTTCCTGAGTGGCACCAGTTTTAGGAAAGCCATTTTCTCTCCCTGAGGCCTCTGGGAGGAGGCTCAGGGCATGGGGGATGTCATATTCCCCTAACAAAGATTCACCCTGCATGGCCATAACACAGCCACCTTCCAGATGCTCTAAGCCGGTGACATCATCCCACAATGAACCTGAGACCCAGGACCCAGAGGAGTTGACTCACTAGAACAGGTAATTAGGAAGCTGTGGGGCAGGAGAGTGGAGAGGAAATCTAATTTACAGCTCACCAGAAAGCTTGGAATCCATGTGGATCCAAATTGAGACAGAAGATGAACTGACCCGTGAGCTCGCTGCTCCAACATCTCCTTCATTTTCACTCAGAACAAGTACATCTCAAGTGCAAGGTTTTTGCTTTTGCTCCTGAAGCATTGCCAGGTAACAGAAGCATGTTGAAACCACCGGGACAGGGCAGGGCTGGTTCCAGGCTGTCTTCTGCTTCAGAAACTGCTATAGAGTGCAGGCAATTGGTGGGGGGTAAGGGTGTCCTGGAGCTAGAAGACCTAGAAAATACAAGTATCTAGTTCAGTGTACACCACATATTCACAGAGGATATGCTGGCAAGTCAAGGATTTCATCTGGCTTGGCCCGAGTTCAAGAGTTTAAAGATGGCTTGTATAGATGCAACGCTCCAGAGCCCTCTGGGACTCCATTTTTACTTCCCACAATTTCTCATGGCTGAGCCACAGAAGGATGAGCAGGGAGTCACTTGCAGAGGTGGATTACTGCGTGCTTTATGCTCGTGCAGCAGGAACTCTGCCAGCTGAAGAGTAGGACCCAGGATCCCAGGGGGAAAAAAGAAATACTTCCCAAATGTCTATTTTTATATTTTACTGTCCTCAACACTGGCAATGTGATTTATAAATTAGATCTGCTCTTATCTATCCAGTCTGATACAGTTCTGAATTCATTCCAGGAAATCATTAGTACTCAGATGAATGAGGATGTTCTAAAAGCACAAAAGATCACTCTGGATAATGGTGATGCCATGAAAAAAATCTAAGCTATAGAAACAGGATACGGAGTTTCCCCAAAGGAGGATGATATTAGATAAAGAGGCCATTTTTCGCTGAGGAAGTGATAAGCAAGAACAATCCTGAATGCTGAGAAGGTCTGTGAAATTGTGGGGACAGAGTATTCTAGACAAGTGGAACAGAACGTTGGGAAGTTCCGAAGGAAAGATGGAAGGTGAGCAGGTGCTAAATCATGCAGAAGGCCGTGATTAGGAATTTTGATTTGCGTGTGGTACACTTGGAAGCCCTGAAGGAATGAAGCAGAGGCATTATGGGAAATCGCAGGGCAGCATGAGGTGGAAGAGTGATAGAAACATTAGAAGAAGTGAGGCCCAGCAAAGGTGGGGTGTCAGGAAGCAGGGAAGGGAAAGACTAGAAACCACTGGTGGTTGTGGAAGTGCAGTGAGTGTTCTGAGGTGGGAGGATGGGCTGTGAGAAGCTGGAGAAAGTTTAAGTGGGAGCTGACGAAGCAGCGGCTCTCAGCCTTCCTGAGACTGCCACTCTTTAACACAGTTTCTACAAAATGATTTAATTGATGACTCATAATTGCAATTTTGCTACTGTTATGAACTGTAGTGTAAATATCTGACGTGCAGGATATCTGATATGTGACCCCCGTAAAAGGATTGTTTGAGCCTCTAAAGGGTCTCAACCCACATGTTGAGAATCACTGGATTAGATGAAGTGGAGACTTGAGATGTTCTGTGTACCAGTCTACAGTGTGAAAAGCCCCTAAGCATGAGATCTCCCCATGCAGCAATATCACCATGTATGAGATCTCCCTATGCATGAGATTTCCCCAAGCATGAAATCTCCCCAAGCATGAGATCTCCCCATGTATGAGATATCCCCAAGCATGAGGTCTCCCCGAAGCCTATGACGGCGACCAAGCATCTGTTGCTGTGTGGCCACCTTCTTCTTCTTTTATTTTTTTCATATTCTTTTATTTTTTTCACTCAAAAAAAATTTACATTTCCTCCCCTTCTCCCAGTCCCCTCCCACTCCCCCCACCCCTCCTCCCTCCCACTGCTTCCTTAAAAGACGGCATGGTACCCTGCCCTGTGGGAAGTCCAAGGTCCTCCCCGCTCCATACCGGCCTAGGAAGGTGTGCATTCAAATAGACTGAGACAGTATGCCTGATCTAATGGGAGCTCACCAAATACAGCTGGACTGGGACTGAATGAGCATATGTGGCCACCTTCTTTACCACCAGTCGAGAGCTCTCAGAGTGAAGTGCAAAGCATACATTCCCTTCTATGGTTCCTATAAACCCAAAGGCTGAGAGGGGCAGAAGAGGTGGTGAATTCTGACTGTTTGCCCATGAATCCAGCCTTTCCCAGGGCTCACCTCTGCTCTAAGCACCCATCAGAGCTAGCCCCATGAGTCTAGACCTTAAAGCACAGTTAGTCTCTTTCCCTCCAAGTCACCCTTGGATTCTGGACCCAGGGCATTGTGAAGCAGGTCAGGCTGAAATATACACCAGAGACCTAAATAGAGAGGCAGAAATGTTTTCTAAAATGGTTGTGAAACCTTGTGCTATTTTAGATTGTATAGAATTTACATATTAACAACACATATTCCCTTCCCATGCCATGAATAATAAAGTAGGATTGAAGGTCAATTTCCTGTTGATTGTCCTGGTCACCAAAATTGCTAGTTGACCATCTTACTTCACCTATTTTGAGAGCTGCGGGCTCTTGGATTCAGTGTAATCTATTCTGTTATCTGTGGCTCAGCCTTCTCCATCTCTAAATGGCTTGCTGTGAATGCCTCTCCCCGCACCTTCCTTCTTTCCCAGTGTGAACACTCCACCCATCACTCTTCTTCCTTCTTTCCCAGTGTGAAACACCCATGTCTGAAAGTCACTCTTCCTTCGACTGCTCCCATCAGACATACGTCACCATGAAAAGCCAAGCTCGGGAAATACAGAAACACTAAGGAACACAACTGGTGTATTTATAAGGGCATTGAATGCTCCCTACTTGACCTGTCCATCCTGTGGCAGTATCTGGACTTTACCTTTGCACAGAGCTTAATCAGACATAATTGGAAATTATGAAAGCAGAATGAAATTCTGACATTGTGTCAAAAAAAAAAAAACTATGCGGGGTATTTTTCCAAGATTCCTCAAGACTCATGTTTTGGATCTCAGTCTCTTATTTGTCGAGGTGGGAGACTTGTTGGCATAATCATTGATTCCTCACTTTGGAAAATATGTTCCACAAAATTTAGTTGTCATTGAAGCATTACTCTTTGATAATTACCTGCTCATAAGGGTATTATTTTCTGCCCTAATCTAATGCAACACAGAGGACTTAAAAGTAAATGGAAATTATAAAAACCAAAGAGTGAGTTTCAGAGTTTAGGAATGAGTAAATGTGGCCAAATGTGGTGGCATATACTGATAATCCCCATGCTTGGGACGCAGAGGCAGGAGGATAGCTGTAAGTCTGAGGCTAGCATCATCTATGTAATAAATCCCAGCCCAAAAGCACGCACCAGTTTGAAAATGGTTCGTGGGCGACCTGAGCATTTGCTGTCTGTCTTGTTAGGTTCTTGAAATGGTTTTACATCCTCACACACATGGTCTCCCTGCCTCGGTTCACCTGTGCTGGGAGCACAGACTCTGCCACAGACTCTGCCACAGCCAGTTCCAGTCATGTTTGAACTGCAGATGTCAAATGTTGTGGCTGCGGGATTGCAGGCCAGAGTCAGAGGGAACAAAGCAGTGACGCGACTGATTGCCACGTGGGCCCCTTTTGTGTTCTGGCTTATCTGAGATAGGAAGGGGATTGTCAGGGTCGGTGTAACTCAGTATTAGTGTGGAAAAAGGGACACATCTGAAGGGTAAAAATGAATTTAAGAATTGGTCTAGAAATTCTACATAGGAAGGGTTTGGTGGCTTCATGAATGTCCAGTAAATAGTTTTCAAATAAATTAATTGATTAATACATTACAGACCATAGTTGAAAATTATTTTAAGAATATTACACCTTCAGTCTGGGGAAGATAGTTTCTTTATATCTAACTAGAAAATGTTATATGAAAGACTCCTAATAAAATTGTTATGTTATGTATCTGTGTTTCTTAACAAAACTAATGGATCTGGGCAAGATGTCACTTATAATCCCAGTGCTCAGGAATTGAGGTAAGGATTGCCATGACTTTGGTATGTGTGGCAAAACTGTGTGTGAAACAAATAGATAGATACATAAATAAATACATGTAAGCATATATACATGTGATACACACACACGCGCACACAACCTGTGAGCAATCAATAGAGAAAGACACCAGACTTCCCTCTGGCCTCTGTATTCATGGTTACACAAGTTACCTACACCTTCGTGTGTATGTGAACACAACCACACAATCATGTATGTGTACTGCACACACATAAATAAGTAAATGAGTAAACAAATGTGTATGTATGGTGCACAATGTCTCAACACACTGCAGGCAGGAAGAGCCCACCCGCTGGACTGGGATGATGACACCACAGGTAAACTCCTTGCCTTGTAAACAGAAGATTTTAAAAATTCTTTAAAGAGCCTGGCACTGTGACTTGAGGTCTGTGACCCCAGCATTGGAGCTGTAGAGATGACTGGATCATGGGGAGCCATCTCAAGCTTGTCTGAGAGATCTAAACCGGTGAGAGATGCTGTCTCAAGAAACATACTCACTCACATAAGATGGAGGAATGCCCCCAGGGTTACCCTCTGGCTTCCACACATACATAAGATGGGCATGTACCATTGTGCACACACAGACCTGCACACACATAGAAACCACACAGAGTCAAGATGTTTCTAGTTCCGGAGCCATAAGAGCTGTGTGTGTGTGTCTCTCTCTCTGATGCTGAACAGAAATATCACAGATTAAACCTAACCCCGCTCATGGCTCTGTGGAGGCTAATGTGTAGAACAACCCTCAATAGGAGCAACTCCAGAATCATAAAACTCTCAGAAAAATATAATTCCCAAGTATGCAAAGGGAGCTGAAATTCTGGGGGAACTTTCAATACTAAGGATTTTGAAGCTGAGGAAGATGTTATCTCTGAGATAACAGAGGGCAGGTGGCTCCCACGTTCTAATTGTCTTCCTGCTCGCTGCTGATGCCTTCACGCGGTTTATAATGATGCAGAGGTTATTTCCTCCCAGCGCCCAGTGCGGTGGAAACGCTGAACTGGCAGCCATGAAACCTTATCTGTTAATGGAGCCACTAACTAACAATCGAGCTGCCTGACCGATGGCATTCAGCTCAGACTTTCTACTCTCTCTGGGCTCCCCTTCCTGACCAGCAGAATGAGAAAGCCCTGGGCTTCTGAGAGCTTTCTACAGTTCTTTCATCTTCTTTGTGTTCTACTGTTTTTCCAAATGCTCAAATACTACATTATTTAAGGTATACCCCCCCCCCTCGTTTCTCTGTCTCTTTCTTCAATATATGGGATAGGAGGATACTGACTAAGTCTGGGGGAAGGAAGAGGAAGAAAATTAGCTACAGGAAGAGTTTATAGTCCTGTCTACAAGAAACTTAAATATAGCTACCACTGCTTCGAAAGGAACAGTTTATGTCCAAACAATATTTTCCAGACGAGCTCTGTGCTTTCTTGCCAACAGAATTGACTTTAAACTGGAGGCAGTAGACAGTTAAACGAGTCGACTCTGGGACCAGCTGTGTTAGACAAGACCAATTACTTATAAGGTACTGTTTTTCCTCGTTGAAATCTTCAGGGTCCGTTTGCCTGGGGTAAAAGACTTCTGTGGGCATTTGATCTTTGCTTTTCCTTTTATTTTTCCTCCTTACTGTGAGAAAATGTAATCTTTCAAAGAGTTTGGGTTTTAGCTGTACTGTTTTGTAGCTATTGGCCTTGGAGCTGCTGGGGTGTTTTGTTTTACTTTCAGGAACCAAATGATCTTTGTCAATTTATCCAAAAGCTGTCTTCATCCATGTCCAATCTTGTCCTGTGTGATATTTGACTTCTATTGTATGTGTTGGATAGGAGGTATAGACGGACTTCCTTAGCTGAGGGGGGGGGGCTAATACATCTTCAGCTTGAACTGTAGAATCAATACAGAGCCCACCCAGAAGAAGAGTGGGAGGCGGCAGGTCCAGGCATCGCTGTTACTTCCTTAGAAGTTTTAATAAGAAAAACACTTTAAATGAGGGTTTCACTACTAGCTTGCCTCTCTACTTAATTGGTCATTTTTAACTCTTCCTTCTCTTTGTTGTTGTTTCTTTTTAAAAATCTAGGGAACAGTGTAAGTTTGGTGTTGGGGTAAAAGGCTGTACTACCAGCACTCGGGCAGTGGAAGGAGGAGGAACAAGAGTTCAGGGTCAGACTCAGTCATATAGTAAGCCTGAAGTCAGACTGGGATATGTGAAACTCTTAACAAAAATAAGATAAAGTTTATAATAGTTTAGCCTTACCCACCTTGAAGGAGCAACTTTCCTGCCAAGCACAGCACATGCCACTGTTTCTCCTTACTGACTCCTCTGGGGACTTCCAGAACCAAAGAAGGAAAGACTACAACCTGGTCAGAAGGTTGACAGAATGGACCCCGAGATCCTCTGTCATTTGAGGTGCCACTGTTAGCCCCAGGCCTGGCCAGCTAGCTTGAAATATCTGCTGCTAGCCTAGAAACAGGAAATGGAGACATGGGCTCTTGACATGGGAAGTTGGCAAGTTGGCCTGTGAAAAAGCCCTGTCGGCCATTGGCAGATCTTGACCTCTCTGAAATCTTCTGTATGGTTCTATGTCTCTCTAGAGGAGACTAAAAGAAATTTGATGTTACTCAGATCATTCGGCATTAGCATGTGGACACAAGATCACATTTTTCAATAATGCAGTGATGCCTCTCAGGTTTGTCCTACTGTGTGCAAGGCTGTTACTTCCATCAAAAGTTCACATAATCGCAACACTTTCTGAATTCCTGTATTGTTTTTCAGGTTTTGTTTTTATTTCTATGTGCATCGTTTATCTAAAAATAATGAATTTTCTTACCATGCAAACAGTTTGCGTTATCTCCAGTGGCTCCCTACAACCTCAAATGCTCTTTCGTAATTAATTATTTGTGATTGCCAACCTAAAGAACAAACCAGAGCACAGAAGCTTATGAAAACACGGATGGACTGAGAGGCAGTATGTTTCTCTGCTGAGAAAAGGGCACAGACACAGTGACATCTATTTTGGGTGCTCGGGAGATGTTTGGCTCAAGCCCAGGGTCGTAGTTGTGGTTTGTAGTAGAGGTTGCCATGGTGGCTGTTCTGGAACACAGAACACATCCCTACATCGGATTTAAAAAAAAAAAAAAGAGTGCTCTTTGGTTTCCTTTTTATAAAGTTTCTGGAGGTATGTGTCGAGAAATCAGGGAGTAACTAATCCTGAGGGACAGACGTAATATTCATCAAGCGCAAGCGTTTTATTTAAGCTCATTCACAGGCACGCTGCTCACATGCGTGTGTAGCTGACCAGAGCTCCATCAGACTCTGTGAGGAAGCCTGAGGACAGAGTGCTGCTAGTGCCCACGGCTCTTCCGTATGGAGGCCACACTGGAGGGGAAAGAAATGGGCACTGCCAGGCTAGTTGTGTGGACGATGATTGGGGTTTCTTAAGGGAATTCTGACTTACTTTCAAGTTGTATTAAACTGAAAAAACTTGGCACAAAGTAATCTTTACAAGCCATGTGTGTTGAATATATGACAATATGTGTTCTCTTACCTTCCAACGTTTTTGTGTTATATTCCAGAACAAAGCTGAGTTACTGGTTTCTCAATGGTCTTGAGAATGATAATCATCATCTTCATTAATCTATCTTCATATACCTGCACCCACATACCCATACCCCCCACACACACCAAATAAAAAAGCTAGTAAAGCCACTGGCAAACAAAAGGCTATATGAATGCATGACCATTATCAGTTCAAACATTACACAGAATCCTTTGCCAGTTACTTGGTCATACGACTTCCTTCAGAACCACGCTGGTGGCAACGTCTTCCCATTCTAAGCCCTGCCCTGGGGAAAGCCCTTTGGGTGCAATGTGACTTTGGACCTGCATGTGATTGGAGCTGTCCAGAATCTTTGCATGCTTCTGCTCCCAACCTGAGTTTGATAAATAGAAAGACTTCCCTGGAAGGAAAATATTATCCCAGTTAAAGCATAGGCTTTAAGCATTGAAAGTACGAACCACAGCTGGACTTTCTATCATGGGCTCATTTTCACTGAAATTTAATTTTCACGAGGCAAAATTTCTAAAACGTCAAAGTCGTTGTGAGTAAAGGTGTGTTGGGGCGGGGGGTTGACTGGTTTTGACTGGAAGGGAAGGAAAGAGGCTGCTCTCAATAAACAAGAGCAGGTTTGCACTCATGGATAACATCCGCTATGGTCCCGTCAAGCTTAAACTGGGAGGGCTCTCCATAAGCCCCAGGATCCATCTCCTAGGAAAGAAACACTGTCATCGAGTCACGCTAAAGCACCTACGCTTCTTTAGATTTCGGTATAAAACTCATAAAACTGCTATTAGCCAGAGCTCATTTGGAATTTTAAATTTTGCAAGAAGAAAAAGCATCATGGAATCTGGAGTTAACTATTTAAAAGGCAGAATTGAAGACTGGGGACATTTTTTGTTTTCTGGTTTTTTGTTTCTCTTATTTTGTTTACTTTTGTGGACATTGTGGGAAACTTTGTACCACTACACACACTTTGGAGAACAAGGCAGGACAGAGCTGTGCGTTATTCTGTTCTATGCCTGTCTGTACATAAGCAAACACATTTCCTATTATTGCTGTGTACAGCATTAATTCTGTTGAGAATTAAATTTAGATCAGTACGTTCTTTTACACAGGACTTCTACCGATTTGGTTATTCTGAAGTAGTAGTGGCTTAGAAATGGAAAGGTCATTCAAACACAAACAGACAGACAGAGAGACAGACAGCATTGGGGAACAAAGTCCTTAACTGTCACACTTAGTCCCTACATTTCTTTGCTCTCACTCTTGGCCTCTCCATCTCGCGTGAGTTCCGTCTGAGGGGAGGCATTCACTTCAGTCTGAGCAAAAGGTCGGCCATGTCCCCTCTTCTCTGAAAGTTCCCAGGGGAGGGAAAGGTCCTCTCTTCCCTCCAAGGAAGAGGTCAAGATTCCATGCCAGAGGTCTTTCTCACAGAAGGAGTGATAAACATACGAAGGCTATGGGAACTTGGAAAATGGCTGTCATTTTGCTAATGAATATTTGCTAAGGCATTTCCCGGGACACTGGTGTTTATGGAACTTTTAAACAAAAATGCTTTTGAAAACAGACCCAAGACTCGCTTCACAGATTGCACCCACTACTTGCACCTTTGCTTTTCCTCAGTGCACAACTGATCTTCAGGCCTCTGCTACACTAAAAAAAAGCAAACATCAACTTTCTCAGCCACATACTCTCTCCCCCATGCCAACATATATTCCTGCATTCTGTGTGGGCTTCCTCACCTGTGTCTTATGCCAGCATGCTTTGAAGTGTGCACATGTACCACAAAACCAAAATTACCTGAAGAGGGCTGCCAGGGATGGTTGAATCAGCCGCCAGTCTCAGCAGGGATTTTGCTTTGTCAATACCTTCTGCTTTTTGCCATTCATGCTCTTCCCTGCCAGGCTCCTTGCTGTAATTCTGCCTTAGTGTGGGGTATTGCGTCCCTGGTTCTCTTTGTCTCCAGGGCATCTTTGTTTCCCTTTCTCTGCCTTCTCTGTAGCAATCGGTGGTCCTGACTTGAATCCCTATGTGCCTGATTTGAATTCTGCAACTGTATTATTTCTTCCTTAGCTTTCCTTCTTCTGAAAAGTTCATACAATCCCACAGCTTCAGTGCCACCAGCTTAGGTTTCTACCCAGCAATCCTGTCCTAAGCTTTACGTAAATTGTTGTGAAGGGCTTCTCTCCCTGATGTGTGCTTTCCCGGTATCAGGATGCCTGCTCTGCAGGACAGTGGATGTCGGCCCCATTGCATGGTCTTGGCTAGTTTTCTCACTAACTTAAAGTCTGAAGTGATGTCCTGGGACTCTATGCTGTGCTATCCATAGCTTTCCTCACTGAAACCGGTCCTCACTTTGTGGCTCCTCTCTCACCCTAGAGAGCAGACACTAATTATCACAGATGGTTTTGTTAACATGGCTTGCCTGGACTGCAATACATCTCTGTGTAGGACAAGCTGGCTTCAAACTCACAGAGACCTACCTGCCTATGCTCCCCAAGTGTTGGGATTAAGGGTATGTATCAGCCGCTATGCACTTACCATAGCATTTAAAAATGTATGTTCTTGATACATTTCTCTCTTTATTCCCATGGCCACCACCTTGCAGAAAACTTAGTTATCTCTTGTTAGGTTAGTGCCTCATCACTGTTCTTTCTCTAAGTCTTTCTACACCACTCCACCGTCTACTACATGTGTGCCAATTTAAAGCAAAGATGGTGGACGGATGGGTGGATGGGTAGGTGGATGGGTGGATAGGTAGGTGGATGAGTGGGTGGGTGAGCAGGTGGATGGATGGATGGGTAGATAAATGGATTGGTGGAGGGATGGGTGGGTGTGTGTGTGAATGGGTTGGTGAATGGATGGAAGGATGGATGGATGGATAGACAGATGGATGGATAGATGAATGGACAGATATATAACCAAAACATTTCAGTAAATTTTTACTACATTGCCAAGAACAAAGGCTATTGAGTTGAATTTCATTATTTGAGTTCTTGTTAGGACATGTACATGAGCTGACATATGTAAGACCCTAGTCTTTCTGAGCCTCAGCCTCCTCATCTAAAAGCAGAAGCATTGGTGGCTGGTAAGGCTTCTGTACTTCCAGCCCTTCTGTGCCTGCTCCTGTGCTCTCTGCGCCTCCCATTCACTTAGGCATCCATGCTTAAGAGGATTCATTTTGAGAAAAGGAATCTCAGGCAATTGTTTTCAAAAAAATGAGCAGCTTCTGGAGAGATGGCTCCTCAGTTAAGAGCATGGGTTGCCCTTCCAGAGGGCCTATATTCAGTTCCCAGAACCCACACAGTGGCTCATAGCCATCTGTAACTCCAGTTCCAGTGGATTTGATTCCCTCTTCTTGCTTCCATGGGCATTGCACACCAATGGTACAGCCATTCATGCGGACAATCACTCATACATACAAAACAAAGAAAGAATAAATCTTCAAAGCAGAGAGTAGCAATAAAAGTAAAATTATTTCTCTTTTTACCAACCAGCACAAGTAAACATTTCTTTATTCAGTGTTTGCATTAGCTTTCTTTCTTGTTCATGATTCAATCTAAGAATCATAACACAAGCAAGCAGAGTAGCCAGCTCACCAATCTGGGGCAGTTTGACACCACATAACCCCATTCACAGACTACTAGTTTCTACTAGATTGGGTTTAAGAATCCATGGTGAGTGAGATGCCTCAGTAGGAAGAAAAGGCACTTGCTGCCAAAACTGAAAACCTACTGCATGATGGAAGAGAACTGATTTCTCCAAGTTGTCCTCTCACCTCCACACACTGAGATATAGGACACACCACACACACACACACACACACTATGTAAACAAACAATAATTTAAAAAGAACTCCATAGGATACCATAATCAGATTTAAGTTGAAAGTAAAATTCAGTGTAAGAGCTTAATGTAATGAGTGTTTCTCTGTCCCACCAGCCAGCTCCCAAAAATGACAGAGACTTATTAATTATGGAAGCTGGGCCTCAGCTTAGGCTCATCCCATTAGCTCTTATAACTTAAACTAACCCATTTATATTAATATATGTTTTGCTTGTGGCTTTTTACCTGTTTTTTTTTTAATCTTACACCTCCTGTTTCCTCTCTGTCTCTGGCTGATGACTCTGCACCTTCTTTCTCCCCGAGTTCTCTCTCTATGCCCAGAAGTCCCGCCTGTAGCTCCTCCTGCCTAGCTATGGGCCATTCAGCTCTTTATTAGACCAGTCAGAGTGACACATCTTCACACAGTGTACAAATATCCCACAACAGCTTAAGCTCCTCGTTATACCTTTGTCCTAGAGTCCCAGGGTAGTTAAGTTTTTCTGAAGTAATCTTCAGGTAAAGAGAATGACCATGTCTCCTTGTACCCAGTCTGTGTTTCCTGGAGGCTGTTGTGAATGTCTTTTCTAGTGCTCCCTCCTGGAGATCACTACAGTTATTTCCTTCAGAGGAACTGGAATTTTCCAGAGCATTAGAATTCTGCATTCTATTCCATTTTATTAATCGGTTTGTCGATTATTATCATATCAAGCTGCATAATCATGGTAGGGAAGTGGGGGTAGGAATCTTAAAAGCATAGTCTTTTAAGTCTCCATTTATCTCCGCTTGGAAATGGTTTTCTGCTATAAGGATTTTGCACCCATACTATCAAGTTTTGGAATATTAACTTACAGTCCTAAATTTACAAAAGAGATAAAGCAGGGAATTATTTTTTCCTTTCCCACCCATCTTTCAGTGCTGGGGACGTGCAGAAAATAGTGTTTGGAATAGGAGGCATTTATGCCCTGTTTGCTGGACTTCAAACTTACTGAGGGTCTGGAATGGGAATTCGCGATGTGCATAACATAATGAAGTGTGATTCACTGCAAGGTGAACCCTCTAATGTATTGTAGGGTTCTCTGGAGTAATGTAAACCATGCCAGAGATTCAATAATATCAGTATTATGTTATGGAAGTTCTATGTTTTTATGAACATAAACACACACAAAAGATACAGGGGGAAGTAGCTAAGGATAAAGTACTTGCTGTGTATCCATAGTGAATGTTTCCCCATCTTCAGGAAGGTCTGTCCCTGTCTCTGCCTTCTTCCTCACCTAAAGACATGGTCTCCACCTCCTCATCTTCCCATGGCATTTACCACACACAGATGGTACTCTGTTTTTGTTTGGTTTGGGTCTTTATTTTATGTTTTTTTTTTCAGAGTAGAGCATTCCTAGATCTTGTCTTCCTAGAAATTGTTACTTCTGAGCTACTGTCCCCAGCCCTGCTTGTCCCCTTCTCTCCTCTAGAGCTCTGCTGAGACCTTTCTTTGGGTCAAGGCTTACTGTCTGGTCCATTGTCTTTGTTCAGCTGGACCATAATTTCTGGGAGGATTATCAGGTCTATCTTAAGCCTTGATGACCAGTGGGTAGGATGGTACCTAAAAAGTAAATCTCAAAAACTGAAATTCAATATTGTTCTAGTGTGGCTGGCACAAACGGGTGTGTATTCTATCCGATATACATTTATAGAAGAATGAGTAGCAGGCTGGCTCGGTGTCTTGTTTTACATATATGTTTCTTACTAATTCCAGTTTCTCATGAAAATAGCAATCATTTCAGTGTTTCCTTAAGTGTACCTGCTTTAGAATCCTTCCTAGCGTCACGATTTCTGTCCCATTACATGATAATGGACTCATCATCAATGCTCAATAACTATTTGAAATGTTAATTTATGACCAAATCCATTCCATTAGCTTTGCTCACATCTCATTTTTTATGAGAATGATTTCTCCATAAAAAGAATAATTAGGAAAATAATTTTGTATATTTCCATAATAACAGCTTGGAATTTGAGATATTTTTGTTTGTACCCTTTGAGTTTCAAAAAGTTAACCTCCTCTCAAAAAGGCTTTGTATTTAAAGTTTAACTTACAACAACAACAAAGAGAAATTTTTTCCTATATCTCCACAAGCACATGATTTGCAATCACCCCACAAACACGTGGTATATGAGACACAGGGGAATATCAGAGGGGAGATGAAGATATACCACATGCTGGAAGACAATGGAATGCTAAATAAAAACCCATGTTTCTGCTACTTTCTACCTATTGGATTCATGGGAGACAGAAGTGGAAACACAGAGCAGAGTAGTCTAATCTAACATCAGAGGAAACCATGAACCACTTTCTATATAGAGGACATGGAGGCTGCAAACCTTAAATCAAGTTTTAATGCTTTTATGCTACAAAACTACTAGAAATAAGCATCGTAGCAGATGTGTGCAGAATACTCTCCAGGTTACTCCTTCCCCTGTGGGCAGCCTCAAGTGGAACAGGAAAAGGCCGAGCTAAATTTGCAAGGGTCCAGACATCGGGACCGAAAGAACAGGATCCAGGTCTGTGGGATGAATTCCAGAGATGCCCATGTGCTCCAAGGATGAAGACCTTGGAGCCTTCCCTGTCTTAGGATGTAGAAAAGGCAATCTATGTTCCTGATACCAGACAATGCTCAGTTAAAAGGAATTCCTAGATTGAGTTTCAGCCTGTGGTAGAGAAAGGAATAAAAACATACACACTTGGTTTTATAGAGCCAACGTTCATTCTTCAGCATGTCAGTATTTCAACTTAAACACGCTACTTTTAGTAGTCTATTACATAGAAAATTAGGGTGTTGAAATAACAGCCTTACAGTTTTCTCTAAAGTGCAAAGTATACTTGCTTTTCTTCGGCATGATAGGGATTTCGAGGCTTAACAGGCCAAATGTAAAATTCTGTGTGATAAAGTCTGAGTGAAATGAAGGGATAAAGAGATTGACCCCACAGGACAACCTTCATTTTAGACAACTTGGAAGGGTTTCTGGGTTTCCTTTCCATTTCATCAAAAGTATGATTACCCAAGACATCAATGCCTTATTGGTGTTATCTTAAGGAATACTCACAATAAAAAGCTAGGGTTTTTTTTTTTGTTTGTTTTGTTTTTTGTTTTTTTTTTTTTACCCAATCATTCTACAGGATTGTTGCTTTATAACATGAGTCTACCCTGGAATTCAACAGCAGGCTAAGAAAGGGGTTTCTCAATAAGCCTGGCCCCATAAAGCCAGTCAATAGACAGGTGGGGTTAGGAGCAGGACTGGTTTCTTTGTTATTGTGTTGGTGGTTTGTTTGCTTTTTCACCCTGCGTAAGCGTGAGACATGTGCTCATCAACAACTGAACACTGGAAACTAGCCAAGACCTAAATCTACAAGAAGCGAAACTTCAACTTACAATGGAACCGAAAGTTAACCCTACAGAGCCTGGGGTGAAATCTGAATTCAAAGTGAAGCCAGATAGGAAAGCTGAGTGTGCTGCCAGCACACCGTATTCTGTCCTTGTGGGGTCTGGGGCAGGCTACCGAAGCTCTTAGGTGGGCAGTGAGTGCAAGTTACTCTGCTGCATTCTCAGAGAAGTAGTGCCCGCTCTAAGAGGTAAGGCTAGGTAGGGGTACGGAAGAATTCCCTTGAGAAAGCCAGTTCCACCACCAGTTTGCTTTTTCCTCAGAGCCACTATATTGGTGCACGTCCCACTTTAATACCCAAGCAGGACTATTTATTGACTCATCACCTGTGTTTCTGGCTTGTTCTCTAAAGTCCTAGTTTTGCGTATCCTTTTCCACTGTCCTCAGTAACTCTGTGTGTAGTAGCTTTTATTTTTATTAGATATGACATTAACCCAAGCAGCTTAAAATAAAGATTTCCCCTGCTCTTTCTTGGAGCATCTGGTCCAGCTCATCTGGAGGGGACTTGAGGATGTGCACTTCAGCAAAGGCTTTGGGTGATTTCGATGCTGGTGGCACACAAACAATGCTGTGGGAAACCCTACTTAAAGTCCACTAAATGCCTTGGGAAATGCGGCAATTCACTGGCTGCCTTGCCCCTCTTAGGAAGCCTCCCGTGCTGTATGAGACAGCACAAATGACTCTAGTGCCATAGATTTTGACTGAGTGGAGAATGTCAGTATATCCTGGGTCAGAATGTTGAGCATCTAGGATATGAGTCAGAGTTCAACATCATTTATGTTGTGGCCAACTCTAGTTTTAGTGGATCTACAATTTTAAAGGCAATTTAATTTTATTGTTTTAGACCTGGCTGGAGATATGAAAATGGTTTCAATTTGTACCTGAAATGCAAATTTTCATTGTGTTGCTCTTCTCAAAATGAAATATCTCTCCAGTTTATGAGAGAACTGTCCTTGCAATTGCTGGCATAACAACAGCTGCAGGCCGCAGCTAGAAGTTAAGAAGGAGCTCTGGCTGGCTGTCGTGTGTCTTTAGGACTGGAAGCCGGGCAGCGAGCAGTCGTCACATATGGGAAAGATTTACATTGTCTGCGTGGGCTCCAGCTCGATGTAGTGTAAATGGTATTTTCAAGCACTTTGGTTTCCCAGATTTTCCATGGCTACAGAGCATGCTCTTGTCTCTGCTGAGATGTATGTTAGTCTAGGGAATACCAAATAAGCATTCTTCCAGGCTCTCTAGCCAGAGCCTTTGTTTTGAGCCAAGTCTGGTGTGACTGTTTCACGTATGATTTTGCTCTTTCTTAACTGTGATGGAAAAAAATGGAAATTTTAAAATAGCTAAAGAAAGCATTTGACCATGAATCACTTAGCATTTGTTGTTACTGAAGACTGTGAGGAACCAGTACCAGGCTTATGCAGCACACGGAAAATCCACTGCTGGAAAAATAACCAAACCAAACCAAACCAAACAACAACAACAAAAAAACCCTGCTGTATGCTTAACCTTTGTTACAGTAGAGAAATTAGGAGTCTGATTTGTAAGGCCAATTGTCTCCAGTAAGTAGGGGCTAGAACTGGAAGTCTATATTGTGGGTCCAATGGGTTTTTGTCAGGTGGTCTTATCAGCAGTGTGGTCATTATTAGAGATTCTTGGGCTCTAATATGTTTATATAGAACTAAAGTCTCATCTAAGGCATTTATTAGAAGGCATGGCTATAAAATATTGGCATCTCAGACTGGAGAGGTAGCTCAGCCTTTAAGGGCAATTGCTGGTTATAGAGAGGACCCTGTGTTCGATTCCCAGCACCAATAGCAGAAGGCCCACAACCAGCTGAATCTCCATTTCCAGGAGATCCAGCGCCTCTTCTGGCCTCCATGAGCAGTGAACTCACATGTACAAATCTATACACAGATACACACATGCACACATAGTTAAAAATAAAAGTCTTTTTAAAAAGAAAATTAAATACTGGTATCTAATAAGTAACTAGGTTTTAGGATGTGATCCCAAATAAGAAATGATATGCATTAAAGAGTATGGCAGCTTTGAATTGTTTTCACCATCTATTTCCAGCTTTCACCTCTCTGAGCACAGAAGACCATTACATTCCCTCTTCTGTGAAGTAATTTGTCTTTAGCAAAACTGAAGGGAAGTGTTACACACAACCTAGGAGTTTAGATTATCTGTCAGGTTATTACATACTCTTCTCTGTGCTCTTTGACTCTAGAAGCACATATTAGGGCCCTTGGGTGCCTATGATAAAACAAAGTCCTTGTTGACCTAAACTGGACCACTGATATGTCAGAAACAAAGCATGTTATACAACTGTTGCTCAGTGTAGTATATTTGAGCTCACCTTGACCAGCCCAGAAGTCAACACTGACACGAACAAACAAGAAACTCTTTAATGTTGTGTAGAAAAATGTTGAACTAACTTGGTTTGGGAAATAACTAGGCTAGCTAAAAGATAAAATAATTATATTTTTATTTATTATAAGGGGAAAACTCACAGAACAGGAACAAGAAGTCCAAGATCAGCTGTGCTGTAAGGGAACCACAGAGAGAGAGTACACCTGGGTCTCGCACCTGTTTTTCTCTGGGTCCCAGAAAGCAACACGCTAACTTGGTCCCACCTCTTAAAGATAATTGATTGATATAGCTTCCCAATCACCTCCCCCTTTTGTCTAAACAAGAATGATCCAAACCCAATACAAAACTATATACAATAAGAACAAATATCAAGTATAAAATTACAACCAACATAAACAATATTAAGCAAGGAACACATGATAAATGTTTTAATAAACATTTTATTCCAAAACATCTAAGTCTTGCATCAAAATAGACTTGGCTAAATCATAAGAGGAAGGTAACTACAACTATCTAATCTTCAACCCCATCAAAGGCCTGAGAAGGGAGATAATATTACTTGAGTTGAGCAGTATATGATGGCGACAATTGGCTACCTGAGCAATCACCCAAAGTCTCATTTGCAACATTGAAGCAACCAACTTTAGCTAAGGCCTAGCATAACTGACAGACCATTTTTAGAGGCAGAAAAATTTTCAGAACCATCTAACCCTGTCTTGGCAAGGTTTGCCAGTCCTTCTCCTTGTGTCCTGCTTATCCAGTCCGGATACCATGTACTTTGTCAGTGGTTGAGGCATGGGCAGTTTCTAGCCCAAAGGCCAATTGTGCCAAGAAGAAAACAAACTCCAAGTAGAGCGCTGTGAGACAACGGTTTTACCCTGTAAAGATTTGCTTCCTGTATTCATGTAATAAAATGCTGACTGGCCAGTAGCCAGGCAGGAAGTAGAGGCAAGGCAACGAGAACAGGAGTATTCTGGGAAGAGGAAAAGTCAGTCTACAGCAATCACCCAGACACAGAGGAAGCAAGATGTGACTACCTCACCAAAAAAGGTACCAAGCCACGTGGCTAACACAGACAAGAATTATGGGCTAATATAAGGTAAAGAAGTTAATAAGAAGCCTGAGCTACCTGGCCAATCTGTTTATGATTAATGTAGACCTCTGTGTATTTCTTTGGGATGGAACAACTATGGAACTGGGTGGGACAGAACCTCAGTCCACAGACAAAGCCTTATGACATTTATTCCTGATTCTCCTCTTGACTGGAATAAAAAGTGCCTTTGATAGACCAGGGCAGTATACTGGTCTAGGATGTCTGTGGATGAGTATCCAGAGAGAGTTAACTAAGTGATAAATCTGACCCTAGAAGCAGATGTCTCTATCTCATAGGCTGGGCACCAGCAGGAACGGAGAAAGCTATGTAGGAAGTGCGATCTCCTCCTCATCCTTGTTTGCTATTGTGTGAGCTGTGCTGTACCCTCATGTAGGAGGAGGGAGCTGCTTGTTGGCTCCTGGCCACCCAGCCAGCTTAGACCAGAAATATTCACACAGAAACTGTATTAATTAAATCATGGCTTGGTCAATTAGCTCTAGCGTCTTATTGGCTAACTCTTATATTAACTTAACCCATTTCTATTAATCTGTATATCACCATGTGGCTGTGGCTGTGGCTTACCAGCTAAAGTACTGACCAGCGTCTGTCTCTGGTGGCTCCATGGCTTCTCTCTGACTCTGCCTCCTTTCTCCCAGCATTCACTTTAGTTTTCCCCACCTAGCTCTGTTCTTTTGCCCTATCACAGGCCAAGACAATTTCTTTATTCATTAACCAATAAGACAACGTATAGACAGAAGGACCTCCTACACCCCCCTCATCCCTCCATGTTGGACTGACCCCTCTGAAACCATAACCCCAATCAGTCCCTCCTCTGTTGTTTACCTCAGGTGCGTGGCTAGAGAGACACGGAAGCTTGACTAAAACCTACAATGGTGGAGATTGCCAGAAATGTGCAATGTTGGGCACAGATCGCTCAGCAGAACTCAGCAACCAGTCATATGAAAATGACGTGAGCTCACTGTGGGGCTGATCTTGAGTTACAAGGAACTGGAAATGATACCAAAGAATACGTGATCATTTGTATATAATGGCTCAGAGGTGAAGAGCACTGGCTGATCTTCCAGAGGACCCAGGTTCAATTCCCAGTTCCTACATGATAGATCACAGCCATGGTGGTATATGGACATACATTAAACAAAACACATATAATAAATATAATGCAAAAGGATAGAAAGTTACCATGAAACTGTTAATAATAACATTGGAAATGAAAATGAGAATAAACAAGGTGGAGAGTCTATTGTTCCTAATAATGACTAAAATATCATTTCCAATCATCAAATAATTTTAAAATAAAAATACAAATATGGGAAGTGTTAACATCATATTCTCATAAAAACAAAGTTTGACACATTTTAAAACCACTTTCTCTAAACTATGGCTATCAGGATCAAGAGAACTCAGAATCTGGTCCTAAGGGGGCCGTCCTTAAATGGAAGATCTGGAAAGAAAATGGGGGCTCATAATGCCACTTGTGTAAAAACAGGCTGCTGGGGAGCTCATCGTCTACGGGCTGCTTCAGAGGTGCCCAGGAGCTGGAGCTTGTTTTTATCCAATGAAGTCTTGAAGTGTGTAACATATGTTCCAGTTTATGGCTGACTGCAATATCTTTTAAAAATTCTCAATCCCAAATTCTAAATGTCTTATTCTAATTTTACAAAGCCTATCTAACTAAACCTTCAAAACTGCTTCCCTGAACCCCAGACCATGGCCCTTCCTCTCACTTGCCCTGTCTTCCTGGCTCTCTCAGCTTTCTCTACTCAGTAACGGATTCTGTCTGTAACTCCAGTTCCAGGCTTACACAGACATACATTCAGGCAAACACCAAAGGACATAAAATAAAAATAAATTACATTTATAAAAAGAGAAAAAAAAAGCAGGAAAGGGGTGGGCCTGCCTGAATGATTTTAAAATGAAAGAGCCAAGGGTCAAAAGCATAATGTCCTAAATTAATCAAGAAGGGGAATGGGTCATGTATGTGTTCTCATTCCCGTCTCACAAGGTAGGGTTCTCCCTTGACTTCTCATCATTAATGCCTTCTCTCAGCACTGTACAATATACTGCCTTCAAACATCTGATTTTTAACTAAACTATAATAATTGCAGCATTGTAAAAAATATAGTGTTGCCTTTTAATACAGCTTTGCATTGTACAATGACCAAATCAGGGCATTGACCATAAGTGTAAATTCAAGTATTTAATTCTTTGTGAACAGAAGATTATAATTATTCTCTTCAGCTCCTTTAGAAGGCAAATCTTGACTAAAGTCACTCTGCTATGCAGTAAAAATCTGTACAAATCACAGTAAAATGATTTCCCCCATGAATGCATCTAGCAAAAATTAAAGCATTAGCCATCTAATCTGGTAGAGCTCTCTTTTGAGTCACACAACTTTTTTTGAGAGATTTTGAGGCCATTTTTGAGTATTGTTCCCCAATGCAATTCATTCAGGAAACACATCTGCCTCTCCTCCACACACACTGTCACTGTTTAGCTTCATTTTCATGGGGAATGCCTTGTCCCAAAGAGCTCACAGAACTCCGATCTAGAAACTTGGGGGACATCTGGTTGACTTATTGCAATAATACAACTTGAAGTTCTCTCTGCTTCCACTGTCATGCATCAACAAATTGCAACTATCCACTAATATTTGAAGTGTTTTTTAATTAATTAGGCTAAAAAATATCACTGTATGCAGGAAACTTATTATTTCTGGTATTGAAAAAAATATTGTTGATGTAGAGGCATTTTTCCCTGGAATCATAAATTAAGACAGTTACATAAAAAGAGTTGACAGATATAAAAGAAGCAGAGATGGGTCCCACTTACACAAAACCAGGCATTTTTAAAGATTGAGTCGTTATTGTTAGCGTGAGGTCAAGAATGTCACAGTATCTGCCATCCACCCCCTTCTTCCTCTTGTGGGAAAACAAACTAGTATGAGGTTTACTTGGATAAACTTGCCTAAATAGTAAGACTAAATCACATACTTGAGTCTGAAATCTCTCTTTAAAATATGCTTTTCAAGAAAATGCCAACTATAGTTTGACTTGTACATTTATGATGAGCCATGGTGAGGAATCCTTATAGAAACATAGTTGAGTTTATCTTGTATCTCAAGATTTCCTAAAATATTTTCTTAGACATATGTGCTTTGATTTCTGACCATGGTTTTAAAATATTTTGAGGAGGTCACTAGGCTCTCAAAACACAGCCAGACGAATAAAAATGGGGTTAATGGAAATTTTAAACTTTATTTCCCACAAAATATTCAAAGAGCAGGATAATAACTCCTTGGTTAGTTCTATTAATGGCACCTGACAAATTCTTGGATCATATTTTATTTCCAAACAAGTCTTTAAAGTTTTTAAATGATGACCCTTAGCTTGTATATTCTCTTTTATGTCTTTAATGATATATTTGAGGGAATAAAATTAGGGTTATTTATTCTTTCAAAATAACAGAATGCCTTGTTTATACATCCAAAAGAAATAAGATTATTTCAGAGGCAAATTATTGAGGCTTTCATCTAGAAGAAAACAGTATGATTTGTTGGGAAGCATGAAGAAGTCACTGTACATATTATCATATATCTCCTGCCATTTTCTTCAGGAGATGACATTCTTTATGCCCAGGAGCTGAACCAACCCATCTGATAACAACAACACAGAGGGCATAAAGCGATTTATTCTGCAACTTCAAGGAAGAAAGCCTTTGTATCTACTGAAATGTCTGTCTGCTATTTTACTTTCCTGTTGTGTAGAGTTGTACAAGATAGTGGAGTAACAGTTTTATGATACAGTTCACATCTATAAGGGATTAGCAGAATTCTACAGAAATAACAAAGCAGTGGAGTGAAAATAAATGGTACACACCACTGAAGATTATTCTCTGGTGTATTCAGCCACTCTTCTTATGACATTATGTACCTAGTGAAGTAATGAATAAAGTCCACAGGGAAAAGGTATCTGTGGTGATATTTTGTTTACACTATAGCAAATAAAGCTTGCCTAAAGATCAGAGAAGCACAGTGACCAGCCTCTAGAATTCTTACTGCTACCAATGCGGAGACCAAAGGGGTTATTCTATCCCTACTAATCCTCATACTGCATGCTCAGACTGCATCCTCAAACAGCTCCTCATACTGCACCTTAGATTCTTCTCTCTGCCCAGCCACATCACTCCTGCCTCCACCTCCCTAGTGCTGGGATTAAAGGCATGGGATCCCAAGTGCTGGAATCACCTTTGTGTGAACTCTGTTTCTCTTTTAGACAGATGCAATCTTGTTGAGCCCACAGTGGCCTTGTGCTCAGAGAGATCTGTCTGTCTCTGTCTCCTGAGTGCTGAAATTAAAGGTGCGTGCCACTACTACCTGACCTCTATGGCTAACAAGTGGCTTAACAAGGTTTCTTGTTTGTTTCCCAGCAATGCAGATTCCCAAAATAATCACACAGAAACTATATTATTTGCAATATTGTTTGGCCAATAGCTTAAGCATATTTCTGGCTAACTTTTGTATCTTAAATTTAACCATTTCTTTTAATCTGTGCATCACCACGTGGATGTGGCTTACCAGCAAGGTTCTGGTGCATCTGTCTCCTGTGGGCAACTACATGGCATTGCTGACTCCACCTTTTTTCCTCCTCTATCTGCTTGGAACTTCTGCCTTGCTCTACTCTGCTAAACCACTGGCCAAAACATATTTATTCATTAACCAATAAAAGCAACAGATAAACAGAAGGACCTCCCACACCAATGCCATCTTCAAACAGTTAGCTCAGAGTATGTAAAAAAAAAAGTGTTCTTCTTCCTCTTCATTGCCATCCTCCTCCTCATCATCATCATCATTGTGTGTGATGTCTGGGGGTAGGGCCATGCCACTGTCCATGTGTGGGGGCCAGAGGACATCATAGAGTTTGTTCTTTCCCTCTGCCTTCAAGAGAATTCCAGCAATTGAACTCGGGTCACCAGGTTTGATCAGCTAGCCCATTGATCCTTGAGTCACCTCATTGGCCTTAATCATGTGATCTTTTAGACAAATCACACCAGGTTTGTATCCCTGTGGTCCTCTGTGAATGTTATGTTCTATGAGTAACAACAAAATCCACTGACATGAACCTTAAAGGTTATTCCTCATAATCATAGCAGGAGGACTACAGTGTTGGGTAGAAACAATGCTGAATCAGTCAAAGATTCTTTGCCAGGCTGGCAATGGGGCCTGGCTGCAACTGTCCCCACAAAGTGCACAGGTAGCTGTACTTCTCACCATCATTTCCTTCAGTCATGCATTATGACATTGTACTCATTAATGTTTTTAAAGGTTTATTTCATCTTTTTTTGTGTGTGTGTCTGTGTTGTGTGCCCCCCATAGGCCAGAAGAGGGCATCAGATCCCCCTGATGCTAGAGTTACAGGTGGTTGTGAGCTGCCCAGAAATGGGTAGGGGGAGCTACTCTCAAGTGTCCCTAACAACTGAGCCATCTCTCCAGCCTCATGCTCTCATATTTTTGAAATTGGTGTCTGCCTCAGAATTGATGTGTATGTTGATATATAAATTCATACAAAGTTCACATAAAGGGGTCAGCCTTGGTTCAGGAGCAAGAAAATACAATAATAAGAAATTCTCCTTCTTGACTCTCTTTCCTACCCTGCTCTCACTCAGAGGAGGTCATTGGCTATAGACTGCAAAAAAAAATTATAGTTAAAGCCAGATGCCTAAGTGCACAATATTTAGGCCTCGGTTCTGGTGTTTTACTCTCTTCATCAGAGAACAGTAACACTGCTGGATCTATGCTGCTGTGCGGTCTAATGACATCACCCAGGGAACATTTCAGGTGTCAGCGTCAGTATAGACGATGACCATTGTGTCCTTCTCTGTCATTCTGGGTTCGACAGGTATAGATGATTCTCCTGTTTGACTTATTTATTTTAGTTTTTCACCAGCCCTCATATAATAACTTCCAGTTAATCTTCATTATGTTAAGAAAACCTCAAACAAAGACAAGTATGAAAACGCTTTTCCCATGTGTACTGACGTCAGATTCAGTCAGCACAGTTTCCTCTTGCAGAAGGAACTATGCAGTCCTTCTGTTTCTAAAAGATCAAGTTTTAGAAACTCAAATTTTCTTTTAAATATCACATTAAAATTTTTTGTGTGTGGGTGAAAGATGTGTGTATGTGCATGTTTGGGTGTGTATATGTTTATGTATTTGTGTGCGTGTTTGTGTGTATTTGTGTGCTTGTGTGTAGTGTGTATTGTGTGTTTGTGTCTGCCTATGTTTGTCTGTGTAGACAGGCAAAGACAGAGACAGAATCACAAGAAAGCCTAGAGTTAACTGTGCAGTCTTCGGGCCCCTAACTCATAATCTTTCTGCCCGTGCCTCCCAAGTGCAGGGATTACAGGTCAGCGCCACCATTTGTGGCTCAAGTTACTTCTTAACATCTCATTTTCCCCAGGATAGTCATCAAATGTCTATCATAGTCCAACCCCTCACAGCGCCCCAAATCCACTCGCAAGACCTATGATCCAAATTATTTGGAATTTCTCAGACCCATCCAACCTTGAGATATCAGGTGAGAAAAATAATAGTGTTTTCAACTCTGGGTCATATCATCATCTTTGCTTCTCTTCTAGCAATTATGGACCAGGTCTGGGCTGAGACCTCAAGGTGAGATGATTACTCCTCCCTCTGTGCCCTGCTGACAGACAAGCTCATGTACAGGTGTCTCCTCTCTGCATCAGAGTCATAGTGTTCTATCAGAAAGACCAGAGATGGAAGACGACACTAAATTAGGATTGGAAGTTCTACTTGTTTGAGTTTTAGTCAATACTCTTTGTCTTTTGAAATATGCATTGACCTAAATTTAGTGCTAGGTTCTACCCACAGTGTTTCTGCTTCTTGCTGCTTAGAAGTCAATTGGTGAACAACAGTGGCCTTGATTCCATGTCCAAATTGGTATGGCCTTTCTTGGTTTTTGACAGACAGAATCTGAAAAAAGACTACTAACTTACATGTTACTTTTTCTCTTAGAGTATCTTTTAGTGACCATCAGACTTTATTATTTTTGCTTTTTATAATTGCAAACTCATCTCTGTTTCTAGACTGAGAGAGATTATTTCAGTTTAGCACAGTGGGAGGAGAGCAGCCGACTTCTATAAACACATAAAATAACAAAAACATAACATTCAAGCTAAAAATAACTGTGGATTTTTTTTTTGCTTAAACGCACTCAGCCCAGTTTATTTATATTTAACATTAAATCTTCATCTTTTCATGCCACCCATACTGGATAGTTTCCAGATCAATAAAAACATTCACTGCTTAATGTCACCTTAATGCCATTGATTCACTATTGGAGAATGGTTACTGTCAGCTCCCTGGGAGAAAGGTTTTGACTGGATATAATGGGGCATTCTGCAGGAAGCATGCTCCTTAGGAGACAGTCTGGAATCAAAATGTAAAGTTTACTCATAATTTACATGTATATGTATGTGTGTGTGTGTGTGTGTGTGTGTGTGTGTGTGTGTGTGTGTGTGTGTGTGGAGAGAGAGAGAGAGAGAGGACAAATTTGAAGCTAAAACTATATTATTCTTGTGCAAGTAAGAATTTGAATTTGTGCAAGAGTTGGGATAGAAAGTCTATTTTCACATATGTGTGCATTTTCATGTGTGTGTATGCATGTGCATGTGGAAGCTGCAGGACAACCTTCAGTGTCATTCCTCAGGCACTACCCAGTCTTTTTTTTTTTTTTTTTTTTTTGGTTTTTTGAGACAGGGTTTCTCTGTTGCTTTGGGGCCCATCCTGGAACTAGCTCTTGTAGACCAGACTGGGCTCACACTCAGAGATCCGCCTGCCTCTGCCTCCCGAGTGCTGGGATTAAAGAGGCATGTGCCACCCCTGCCCAGCTTCCCCACACTCTTTTTGAGACAAAGCCTCTTCCTTGGTCTGAGCTTGGAAAGCTAGGCTGGCCGGCCCGCACACCTGAGGATTTCCCCTCTCCAACTGTGTGACTCTTGGATTGCAGGTCACCATGCCTGGCTCTTTTTGCTGTGAGTTCTGGGGGCTGAAACTCAGGTCTTTGTGCCTGGGAGGCAAGAACTTTATCATCTGAACTATTTCCCCAGCCTTCAGGTCTATTTCTAAAACTGTATTCATGGACTTTAAAAGGCAGCATTTATTGTATCATAGTCTTCCGTTCAAAAAATGTAAGTGTAGCTAATGTGTATAAAACTGTGGCAGTTATTAGACTATGAAAAGGAGATGTCCATGGGACTCTCAGCCTTTGGGCATGAAATTTCACTCTGGGTTCAGTCAGAAGAGAGAAACCAACCTGAATTGGGACAGTTTAATATAAAGGGCCATAGCCTCTAACAGGGTTAGAGAATCAAGGACATGGGTGGTGGGAAAAAGGAGTGGTGGGTGGCAGATGTGAGAAGCTGCTTCTGCCATAGTAAATGGAGCTGCCAGTGAGAACCCATTCTTTAGGCTGACGTCTAGGCTTCATTGGGAAAGTGTGCCTTGGCTTACTAGATATCCCAGAAGTCACTGGAGCTATGCCTATGGAACTTTCTGGAAAGCCTTCCTCTGTGTATCACTGAAAGGAGCCTTTGCCCTCTAGAAAGTTGGGAATGTTCACTGGTGGTGTAACACTGAGCATACTCTAAGGTATGCAGGAGTGATAGTGGGAAAGACCTTCTAGTTCCTGAGTTCTCTGGCCATTGCTCACGGCAAAGCCTTAATGAAAAAGCTGGGCACTCTGCAGGGCCCTAAGGAAGGCACACAAGCATTCACATGCAAGAGAGAGAGGTGGTGTGTGTGTGTGTGTGTGTGTGTGTGTGCATGTATGTGTGTGTGCACGTGCACGCATTAATGTGTGTAGTGTGTGCATTTCTGTGTGCATTGTGTGTGCATATCTGTGTTCAGTGTGTGTGCACATGTCTATGTGTAGAGTATGTGTACATGCCTGTGTACTGTGTATCTGCATGTCCATGTACAGTGTGCATGGATGAGTGTCTGTGTGCTCTGAGTATGTGTGCACTTCTGTGCTGTGTGTTTGAGTGTGCAATGTATATGTGTGCATATCTGTGTGCTGTGTGTGTTTACATGTATGCTGTGTGTATGCACATCTGTGTGCTCTGTGTGTGCATGCACATATGCCTGTGTACAGTGTGCTTGTTTATTTATAGTGTATGGGAGAATTGAGCATTAGAGAAGGTACAAGTGATGCAGGAATCTGCAGAGCAGATGTCACTCTAGTGGCAGTATTTAGTATATTATCAGAAGGCAGAGGAAATGTTTTAAAGAGATCATACCTCTTTTCACAGAAAGTACAGAAAGGAATGGTTTAGAGAAATGGTGGCCAGATTCAAGGTTTGAATTTGCTTTCCTGTCTCTCAATGTGTTTGCTCTGCACTGGTTTCATCCTGGGCTGGCTAGCTCCGTATTTTGTTAGAACAAATTCAGCCATAGAAGATAATCCAACAAAGAATTATGTTTGTGTGGCTCATTTGCCTGGCCTGTATCACATGCCATCCTTAAATCAATCCATGTGGCCAGGGTGGGGGATTCTTATTGGTCCTTTCCCTACCCTTATTCATATCCACATCCCTATCCATTACTGAATAGACCAAAGCCACATGGAGTGAACACAACTCCAGAATTTGAAATGCTCCAAAATTGTGCCTTACACTAATTTGAGCTTAAAGTAATTTCTATAAAGTTTCAGGTCTTAAAGCCAAGGATTACCTCATTTAATCAAATCCAGGACATTTATTTACTATGAGTACTTTTTTGGAACCCAAGGTGCCTGTTGAAATAGATTCATGAAGCTATACCATGTAATTTTTTCAAAGAGGAACACCCTACTTACTCTGCTGATGTCTGCTTTCCCATCGCAATAGCAGTTCACCTGTGTCACAGCCCAGAAACTGCTGATGCATGGGGAAACCAGATGGAAACCAAAAGAAAACACTATGCTGACGAAAAGGTGACATGAATCCTATACAGGGCGATTCCATTTTGTATAGTCTTGGGGTAGAAGAAGTACTATGATGGAGAACCCATGTGTGCCAGGATGGCGTGATCCTGGAGAGGGAGCATGGGAACTCTTCAGGAGGTGATGGAGCTGTTCTGGATCCTGCTCATATGATGCTCACACAGATCAGCATGTCTGATGTTACTCAGTAGAGCCGTACATCATTCCTTTCACATAAAGCAAAACCAATAAGACCCCGACCAAGTTAATGCGTGTAAATCTAGCAAACCCCAACACAATGCAGAAATGCTAAATTCCTGGCTTGGAATCAGTTTTTTTTCTGATTTTCAAGGATGTTATCTTTATGGTAAGGTAGGCAAAAGAGATGAAATCTCTGCATTGCTTTTGCAAACTCTTTGCGAAGAGGAAACTACTTCAAAGTGGAGCTGACAAGATATTAGACTTACAGAAACAGAAAAAATCAAGTTGAGAACGTTTTTTGACAAAGAATTATTTGAAAGTCGGCTTCCTAAATGGTAGAAAATACTGTGGCAGTAGGGAAGCTTCATGCTCACAACCTTTTTCTTAATGGAAACAGGGCTTACGTCGGTCCTAAGATGTATTGCTCCTTCCCAAGGCTCCTCCCAAGCATCGAGGTGAAAAGGTACAAGGCAGAATAGCACATTGACACCCATACCTGGAGAGTATTTTCAATAACTCCATCACAGTTCACCCAGCTATTGCTTTTTTTAAACTATTGTATTTGCGTCCATCTCCCTGCTTCATGCTTTTGAACTTAATTTTCCCAAAAGTCTTTAAAGAATGTCTAGATTGTTCAGTCTCCAAAACTTGTGGCCACAAAATCATGATGCTGTTACTTAAGGGATTTCTGAGAAACCTCAATTATTTAATTTTTGAAAACGTGTTGTGTCCTTATAGGGCTTTCAAAAATATTTGCTATTATATCTTATTTTATTCTAGTAAAAGCTTTCTATTCTAATCATTGGGGGGTGGGTGGTGCTTCCTTGCTTACCTTAAGAACACAAATGTAAAATTTCCAGAGAACAAACAAGATCCAAAATCCCACAGACCTGCTCCTCTGCAGGTTTCGGTTCAAAGCCTGTTAGAGCTTTGGGAAGGTGTACACTGCAGCAGTTTTGCTGTTTAATCGACAGATCCTCCCCATCCATTCTTTCTTATCTCTGCTTAAAATAGGCTGACGATTCAGTTGCAGATATGTGTTGACCCAACAAGAGCAAAGGTGTAAGGGAGAAGTTTATTCGAGCTGCGAGTTTATAGCCTGCATACAGTTGATTAAAGAGTTTGCGGGGAGCCATTCAGGGAGTCCTATAACCATGCATCATCTCAATACTCCTGCCTTTGACTCTGCTGTCATGCCCCAGTCCTTACGCGCCTGTCCTTCAGAGTACTTCCAAGAAGACCTGGACCAAGAATCTTGCTCTCCTCACCCCCAACCATGACCCTCTATCCTTGCCTCCTCTTTGAAAGCCGGAAAGGGGAAGGGTGATATTAAGGTTCTGCAAGGGTCCATGTGGTAGAGATGGAACAGCCCTTCAGAGCACTGTCAAGTTGGATATCCCATTGCTTTGATACATTTACCAGCATCTGTTCTGGAGTCATGTTTGCTACGTAACTTTGCCATTAACAATCAGTAAGGACTTTAATGAACTGAGCCTGCCGAGGAGCGGAATGCTGATGAAATGGCACCATCTGGAACAAGAAGATGTAAAATTGCCCCCTCAGCTGTGTTGAGTGGGGATTATATTACGACTTGTCTTAATCAGGAATGATTCTCCTGCTGTCGAGGTGGCTTTATGAGCAGCAAGTGACTTCTGGTTTGCAGTGCTCTGCCCAGGTGTGCCACGGCGTTAGCATGGAAATTCCTTGAACTTCAGACTTTTCCATTTGGCCTTTTGTTAATGTCCTGTTAGCACCCGTTAAATTCTCATGCTCTTCACCAACTTATTTTGAGTTTCACGGAGTGGTTGGCCATGACCAACGGGTGTCCAAACACTTCACAACTGATAGAACTATTTAGAAATTTAATAGTCTCCCTAGAAAAATCTACCTGTGCACATAATCACAGAATCCTAGATAAGGTTTTACTGTATCCTAAATTGAGGCCCCTTTCCTGACCCTCCCCATCCCCAACATCTCCCCCCTTCTTGCTCCCCTTCCTCTTTAGTAGGGGAATCTTTATTTAAAACACAAAGCAAGGTTGTGTATGTGGATGCATGTTCACACTTTTATACCAAGGTGAGCATATTAGGTCAAAGGTCACCTCTGGGGAGTCATTTCTCCCCTTTTTACCTTCTTTGAAGCAATATCTTGTTTCTGCTGCTCGAAATACTCCACACTAGCTGACCCTAGAGCTTCCTGGAAAGTCTCTTATCTTCTTTTCTCTGCCTTCCATCTTTCTGTAAAGAATTTAGGATTATAAATGTGTCACTACATCCTTTTTAAAATGAGTTTGGACAACTGAACTTAGGTTTCCAGGCTTGCATCACAAGAGCTTTTACCCACTGAACCATCTCTCAGTCCCCAAAGGCTCCTTCCTTGGACACACGTGTCGCTCATACAGGCAGCACTGCATTCTTTCCTTTCCACCAGCCTGCCCCGATGGAATGCTCCCTGCCCAGAATTTTTTGAGTTCCTCAGTAACTTCTTATTTAGAAGCTACACTTGGTCTAAGCTATTTGATCTCAAGGCCTCCTTCCAGTTGAGTATTTTTGCTCTTGATCTGAAGGAATGGTAAATTAATTCAAGGGCTAGCCCCTGTCTGCTGCTGATCCATGTAGGATGAAAATATGGAAGCCTTGAGATAGATCTCAAGAGATGCTCCATCTACAGTACTCTGTCGCATTCCTCTTAGTAACAAGAAAATGCTTTCTATCAAGGAAGTTAAAGTTCACTGCAACCCAGATGCATAGCAGGGTCATTGGTAAAAATATGTTTTTCAGCAGCAATGTTTGAGCATCATGAATTACATGAGCTAAGATTATACTGATGATGTCTATGCGATGGAAGGATTTAGGGAGCAATAAGGCAAAAGACGTAGGGAACAACTAACTGAGGTATACACCATTCTCGCAGGTATACCAGTTGTCCTTAAAAGAGTTAATTTGTTTTTTGTTTTTTGTTTTTTTTAATCAGAGGCTTCACTGGGAGTTCAAGAAGATGACTTTGCTATTAAACTCCATGTGATCTGCTAAAACAAGTTTAAAAAATGAGAATTTAATAAGTAAACCTTTTTACCAGATTTTTTATTGACCTGTTGTTGCTCTTACTAATTCACTTGGATTGTCTCTAGTTTTAAATTTCTATTTGCAAAACGAGAATGCTAACTAACATAATTCAGGGACTAATTAAGAGAAAGTTCATGACTATTACAAAATAAGCAGTTTTGGGTCCATATGGTTTTTCCCAAGTCCTCATCAATCTTCATAAAGCTTAATGTCTTTCACATAATCGAAAACAAAACACATAGGAGCATTTTAACTTAATAGCAGAGCCACCATATATTATTCTTAGAGAATTACATGACCTTTCAACCAAATCAGTGGAACCCAAGGTCGATGATGTGTTCACCTAGTGCTGAGGTGCTGTCTTCAAAACAGGGAGCCGTTGGCATGTGAAAACTTGAGAGCTTGTAACAGCAATTTTCACTCTACTACTGACCTATTACTGAACAGTTCTATTGCTTTTCTGATTATCTTAAGTCAAACCCTGAATTTAAGTCATCGGGATGCCGAATAAACAAAGCTACGACTCTGCCACTTGTTACTTAATCTTAGCTGAGTCTCGTTTTCTACCATTAGAACTGGAATTGTGTTAAATTTCTTAAGTGAATTCCCAAGTCCCCTGTTGAGATGCCCTGTGCTAACCCTGCATATCATCCAAATGAGAGCACCCTGCTGCCTCTGTGCCATGGTGACCAGAAGCTTTGGGTTCAGTCACAGAGCTCAGTCCCCTGGAACTATAAAATGTCACTTTCAGACTTTGTCATTCCAACCAGTTAAGTGGCTTTGGAAATTGAGTCTTACAGCTCCTTTGACCACCCTCCACCCAGCTATCTCAGCCTGGGTGGGTCTGTGTGCCTCTTTCCATAATTTACATCCTTTTCTCTATGCGCTCTGTGCTGAGGGCTGCCCCAGAGGGAGCGCTCACCCTCGTTCTGTTCCTGATTATGCAGTCCCCTTGAGGCACACGTGCCACTACTGCAGGCTCCTGCCAGGGTTCTGTGATTCCTGGTCATAGGAATCATCTTCTCTCCCAAAGTTCAACAGCACTGCTCTCTATCCCCCAGCACCTCCCTTATCTGTGTCCTCTTCCCAAGCTTCCGCCTCCCAGGAGCCTTTGCAGCACAATATTGACCTGTCTCCCTTGGGGGTGAAAGTTCTTCCTAACCGATGACCCTAAGTAGTGTTTTATTTACTTGTTCTGACAGTTTTACATCATTGTTTGTTGCTTCCTGTAATGAGAGAGACCAGATGTTCTAGTGTTCATTTTCTACTTTTCTCACACTTCCAAAAATAGACTTAGTTTTCATTGTTATCCTTTTGAAAAGGAATCGCACAGTACACTTAAGAATAAAGCAAGCAAGATGAGGGAGTTAAGCCCTTGGGGCTATAAACTGGCCTTTTCAAGCCTCACAGATGTTAACTTCTCACCAGTGCCAGCACTGCCTTACAAAATGTCTTCCTCTCGAGGTCCCTGAGCGCTGGCCACTTTACCTTTCCGGCCCTTCGCTTCAGCTTGATTCCTCCAGTCAATCACATCTGGTTCTCTCTAATGCTCACTCAGAGTTGTACAGGCAGAGGCGTTTTCCTGAATTTCTGGAGGTGAGAAGTCATGATACCACGTGCTGTTTAGCAGTCTTCCGGGGCAGGCTGCTCTGAGCACAGTATTCCCACTGTGAAGAGGACTGCTGCTCCATCTGCCTTCTGTCCTGTTGATAATACTGCATTCCTGAAAGCCACCAGAGAGAGGGAAGGTCAAGAGATATCATCCAGGGGTTGTGAGCTCTGGGCTTAGAATTAAATAAAGCTGCTCTGATTTATCCGTTCTACTCTCTGTCCCATTCTGAGATTTGAGAGATAGCTTTCATTCCTGTTCTGCAATCTAAATATCCACATGACAGTAATTATATGTTTTAAAGAAGAAAGACAAAAAAGGCCTCAAAAGGAATAGCAGCTAAGGAAAACAATGGAGCAAAATTTTCTTTTAAGAGATGATGGTGGGTGCGATAGTTGGGAAGCAGACAACAAGCTTTGTTGCATGTGAGCTACAGAGCGTGCCTTCTAGAAGTCACATTTAGATGACAACTGAACCAGTTACACAGCTCCCTCCACTTTTCTCCAGGTTAGATGAGTCATAACCTTAGATAAAATTTGTCATTCAAACTCTGTTTAAGATTTTGGTCAAAAGTGGTAATGCCAGCCTCAAGGCCTTTAGGCATAGGAAAGAAGGTAGGTATAAAATAGACAATATCAAGGGTAGTTTCTCTACTCATTATTCCAAGTGTGTTCTCCATCGCTGGGTGATCAGCGTGAGCATCACCACCACTGGCCAACATTGTTTGCTTGCAAGGGATTTTGTATCAGATACACATGGGATTTTAAATTAAAAATAAGTGAAATCATTGCATTTTAGTGGTGTGTTGCATGAAGTTTCCTTTTAAAAACAGAGACATATCTATGAAGAAATAGAGTCATAAATCAAGGAATGAATAGCAGTTACTCATGCAATCAATCGATTAAGAGATCTAAGTAAGCTTGGTTTTGTGGCACAATCCAGCAAACCAAGCACTTGAGCATCTAAGGTTAACTTGGGCTACATAATAAGACCCTGTCTCTAAAGCAAAACAAAACACAAAAGAATTTAAAGACAGGGAATTATCTTATCCCATTATTCAAGGCATAATCACTTCCAAAAGACAACAATACAACTAAATTTATTTACATATCTTAAAGATATTTAACACTCATTACCACCCACCTGAGTTTTTTTTTTAATTTACTCCAGAACCTTCGCTGCTTCTTTCCAAACTTCTTGTAACACAGCAGAGGCTATGTGAGTGAACAGAATAAGACTTCATCCGGGCCAGAGGAGAGATGAGGACATAAGAGGGCATTAGCCCTGGTGAGCTTGTTGACAGGCATGTCAGAGAGACTCCAAGAGCAGGGGAAGGATGAGCCCCATCCAGAGATGTCCCCTCCTGCCATTTCCCGATACTCATCCTAGCATGAGAATATAAACTGATGCCCTCGTAGTAAATTGGAAAACACAGTCTTCAGCATCCAACCCTCAATCATCTCTACCTTGTTATCTAGAGAGAGCATTTGAAAATTTGAGAATCAGTTTCCTCCTCTGTAACACTGTACCATAAAATTATAAAATAAGAGTTCACCTTTAAGAAATATAGGGAAGATAAACACGAATTCAGAAAATTCTAGAAATTTGAGGTATTTCACAAATAAGTTATAGACTGTTACATATTGGCACAGAAAAGACAGAGGGAAAACCACACATCTAAACACCCCCACCATCAGCTGAATGATTTTCTGAGTAAACTGGAAGGGTTATGACATTGGTAACCAAACAAACCATTTAGGAATATTCCCTTTTTTTCTATTTATTCTTTTTTGGAATATTCCTTTTCTAATTCCAAGGACTACAGTTAATAGCAAACAATGTGTGCCATCCATAATCAGAAATTTGAACTAAATGGCTACTGGCATCTTGTGATCTGTGGGTAGCTTATAATTTTTATGTCTTGCTTGAGAAATACAGTTGTTACCAAAAAAAGAGGTAGTCTATGAAATGGCCACTAGAGATATAACTGTTCTAAATCAAAAAAGTTTGATCTCAAGATGTTAAATTATAAATGCTGTAAATAATCTAAGAGAAAATATGACAATGTGGGGATTTGCTAGCGGCCCACTGCTTACCAGGTCTCTCCATTCTTCCTGTCCTTACATATACAAACCCAGAAACCAAAGCTGGTGCTCTCGTGAACATTTTCCACCTTTATAGTCAACCTGTTTCCTCAGTAGATTGGATAAAGGCCTTCAAGGAAGTGAGAATTTTTCACCGTTCTAAAAATCATCCACTTATTTTTTTCATATTATGACATTTAGATAATAACATTAGATAATAAATCTTATGATTTATAAGCTATATTTCAAGTATGGGTCCATAGGCTTTTTTTTTTTTTTTGGTTTTGGTTTTGGTTTTTCAAGACATGGTTTCTCTGTGTCTCTGTGTAGCCCTGGCTGTCCTGAAACTCCCTTTTTAGACCAGGCTGGCCTTGAACTCACTCTGCCTCTTGAGCTCCACCTGCCTCTGCCTCCTGAGTGCTGGGATTAAAGGCGTGCACCACCACCACCAAGCTCATAGGGGTTTTAATACCTTACAGAAATACCTTAAATTTAGGATTGTTTTTAATTGCCACCAATTAAATTTCAGAGAAATAGCTAAAACATACTGTCTTAAGAAAATCTAACACTGCTGGGCAGTGGTGGCACATGTCTTTAATCTCAGCCCTCAGGTGGCAGAGGCAGGTGGATCTCTATGAGTTCGAGGCCAACTTGGTCTACAAAGCAAGTTCCAGGACAGCAAGACTGTTGCATAGAGAAACCCTGTCTTTAAAAAAAATCAAGGCTGTCAGTATGCATGTATGTCTCTGTGTCTTTGTGTGCATGTGTGTGTGTGTCTATGTGTGTGCACGCGTGTCTGGGTGTGTTTTGTGTGTGTGTGTGTGTGTGTAGTGTAGTGTTTCCCACTCCTCTGTCAGGGAACACTCAGACAAAATCTCTATCTTAGCTCTTGTGAATCATGCCAGAGCACACATGTGAGAGCAGACACCGCTTTGATGTCCATTGGACGTATTCCCAGAAGTAGCATTGCTGGATCATATCATAGTTCTATTTTGAGTTCTTTGACGAAACCCCATACTGTTTCCTGACATGGCTGTCCCAATCTACACTCCAGTCAACAGTGTACAAGGGCATCCTTTCTCCACACCTTCGCCAGCACTTGTTATGATCTGCCTTTCTGACAAAAGCCATACCAAGAGATCTGAGGTGACGGCCCACTTGTGGTTTGATCTGTCCTTTGCTGACAGTTGGACATTGCTCCACATGGCTGTTGGCCATCGTGTGCCTGCTGAGGAGTGTCTCCACATATCGCTGGCTTTTACTGCTGGTCAGTGAACTCTCTGACGTATCTGGATATTAACCCATAGTTACATTTTGTAAGTTTTCTCCCATTCTCTAGGTTGTCTCTGCACTGTCATTGGTTTTGTTTGCTTTAGCCCCACCTTTCCGATTTGACTTTACTCTCTGTACTTTGGGGATCATTTTTCAGGACAAGGTCAAGTTAACGTCCATGTGGTTTACTATACCCTTTCCCAGTTTCTGCCTTACTTTTGGCTTCACTTACTTTTTGTGTATGGGGTGAGTGGGGTTTAATTTAATATTTCTGCATGTGTAATCTCCAGTGTTCTGTGTCCAGCAGGACCCTTAAGCAGGAAATAACACTGGACTAAAGCTAGGAAAGGACCTGATAAAGCATATGGACATTTGTGAAATTATTAATTTGATAAATGCCAGATAAAATGGCATGGCAGTTTTCCAACATAATTTATTTGCAGGATTAATAACTGTAATCATGATAACATTTTAAAGCAAGAATTAGGAGTAGAGCGAGGATGATTCTGCCAATGCAGAGGCTTCTAGAGATTATTTATCCTAAAATTTTCCCTTTTATCCAGGGTTCTGGAGTCAGTTTATGGTATGTCTGGATTAGATTTTTAGCTGGTTTAATAATGCTCTCAGTTAGAAGGTTCTGCATCTGGTGTCCCATCCTCCCAGCTTTTGGAGTCTCTATCCCTCTTTATTTTTAGTTTAAAATGTCACTGATACTGTACCAGAATAATACTGATTTTCATTGAGACTTTTTTTCCTTACATATAGGTTTGCTGTTTTTCTGATAGGCGTCACTGTACCACAGGCTATCCTAGTACTCCCTATGTAGCTCATACCCTGGAACTCCCTCTGTAGCCCAGGCTACACAAGACCTTGTCTCAGAAAACCAAATCAAACCTGCCACTCTCTCCTTGCTGAGGTTAGAGCTGTCCATCTCAGTTACCCCTGGCTCCATTGCGTTCCTTTTCCTAGTTTTCTCTGTGACATGGTCCCAGCCACATTTTAACCCTCATCCTCTGACAGAATTGTTTGTCTCCTTTCTTTCATTCTTTTCTTTTCATGCTGGACACTGACCCAAGGCTCGCTGTGGGCTGCTCGAATGCCGTATGGCTGAGCTCCCATACCACTACCCCTCGGCCCTTCCTGATGGAAAATCTCATGGGCCTGTGGGCAAAGTGGCTGAGAAATGAGTTTTTGAGCATGATTATTTTGCTAGTTTGAAAAGTGCAGCCCTAAAGGCTCTCTCTATATATATATATGCTTATAGATTCTTGACTTTACACATAAATGCAGATATGAGTTGATGGCCATACATCGTTGCACATGCCTACCTAGCGTGGCCTGGCAGTCAATGCCAGGTTTTGGTAAGCCCAATACATGCACAACTCAAGCACTTTGGTGCAGCCTCTCATTGATGCCCGTTTCTTAGGTTCTCAGAGTACCTGTCTTTCCTACATCTCCAAAGCTCCTGTCCGGCAGTTGATGAGATAGATGGAAGTGGAGACAGGTGTGACAGGCCCTGGCTGCTCAGCTGAGAAATGCGAGATTCCTACTCATTTCTATTTCCACCCCTTTTCTGCCTTTGCTGTTAGTTCTGACTGGTGCATTTCCTGATTTTCCCAGTTCCCCTTGAATTTCCCAATTCCTGTAACTTGAATTGGTAGAGGAAACAGTGGTAGATAAGAACATTATTATTAATGTAAATTTTTGCTGTATTAATGTTCTTCTGCATATGTATATTTTATTTCTTAAAACAGACCAATATTTATTATTTTTTCACTTTGTATTTTACTATGGAATCACATAGCTAAAATGAGGCCTTGTTGACTATGATTTTAACACATAATGGAAATCAATTTAAGAATTCAACTTACATATGACCTAAATTCGTTTTCATTGTTGCTTTATGTTCTCTAGTTTAAATTATGTAAGCCTATCACACAAGCACAAAAATATCAATTTTGAAATGCCTATTAAAAAATGGGGCCCAGTAAGAGAGACCAGGCCTTCCATGCATGTGGCCGAGGGTCCAGCTGCAAGCACCTACTACAACTCCAAGAGTGAACCGTGAAGAAGCTCAAACATGTCTTTATAACGAATGGCGGGTTTGCGCATGCAAACAGTCCTCTTATGAACTATGAATACGGGAAATTTTATTGGTCAGGTACTTTGAAACCTGTGTAAGGTCTGTACATGGGGCTTATGAAACTGATGGCAAAGCCTTCTCCCAGGTGGTAATTAGAGTGTGTGCAGAGGACATTTAGTCCTTAACAGGAAAATAGAACCAACGTTTATGCAAACATTAGTATTAATTTTATTTATATGTTTTATTTGTATAAATATCTGTCCTTGTTCTAGGATTAAAAACAAATACAATTTTTGATTGTGAACAAATTTAGAGCAATTGTACACAGAAAGCTGGCATATTGGTTAAGGCATCCATAGAATTTATGACAATTAGCTGTAAATAGCCATCTTCTACACCCAGTCTGTTTGCCACAAACAAATGCTTTATCATGAATGTAGTCTATTTTCTCCACAAGACAACAGTCTTAAGAATATTCTTTCACACCATGCTCCTTTATCTATAGACATTTGTTCTAAAGGAAGACTTTGAGCATAAAACCTAACCAAAAAAATGGAACTGTTTATTAAAGCTTTATCAGAAGCCAGAAGAAATTGAGTCACGCCCCCAATAGTGAAATGTGGAAACTGTATCACATTAGCCCCCAATAGTGAAATGTAGAAACTGTATCATATTAACGCCCAAAGTGCTGTAAATGCTTTGAAATAACAAATGCTTATTTTTAACCCTTTTTAAACTTTAAGTATATCTTACAATATCTCCCTTTTAAAATTATGGGTATAAAAATGCTTATAAAATATTTTAGGGGAAGTAGCAAATAAATGTATACAGAAACTACAACTACATAATAAAAATTCTATCTCTGAAAATCTACACATGTGGACGTACAAAAGGGTTAGACTACACATATATAATATACATGTGTATGCATATCTTTGCAGGAAATTCAGTAGATCATACAGATAACATTTAGGAGATTCAGTAATAGATTTTTTTTTCAATGTCAAGATCCTCATATTTTAATACAAATATATTCACAGAGAAAGCTCTTAACTTTCATACAAGAGGCACAGTACGATTGTCCCATTGTACATATTAAGCTAAATCATAGCACTATCTTCCACTCTATATGGGATCATCCAAAAACTAATTTTTGAGCATTATAATGATTAATTGGAATGTTTTATTCTTTTAATGAACAACGATGAAGCTTAGCAGAACATTACCTTGTTCCAAATAAATGTGACATAACTGTACTCACTTGTTACTCCTTTTAATAACTAAAATGTAATGTCTGAATTATAGAATAATAATAATGTCAGTGCATACCTTTGCTTACCTACAGGCCCTAGGGAGGGTATAATGTGAGCACAAGTGTTTTCTGTTTTTATTAGTAGTATTTGTCAGGTTGTTATATTGAAAATATAAAGTGTTTCATCTTTGAGTTTCTGACTCAGTGGTAACAGGGTATAGTCAACTCCCAGTTACACTTGCCCTGTCCCCCACAAGCCTGTTCTGCACAGGAAAATTCATGTTGCCATTATTGAGGTCACTTGAATGTGCTAGACCAGCAAGACCTCTTGGGTGATAGTAGATTTTTTTTTGGATCATATTTGCATTGATAACTCACTATACCCCTTCTGGTCACAGGCAGTGGCCTCAAAACTGTGACTGTGTTTTCATGACTGTTGACAGTTGTGCATGTCCATTCTCTCCCTATTGGAGTGTACATATATACATGCTTTTATTCCCCTGCATTGTTTGGTATAGATTAAAATTTCACCTGGGTGGTGATGGTGCACACCTTTAATGCCAGCACTTGAGAGGCAGAGGCAGACAGATCTCTGTTGAATCCAAAGTCAACCTGGTCTACAGAGCCAGTTCCAAGAGACTCAGGGTTACATAGACAAACCCTGCCTCAAAAAACAAAAACAAAAAATCAAAATCACTGAACCCCAAGCTGCTCTGTATTTTTCTTCTAATTCTGTAGTACTCAGAAATTTCTTAATAATACTCACGAATAATTTGATACAGGTTTTATAATTCTTGGTAGCTATGTTTTAGGTCTAACCTTTTCCACTTTCAGAGATTAAAAGCATGACAAAGTCGCTTTGTCAAAAGATGCATTTTAAAGAATTATCCACACGTCATTACCTACAGTTGCTGTTCTCTTTCTTCTCTCATCCTCCTCTCTCTGTGTGTATTTTACTATGTAGAGGTCAATGTAGGACATTTACAAACACAAACATCAAATGGAAAATAAAATTTCTATTGTTTCATTACAAAGAGATAAATGCTATTAACATTGTAAAACATTTCAGATTTTTTCTATACTGTTAATTATTAATTACAAAATTCCAATCATAAATGTGCCCACTATTTTAATATATTCTAGTGATTCATTATTAAATCATGTAATATACAATATATACAATAATACACACTACACATACATTACAATCTGCAATGTAAAAGATGTGTCTTTGAAAATCTTAACATAGTCCTTTAACTTTAGTCCTGATTGCATTCTGGCATCTTGAGAACTAGATGCCTTGCGCTCCATGTTTTAGAAGATTTACCCTCAAGCTTCCACTTGCTGAAGAACAGTTATAGTCCCCATGCACGTCAGCTTCCTTAAAGAGCCCTGAACACAGCACGTAGTTGGAAAAGCATCTGGTCTCTAATCTCCTGGTGCAGGCAGGATCCTGGTTCCTTGAAAGAATGATCTGTTGTGGCATATTCTGTGTGTGTGGTGGAAGTTGTGGGGAGGATTACACTATAAAGCTATGCTTTTATAAATATTTTAAAATATGTTCCAAGTAGTGAATTGGGCACTACAATTGGGCTTGAACACAGTGTCCTGCACTCTATGTTCATTTTTAATTTTCTGAACCAAGAAACAATTAATTTGTGTCAATGGATTTTATTTAAATAATCATTGGAATAGATGCTATTTTTAATAATTCTGACTGTAACTCTTTTCTCCTTTATTTGGAAGAAAATGTTTTTAGACAAGAGAATTTTTTTTATTTGACGTATGTTGTGTATGTCATGATAGGCTTCACAGCACATTAGCTTAGAAAAACCCAGCTTTTCAGGGAAATCTGCTATCTCCAGAGTAAGCGCTAAAGTAAATATTTTAAGTTCAACAGCAGTACCAGAAAACCCAGGAAGGGGAGGACTCTTCACTGATGTCAGTAACTGGATACTTAAGATGCCGCTAGTTTTGTTGTTGCTGTGGTTGCTTGGTTGGTTGGTTTTGTTCTTTGAGACAGCTTCCTTCTTTAGCCAGGCTGTCTTCAAACTCACAATGTAGTCCAGAAAGCCTTTAAATGCCTGATATTCCTGCTTCTTTCTCCCAAGGTTAGCATTACAGACATGCACTGAGCACCTGCAATGTGTTGTTCCTTAATTCAGAACTTAAAAAAAAAAAAAAGCTTAAATGAAAATCCGCGTGTTGGTCTTTTTCTCTACAATTGATTCCTTGTCATTAATTTGCAGCATTGTATTATTGCTGCCTTAGCCAATGGCCAAGAAAGATAAGGATGGCTCCTGCCTGTAGTTGCAGTTGCAAGATCTTCAAATGTACAGCCTTCTGGGTTAGGTTAGGAAGGACAGAGAAGCCTGGATTCATAAAAGCTGTTGGGCAGAACACTTTTCAGAAGGGGATTTCAAAGTCAGAGACATTGTATCAGCAGGCACACTCAGAGAAAACCTTGTATGACCAGGCACATTCAGAGAAAACTTTGTATCACCAGGCACACTCAGAGAAAACATTGTATCAACAGGCACACTCAGAGAAAACCTTGTATCATCAGGCACACTCAGAGAAGTTGCAACCTGTGTGGAACAGGATGAAGGGTAGAAACAACCTATGGGGCATGGGCAGCTGCTAGGAGACAACAGAGATACCTCTTAGCTGGGCCTGGCACTGAGCCAGCAGTATGAACACCCCAAAGAGAGAGGTAGTTCAGAGCCCTGCCGCAGCAGCCTTTCAATGAATAAACTTGGCATTTCATTTACATCCTCAATCCACGATCCTGAAAATTTGGTTCTTCTACTTCTACTCAACACTACAATTGGCTAAATAAATACATAAATAATAAATAGTCATCTTACACATAAATCAGGAAGAGATTGCCTTGTTTCATTCTAGAGCAATCTTCCAGGTCTCATAATTTAAACACATTCAAACAAATAATGCATTTGTTGTATTTTGAAGGGAGTGGGGCATTTTATTATAGTAAAATGCCTAAACTTGTTTCTTTAATATGAAGACAGACAGGATCCCACTTAAACAACAAAAAGAATACTGGCACATAATATCAAAACTTACTCACAGGGTGACGGGTAAAGAAATGGCTCAGTGGTTAAAAGAAGATATTGTTCTTGCAGAGAACCTGAATGTGTTGCCCAGCCCTCATGTTGGGCACCTCAAAACCACCTATAGCTGCAGCAGCATCCTCTTACAGCCTCTGTGGGTACCCACACACTGTAGGCAGGTTCTGCTGCAAGAGATCTGGCACCCTCTTCTGGCCTCCACAGGAACCACACTCATATAGGCATGCACACATATACATAACTAAAAATTTAGCAAACCTAAACAACAAATTTCTTTTTACGTATCTTACATCTAGTTCATTGCTGGAAAAAAATCAAAATATATTTTCCTTTAAAATCTCTGCATTCCATGTAAGTTGACCTGCCTTGTACTTACAATGAAGAAATTTTCTTGTTAAGTTGCATCTCTGCCTTCTCACAGTATGAAAACAAAACTTCATTCTCTTTCCGAGAAAGTTATAAGTTAACTCATTTGCCCAGACTATGGGGACTCTGGGTCATAAAGGACTTGGCTGTAATTTAAATTCCACTAATCACTAGTTAACAGTGTGCAGGCTAATTATTCTCACTGCTGAAGGGGATAATAGAAGCTGCCTCATAGGGTTATTATGAGAATTAATGGAGGTAGCATTCCTTCCTTAAGCCTCCCAGGCCTGTGTATTTCATGTAACACAGATGGGGCCACACTGTTAGTGTCTTTTCTGCTCTTCACCTGCCTCTCTCCTCTGTGTCTCCCACAACCTGACTTCTAAATAATGCAGAAGTAACTGTAGGAATGCCAGCGTAAATGCCCAGATGCACATGCTACCGAATTAACTCAGCAGTGAACTTAGCATTCCATCTCCAATCTTTCCCCTCCATTAATCGTCTTCTCCAGCCCCCACCAGCAAGAGTCCACCAGGGCACTGGGCTAACAGTGAGGCCAGTTATGCACATGGGCACTCCAGCAGAGTTTCAACGTCTCTGCTTCATTCTTCTGCCCAAGCCTAGATGGAACCCATGTTGCTCACAATTCACTCCCTCCAGTCATGGGCCATACGGTGGCTGCCATCAGGACCTGCCACAAAGAGGACAGTGGGTCAATAAAATCCTTAACTCTATTTATAGCCCACTTGAAGCAATCACTCTCTATAGACCAAGGAGTCCTAGAAAAGGGACATCAATTCACAGGCCGCAACACTCAGCAGGGCAATCGGAGGGAGGAGAGAGGCAGCTAACTGCCCTTTCCCCAGGATTCCACAATATACAAAGCATTTTGACCCACACATTGTTCCATCCTTCCCCCCATCCTAGGAAGTAGACAAAGCAGATGCTGGCAGCAAAGACTGATGCCTAGGAGGATAAATACACAGCAGGTGAGGAGCAGAATTTGGAAGGTGGGGGAAGTGGCTAAAGGGCAGGGCTAGCCTCCCATTCATGCAATCGTCCTATATAGTTCAATAGCTAATTATTTGCCTGTGGGGAAAACCATGCCACTAAGAAGAAAATATGTTTTATAAAACATTCAAAAGCCTGAAATTTTTCCTCCTTCACTCACTTCAGAGAAAATAAAAATAGGAGAACTAAAAATTTGAAACCATCAATAAAGAATCATCTACAACAATAATTGTATCAGTCTGGAGCAAACATGTGCATGTTATAGAAAGGCCTTCTTGAAGCCTCCCAGTATTGAAATATGTGTGTTAAGTCAAGACTGCTCTTGAAAAGGAATGGTAAGAATTTTTACGAGAAATTTTAAATTCATTCTGTCAGCTTTATAAAACCCCACATCATTACTACTTCTTTGCGTGGGTGATTGCTGCATAATTCCAGCATGTGCCTCAAATAAAGATTTGATACGAGATAGTATAAACCAAAAATATTTTTCTCTTAAAAGTACTATTTGATACAGGCAAATGTTTTAATTGTATAGGATTCCTCTTAATCCTGTTACCTGGAAAATATCAGCAAAACCTTAATGGCTTGAAATTTTAAAAAGGTGGTGCTATGTGTTTGTGTGTGTGAGGGCAGGGGAGAAGAAGGGAGGAGGGGAGAGAGATAGGGAAGAGAGAAAGAGAGAGAGGGAGGGAGGGAGAGAGGGAAGGAGGGAGAGAGAGAGAATTGCTTGAAGCATGCCTCTGGGTTGGCTGATTGGCTCTACGCCATTTAAGAATCTCAGCTTCACTGTTCTCTGACCTCCTATTGTCCCAGTTCTGATTTATGGGACTTAGATTCTCTCCAAAGGCAAGGTGTCTGGAGTTTAGGGTCCTTGCTTCACAGCCCCTCCCCTTCCCCCGGGCCCTCCCCTTTGCTTGGGTTCACCTTGTAGTAACCTTGCAGAACTCAGCATTTTTCACCTGGACTCAGTAGCCGGAGAGTCCACTAGAGCTGAGACCAAGCCATGGTTTCCATTCCTGGGTGATGGAGTCATGGGAGAAACTGCAATGAGCAAACACAGTGGGACCTGAGCCGGCTGGAGTGTGCGCTAAGCCGCTCAAGACAGAGCAGCTGCTCAGTCTTCCAGCCTGCATCTGCCACTGACCACTGAAGTGTGTGTTTGTGCAAGGTGAGAGCGGGGCTTTTCCTTAACTTGGAGACAAATTGCCAGGTATTGCTGTTGATTATGCTTGATAATTTGGGGGGATGTGTATCACTGACAAATCTAGGTTGTTGACTGTGTGGGGCTCTGTTTGTGCCCTGGTTCGTCTTCAGAGTCTCTTCAGCTCCCCACCGTATGTGTCTGAATCAAAGCAACAAACTGAACGTGGAGCGGCTCTCGGTCCCTGCAGCGTGATCCTTTAGTGCGTCTCCCTGAGTTCTTTCCTTAATAGCTGCTGCCAAGTGTCGTGCTGTCCTTATACAGATTCCCAGTGCTAACTGGAAGGCATGCTTTAGATAGAAGTCAGAATTACTATTTTTAAAGTTCATGGTGTGATGTATTCTTTGTTTGCCCACATGCTAAGCACCAAAACTTTCTAGAGTCTCTCCAATGATCTAAGAACAGAAGCAGTGTGGGGCTTCTGTGCATTTGCTTATCAAAATGAAGTCTCTACTTGGCCATCTGTATCTGCAAGTGCACACGTGTGTGCACACGCGTGTGTGTGCGTGCATGTGTGTGTATATGTGTGAAAATATCTCAGAACCAAAAATAACTCAATACTATTTGTCTTCTGATATGCTTCTAACTATCTTAACAGCATATAAGCTGTTTTTAGGAGCACATTTAAATTGTACGGCTTTAGGGTTTGTGCCTACTAAGTTGCATAGATACTGTAATAGCTTGTGAAAGTATTATGGGAACATAACACACATTCCCCCTGAGTTCTAACAACAGGAACTAACCCGTGTTCTTGGGTAAACAGATGGCCCTTAATCCTTAGCCACTGCAGCATGCTAGCTACCACACCAAACCTGTAAAATTATATATATGTATGTATATATATGCATATATATGGTTTCTTAGTGACTAAATAAATATATAGGATATTTTTCATTCATGAGTCACATCTCAGAAAGGGGGAATGTATAGGATTCAGGGTTTGTTTAAGTAGGATTAGAAAATAATGAGGGAAGCTATTGAGTTTAAAAGAGGAAAGCAACACTGTGCTAAATTAAATCGTGATGGTGGAGGGGCAGTGAAGTACCCCACAGCCTCAGACGCTGATTTCTAATGAAAGAGCAACACCATTGCCTAAGGGAATCCAGAGTCAGCAGAAATGTAGCCCAGAAAAAGTTTAGTAAAATATGCTGTCAACTTGAAGAATGTACTTGTCTGTACTAATTCTGACACAAAGAATAAAAACAATTAACACAATACCTTTAAACTGTTTTTTTTAATTAGTTTACATGTAGGTAGACTCTGAAAATGAACACAATCCATATGTTTAACTAAAACTCAGTGCATTTAAACTTATTTAAAAACAATCAACAAATAATGAAAATTGTGCACGCCACTTTTGCCAGTGTAGTGGGGATGTCTGGAGGCCCAGCTAGAACGTTAGCTGTTTTCACACACATACAGGTTGTTTAACGCCTTGGCCTCTCTGCTCGCGGCACCCTGCTTTCAGGATCTGCGTGAGCCCCTGTGAACCTGACTCTACTGCCTGCATGATTTCCATGTGAGTTGGAACAACACGATTCACGTCACAGTCATGGTTGAGGAATGCAGAGGATTGATCATGGCTGTTCTGTGCTTAGATTGGAACCTTAACTCTACTGGGTGTCCACTGCTGTCATCCCCATTTTGACTAATTTGTTTTAAGTACTTAATATCCCTTCAGTTCCATGGCTGAAAAGGCCTTCTTATCCCTGTGATACAAGCACTGGAATGTCCCTAGCTCGCTGATGACATCAGTCTCAGATCTCCAAGTGTGACCCATTTGTATCTATGTTCATCTTTCATGCAAAAGTCTAGATTGCCATCCTGAATGAAGCATACTCAGTCTAAGCAGGACCTTGAGTGGTAGCTATGCTTATTCCTTAGATGACTAGCTGGCTTCCTTAAAAGAGGAAAATTTACAGATTAAAGGCCATAATCTCAAAGCATATGCTAGCACACTAGCCTACTCAGATACATACACTAGCACACTAGCCTACTCAGATACATATGCTAACACACTAGCCTACTCAGATACATACGCTAACACACTAGCCTACTCAGATACATACGCTAACACACTAGCCTACTCAGATACATACGCTAGCACACTAGCCTACTCAGATACATACGCTAACACACTAGCCTACTCAGATACATACGCTAGCACACTAGCCTACTCAGATACATACGCTAACACACTAGCCTACTCAGATACATACGCTAACACACTAGCCTACTCAGATACATACGCTAACACACTAGCCTACTCGGATACATACACTAGCACACTAGTCTACTCAGATACATTTACTCTAATGCAATTATGCTCCCTTAATAATGATGCTTTGCTATTTGTATGTGATAAATATCTAGAATTTTTTTAAAAAAAAGGTTAAACATCTTAGCATGCAGTGATTTTGCTTCCACAGCTTTCCTTTCAGATTTATACTTTTTAGTCTAGTCTTCAAAGTTACTACTACATCCTTAATTTATAGATGACACTGCTTTTGATTGGTATTCACTATCATTGAACAGCCTACATTTTGGTGAGCAGTCAATAATGTTTTTACCCCTTGAGAACAGATGAGCCCTATCTTCGCTGATGCCAAGTGATCTTTCCTGTACACAATTTTTAAGAAAATACTAATTATCAATGAAAAGTAAATTTTGTATAATAGCTAAAACATTCTCATCAATGCACAATTCCAGGAGTCATAGAGCCTGGGGCATAGATCTGTGACATAGAAACTGCTCAGCACATGTAAAGCTTGTGTTTACTCCCTGAGACCCACCACAACACACCCAGACTTCTACTAGCAAAGGGTCATCAAGACAGTGCAATTACAACTTCACAATATTCTCACAGAGCACAGACGTTCTTCACAAAGAAAGCATTGCCAAGTTCCCAGTAGTATATTGGGCTTTAAGAGGGTGTCCAAACATTTTAATTTAGTATTTTTTAAATCAATGAAAATATGCTTTTATTATCCTCTTTTGATGAAATATTGTAAAGATCATTATGCTTTGTGTGTTTGTGTAATGATGAAGTGTTGAACAAGTATGGGGGGAGTCCATCTCTTTCCGTTCTTGTCACCCTGCAAAGTGGTGCCTCTGGCAGGAGTCTTCAGAGCATGCCAGTGTGCCTAGAGATATTATTTTGTAGTTATAATGTATCATATTCTGTTGTTTCTAAGTTTTCTTAGGAATCTCCAAAATAGGGAGAGAGTTAGTAACAGTATCAACTAAGGACTCCCTTGGAAAAGAAAAAAAAGTGTCCAATACACAAAATAAATCTCAAGGAGTCAAAGACATAAAATATGAAGCCGGGAGTATATAGAGCAGGTATGAGCGTGTGCCTGCTTGCACATGGTAGGTGCTGTACCAATGTCTCTGAGCTTCCATAAGCAGACGTGTGAAAGGCGTCCCACGGTAGCAGGAAAGAGGGGTCCAACACGGCCTTCTTCTGTACTGACAGCGGTGTTCCCTGTGCCTTTCAGGCCCCCGGGAACAAACAATGACAGAGTCCTTACAGTATGCTTTATACTAGAACCACACACATGTTTGGTGAAAATCCAGGGTGTTTCCTTGCTCGTACTGTTGCTTCTTAAGTCTGGGTTTTGGCTGAAGTCTCACAGAGAGACGTCTGCAGGATTCTGATCTGGAATTCTTGTTGGTGGTACAATGGAATGAGGAGGTGTGATTTGTGCTTGGGTGCTTCAGTGATATCAGGCTGGACTGCACTGAATCCCCAGCGATCAAGGGACCCGAGAAATGAAGCTCGTGAGCAGGAGGTCTTCAGCTAGAAAAGGCTTCTTTCTTCTGACCCTGTCATTTCTTATCTCTCACTTCCTGTTCTTCTGGCTAGTGTCTTTATTCTGGAATTCCCTCTAGTTCCCTCCCACGGCCTCCCACAGCATCTCACACCACACCGTGACCTGGACAACAGAACGACTTATGTCATTCACGCTCAGTTCCTCAGCCTGGCAGCCTGTTTAGAGTGATGAGCAATGTTCCCAGCAGCAGATTAAGGCAAATCCACAGAACCTCCAAAGCTGCGGCCACTGAAAGCAGAAGGTCACCTAGTTAGATCTGGAATTTCTGCCTGTGGGCTTGTGTTAGTTAAGAAACACAGAAATATTTTTAAACATTTGAAAACTTATCTTTAATTGAAACTTGGGAGGAGCCACCATTTTCAAATACAAACACCGATGAAATTAGTCAAAGTGGTGGAAATGAGAGTCTTGTGTATGGACGCTAGAATATCAATGTGGAACATTGGAGCATATGATGTCAGCAGGGGGTGAGCTTAATTATCAGAAATATTTTCTGTGAGCAATAAACACAGAAAAGAGGGGAATCTAGACCTCTGTTAAGAACTTTGAATGAGCTGTTGATGATTTAGTCTTTCCAGACTTAAGTTTTACATCTGTAAAATTGGCCTAAGTCACATATAAATGCTACAATATGTACACAGGCTTTTCACAGCAGAGGAAATGAAAAGTTCATTTGTGAATGGTAATATTTTAACAGTCGGATTTTCAGGACTTGGTGGACTTGTGAATTTTCCTAACTGGGTGGGATGATAAGGACTGGTAGTGATTCCTAAAGAAAGTAAGGAAAATGAGTGGGAAATAAATAGGGCAAATGTGGTTTCCAGAGAAGAGATATCTTACTGCCACTGAGGACTTTTACCACCCATGCTGTGATTTCCAGAGAAGAGATGTCTTACCCCTACTGAGACCTCCCACCAACAGTGCTAATACCATAGCATACTCAGAAAGAGGCATTCATCTATGTTTGATGATGAATAAAGCAGAGAACAAGATGGAGAGAGTGGGATGAAAGAAAAGAAAGGATTGCATGAAAGCGTAGTTTTAAAATATCACCAAGATGTCTTATCTGAATTCTTTAGGTCAGATTTACCTGTAATGTTAAAAACCCTTCCTGGTCCCTCCATCCCCACCCCCGGCACAAGGCCACAACAAATAATGAAGTGTAGATACACTAATTGCAAGAATACGTTATCGGTCCATAAAGAGGAAAAACACAGAGGGACTCAGTGTGCTCGGAACACACAGAACATGATGCACCTGCTCAATCAAAGGGAAAGGAACTGAGTCCGTCTGGCAGAAATACAGGCCTGAAAACAGGCACCTACCTACAAGACCATTTGTGAAGGACAAATATTGATTGTTCTTTGCTTTGTGTTGTATTTGTTTCGGTAGCCCTTGCTCACTAAATGGCAATATCGTCTCTATGTGAAAGCCCAGACTCTCTCGCGTGTCACAAACTCCCCATCAGGAGCCTTCAGCAGGGAAGTAGTGAGCCGACGCAAACCCATCCAAACTACATCCACCATTGCAATGGCCAAATGTCAGAAATCAGGTCTACCCACCATGCCTTTCATTAATTTCACAATCATATTTTTGTTCATTTAAATGGAGGAACATTCAGATGGTGCATACCTGTAACCTATCACTTAGGGACAAATGGGCAGATCATGACTTCAAAGCTAGCCTGAACTACATAAGAAGTTTGAAGCTTGTCTGAGCTGCATGAAACACTATCTGAAAACAAACAAACAATAACAAATAAAAGATCCAATAACATTCCATAATATTCCAGAAGTTAGTCATAAAGTCTTTTGAGGAATGTGCTTACTATGAGTCTGATTTGCAGGAAGTCATCACTGAGCTAGTGAGATTAACTGGATAACCTAGCCTTCCTCTTCTTTCTACTTCTTCTATTCTTCATGGAGACAAGGTCTCAGGTATTCTAGGCTGGCTATTATGTGTAACCCAAGAATAACTTGAACTTCTGGTCCCCCTGCCTCCACCTATTGAGTGATGGGGTTACAGGCCCCAATCACCATGTCGTTTATGCACCACTGGTGATTGAAACCAGGGCTTTGCCCAGCACTCTACCAGCTGAGTCTCATTCCCAGACATCTCACCCATCTACTAACGAATCATATATTCCTTCTACCTAGATTCATGGCACACTTACTAACTCAAATGGAGAACAAGCTTTATTTTTTTATGGAATGACTCAAAAAGAAAAGCAATTGCCAGTAATTTGCAAGACTATAAAGGCTGCAAAAAGACATGGTGAGCTCCTGACTCAGTCCAACCCTTCTGCCCTGAGACAGGCTGCCCTTGCCTAAGATTTCAGGTCAGACGGAAGCTGTGGTTGTGAAGTCGAGGGCACGTGATTATGAATAGGAAGTGTTTAAAATAAAAGAGGCTGGACTGGACTTGGCCCCAAGTCCTCTTGGGAAAGTGCTTATAATAGCAGGAGAACAAACGCCTCATCCCAAGGGGAGGCCAAAAGTGAGGTTTCCATGGGATGGGGATTTCATGTGACACATGGTGATGCCACAAAACTACATCATGATGAGAGGTCTGCTCCCTTAAAAGTCACAACATCTCACACACACACACACACACACACACACACACACAGCACTGGTCATATTCTGATCCAACTAAAACCGTTGTACTGTGGATAATATTGCAAACAAATTCCCTATGTAAGAATGAAGCTTTGGAACAGTAAATTGAACACTCTTCTCTTGTTAAGTAGTCGCTGAGTCTCTCAGCTCTGTGGCACTATCAGTGGATTTAGTAGGAGAAGCATTTTTAAAGTCCCAGCAATCGTTCTTTAGTGGTCTTTAAATGTTGTATTGCATAGCAAGAATGAGGAGCATATGTGCCAGTCACTTTCCTGAGTGCTGCCCACACCCAAACGCTCTCAGTTCTCACAACAGTGCTATAAATAACAGACAAAGAAGCTGGGCAGTTGAGGTAATTGAGACAGCAACTACGTGATTTTCAGTCAACTCTTGGCTGAGTCAGAGCTCAAATCTGATTCCACAGCCTGTGGCTCAACCACCATGGAGACTGGTCTCAAGAGAGACATGTGATGTTTCCTAATATGTCTTTAAAATGCCAAAATAACTGCATGAAAATGTGTGTTTTAAAAGTATTTATTGCAGTTTTTGCTTTCACTGACAGTTGACATCTTAGCAGGGAGGCATGGTAGCAAGTGACTGGGGTGTCAGCAACACAGGAAACTAAGAGATGATATCTTCAGCTGAACATAGGGACTGGGAGAGAACTGGCTGTGGGGCGGGATGCCAACCCTCAAAGCCCTCCCCCAGTGACACACTTCTGCCAGCAAGGCTGCACCTCCTCAAGGTCCCGAAACCTTCCCAAACAGCAGCACCTTCTAAGGACCATACGTTCAGGTATCTGCTCCTACAGAGGACATTGTCATTCAAACCACCACACTAAGTAAACTTTGATTTTAAAGGTATTTAAGTAAACTGGTTCCAACTTCACAGTCTCTCAAGAGACCTAATGAATCATCATTTTTCTGAGCTGCATTTTAAATCTTGTCTCAAAGCGTGGAGGATGTGTGAATTAACACCATGGAGAGGAGAGGAGGTTTGCGTGGTACAGTTTGTCCAATGTCTTCTCTAGGCCTGATGACCGTGCAGCCTTGTGGACACCCCCACAGTTGACCTGTGCTGTTCTCCATGTCTCTGTCCCATTCCTTGCTATTTGAGTCAAATCATTCATTTATCACTTACAAGTGCGGTAGATATTTGGAATATTTAGTAGGACTGGATTTGATGATTGAGGTTCTATATTAAAAAGGAAACTTGTGACATCTTCAAAGCAAAGGATTGTCATGAATACTTACAGAAACCCCTCCTGTGCTGAACTAATGTTGCTGAAACACAACATCTATAAATCAAAATCTAATCAATGTTTTTAGCATTTTGACACACTTGTTGGTAATAGCTTTGAGGTTGGCTTAGACCCATCCATCACATCACTTGATCATTCCTGTTACAAATCTCCTGTGTGAAGGGCACAAGCCGATGGAGAGCTGACTCAATTACCCGGCCAGACAGCACATATCAATGTAGCAAACATAAAACTGCTGCTCATTTTGAAGGGTCTCATTTCATTTTAATCTCTGCTTTATGACTTTCTGAAGTGTTTCAAAGACCACGATAATGGAGTCATTGAAATGGCTACTGTTACACCTGGTAGAGGTGGCACAATGGATGCTCTTTCTTAGACTACCTATTATTACTACTAAGTGAAACTCAAAGTGATTGTATGGTAGACTACGTCCATTCAGGAGAACATACGCCTATTAGTTGATTGAGATCTGAGCTATTTGAAAAACATATAGCATCTCATGATAAAAAAAATCCTTATGAAAACTTGATTATAAACATAATGACAGGGAAGAAAGGTACCGTAAAGTCATTTCAAGTTGTCATCTTTCCAACAGTTTGGGCAGACAGAAGAGAGTGTTTCATGAGATGTCTGGTAGCTCACCAAAGAGCCTGCTGGCGTGGGAGTCCCCTCTGTGTGCTGTGATTGCCGCCGATGAATAAAGAAACTGCCTTGGCCCATTGATAGGGCAGAGCTTAGGTAGGTGGGGAAAACGGAACTGAATGCTGGGAGGAAAGAGGCAGATTCAGAGTCACCATTGAGCCACCACCAGAGTAAGACATGCTGAATCTTTGCCGGTAAGCCACTGCCACGTGGTGATACACAGATTAATAGAAATGGATTAAACTAAGATGTAAGAGTTAGCCAATGAGAAGTTAGAGCTAATGGGCCAAGCAGTGTTTTAATTAATACAATTTCCATGTTGTTATTTTGGGGCTAAGCAGCCGGGAACAAACAAGCAGCCTCCTTGCTACAGCCTGCCAATCTCTGGCGACTCTTCAGTCCTTACTTACTCTTGGAACAAGGTGAACTGAGACTTGCTCTTGACACAGCTTCAAGGGGAATGGCTGGATCCTTTGCTGGATTCCTGGGGCCCAGGGGGGCTCCCTGAACTAAATTTGGATCATTTTGCATTCACCCTTCACTGGAATCTCTCTTCATGTAAGTAAACATGAAAGCCTATGACTTGCATTTCTCCTTACTAACTGAGAATACTTGGGTTCAAAAACAGGGATTGAGAAATACAAAGCATATATGAAGAGCAACTTTCCTTGCTGCCTGGAAGACATATAACATGGTGCCTTAGAGCCCGGACTCAAACACTGTTTACTGAGACCTGAGATGAATCCCTTGGGTTCTCTAGTTTTATCACCTATAAAGCAGGGATAGTGGAATCTACCTCATATGGTAATGATTAGAATTGAATTACTCTTAGCTAATAGTGGTCTAGTATATACACTAGATACTCATATTGTTCTTGTTCCCTTTCTGTTGTTGTGAGAAGTACAAATGGCCAAAACAACTTGGGAAGGCAAATGTTTATTCCAGTTTATAGGTTTCAGTCCATCATTGAGGAAAGTCGGGGCCCATGCTCAAGCAAGAGCAGAAGCAGAAATCGTTGAGGAATGTTACCTATTGGCTTGATGGTGACCTCATGCTCAACTAGCGTATAGCAATGTAACCTTCCTCCTGAACCACTACTGAGCACAGTGTAAACCAAGTGGGAATTAATGCTGAGTTTACTTTATAGGACGTATGAATGCAGCCTTTCCTTTTCTATGATATTCCAGTGCAGGCTCTAAAGTCAGGGCATCTGGAGTCAAATCCTGATTTGCTGATTCCCCAGGTAATTCTAGGCATATTGCTTAACCTGGGCTCCTACACATCTGCTCTGCAGATTTGAAGGCAATGTTATCAGCACCATCCACCAAAGCAAGGAGCCGGCAATGCAAAGCACTTTCATATTGTTGTTACGAGACGGTAAAAGAAGCCCACTAGGTCTATGAAATGCACAAAACTGCCACTTCACCCCAATGGGGTCCTATCAAACAAGGGGTAATATTGACAACAATCCCATTATTCCGTGGTCAGTGATCCAGCAGGACTGAAGAACTGCCAGGCTATATTGTATACATGTCAGCTGTGGCAAAAATTAGTCACCATTGTTTATACAGGGTTTGTGATGTCTGGGTCACCAGCTGTCTGGAAAAAGAAGAACACAGCTTCCTTCTTCTGTGTAGTGTGGTGTGCCAGCCAGCTGGCATCAGGGGAAGGGGGAGAAAAATCTCCTGCTGGCAGTATAACGAGTGTAACTCTGGGTCTCATTGGATCCCTATCCTCAGGGAAGCTGTTACTATACCCTTGGTGGATCCAAGGGAGCCCCAGGCTTAAATAGTTCAAATGACAGCAAAGAACTCAAAGTAATATGTATGAGTCTCACTCCAAGGCCAGCATAAGGAAGAACCACTGACTGCTATGAACACTAACATGGATTCTCACCCCAACAGGCTGCAATTAGTGGCTAAAGTCAAGAATTCTATGGGAACACATAACCATAATCTACAGTAAGATGTTTGAAATTATTCTATTTTTTATTTGTTTGTTGTCATTTTGGTTTATACATACCATCCAACGTTTCTCCTCCCTTCTTTCGTCCCAGCCCCTCCACACACACACACCTCCATCCACTCCTTCTCCACTATTTTTCTTCAGAAAGGGCAGGCCTCCCATGGATATCAGCCAGCCATGGTATATCAAGTTGCAGTGATGCTAGGCACCTCCTCTCCTATTGAGGCTGGATGCGGCAATTTGGTAGAATGAAAGGATCCCAAAAGCAGGCATCAGAGTCAGAGACAGCCCCTGCTCCTACTGTCAGGGGTCCCACAAGAAGACCAAGTTACACAACTGTAATATATATGCAAAGAGCCTACGTCAGTCCCAGACAGGCTCTCTGGATGGCAATTCAGTCTCTGTGAGCCTCTATGAACCCAGGTTAGCTGGTTCTGTGGGTGAAGATACTTGAAAATTTTATAAGAAGCAAATCTTTGTTAAGAACTAGGATCTGGTGTGTGTGTGTGTGTGTGTGTGTGTGTGTGTGTGTGTGTGTGTGTGTGTGTGTATGAGAGGGGGGTTTGTTTCTCTGTGTAGCCTTGGCTGTCCTGGAACTCTCTCTGTAGACCAGGCTGGCCTCGAACTAAGGCACCTGCCTCTGCCTCACAAGTGCTGAGATTAAAGGTATATGCCACCACCTTCCAGAAAGTGACTGTTTTTCCCATTAATTTATCGAAAAGATTTTGTGCCTTTTGTTTCTAATTTTTTGTTTGATTGCCTGTAATATACATAAATAGATAGGTATATATATATACATATATATGTATGTGTGTGTGTGTGTATGCCTTACTACTAAGTTAATGAAGGAAAAGAAAATTGTGATAGCAAAAAAAAGTAGCTATGTCAGAGATTTTTAGTGTATTGAAAGCTCTAAGTGCTGAGAATTAGAAGAACATTTGTTAAGAGTTAGAGAGATGACTTAGTGATTAAGAACATTTGCTCTTGCAGAGGATCCAGGTGGGGTTCCCAACACCCACATGGTGGTCCACAAGCCCCGGACACTCAAGCTCCAGGGAATCTGACACCTCTTCGGGCCTCTGAGGGCACCACACACACATGCATAAAAGCAAACAAAACATTCATATACATAAAAGAAAAAACAAGTCTTTAAAAAGTAATTGGACTTACAAAAAGGATACATTTGTCGTGGCATGCATATTATTTGTAAAACATAGAAGGTACCATTTGAATTGTTATGGTTGTCATGAAGCTTTTAGAGGTTTAGTTTAATGGTTCAGTAGTATTTTCTATTTAGGCTAATACAGCCATATTGAAGTGAATACTGCCATACTTAGGCTAATACAGCCATATTTAAGAAAATACTGCCATATTTAGGTGAATATGGCCATTAAAACACCCATCGCTTATTAGTTCTTTGATTGTCACTGTCCAATAATGTAAATGGATTAACTGAGTTAAGAGTTTATGCTATAAATGCTGAGAAGGGCAGTTCTGTCACTGACTGTGGTACACAGAAATGAGAAGCTGATATCTACAGTCAAGATGCAAGTCATAGAAGCTAAGGAAACTAATGATAAGACAAAAAAATTGAGGATTTAAGCATATGGACATATATTCGTTGTAGATCTGAAGGTATGCTTGGGTTTTAAGCATGTACACATACAGGGCTTCATACCTAAGAAATATCTATTAGAGGGCACTGTGTAAAATTGCAATGATAGTACTAAGTGAGTAAAATCAATTTCAGTTAAATTATAATTTACCACCGGAAATACAGTTTTGTCAAAATAAATTTTATGAAAAAATTGGGGCATATATTTATTTACAGAAAAATAAGCAAAATATTAAAATGTAGGAACTTACAACTAAATGTATAACATTTTATCAGTGAGAGTTTTAAAGTCAGTATAGGAAAATTAAATACAATGCATGATATATAAAGCCTGTTAACATAACCGGATCATCACATTTAAATTTTTCATTGTTTGGGGAATGTTATAGTAGCCTTGACTTTTTAATTTCCTTATGAAAAGATTAAATGATGTAGTGAGTCAGTTTTTGAACCACCAGCTCCCCAGTAACAATATGGAGACTTTTTAATTATGAGTGCTCGATCTTACCCTAGGCTTGTTCCTAGTTAGTTCTTATAACTTCAGTTGTCCCATATTTTTAAATCTATGCTCCGGCATATGGCTTGTTACCCCAAAACCACACTGCTCATTCTGCTTCCTCGGCACCTGGCTGGTGACTCTGCCTTTTTTCTTCCCAGAGTTTTCTCTCTGCCTGGAAGTTCCACATATACCTCCTGCTTAGCTATTGGCCATTCAGCTTTTGTTTAACACAATCTTTTCTCATTCCACACAGCCATCCCCATTCCCACTGCTCCGCTTTCCACCCCACCTCAGTCCCCATCCACTCCCCAGAAACGGTAAGACCCCCCCGCCATGGGGAGTCAACAAAGCCTGACACATTACTTTGAGGCAAGACCAAGGCCCTCCCCTCCATATCTAAACTGAGCAAGGTATCCCTCCAAAGAGAATGTACTCCAAGATGCCAGATCACACACTAGGGATAAATCTTGGTCCCACTGCCAGTGGCCCCACAGACTGCCCAAGCCTCACAATTATCCTGCACATTCAGTGGGCCTAGCTTGATCCAATGCAGGTTCCCCTGCTATCAGTCCAGAGTCAATGAGCTCTCACTAGCTCGGGTCAGCCGTTTCTGTGGGTATCACCATCACAGTCTTGACCCATCTGCTCATATCACCACTCCTACCTCTCCTGGAGTAGCCCCTGGAAGTTTGGCCCAGTGTTCCACCGTGGATCTCTGCATCTGCTTCCATCAGTTGCTGGATGAAGGTTCTATGATGACATTTAAGGCAGTCATCAATCTGATTATAGGGGAGGGCAGTTTAGGCGTCCTTTCTGCTGTTGCTTAGAGTCTTAGCTGGGGTCGTCCTTGTGCATTTCTGGGAATTTTTCTCACTAGCCCCTTTCAGCTTTTTATTACACCAACCACAGCAATACATCTTCACACCATGTACAAATATCCTACAAGAAGATGAGGCCAGGGAAGCAGCTCCATGGTTGACCACTTACCTAGCATATATGAGCTCTGGGGTTTGATCTCCTCTGTCAAAAACAAGACTAGGGTTCAGTGAAATAGCAAATATGACATAAAAGATATCGCTCATCCCTATAATATAGTATTCAATGTCTTCATTGACACTACCAAGGCTAGTAGTGTTTGTGTTTGTCTTAGGGTTTCCATTGCTGTGATGAACACCACCACCAAGAGACTTGGGGACAAATGAGTGTGTTTCTGTCTCACACCTCTCGAGTCACAGTCACCACTGAGGAAGGTAACCTATGCAGAGGCCCTGGAGGAGCTCTGTGGATGGCTCTCTCCCTGTGGAGCTTAGCCTGTTTGCTCATACAACCCAGAACCATCTGCTCAGAGCTGGACTGTCGCCAGGGAACTGGGCCATCCCAAATCAATCATTAATCAACACAATACCACTCAAACTGACTACAGGCCGATCTTATGGAAGCATTTTCTCAAAGAAGATCGCCTCTTCACAGGTCTAGCTTTGTGTCAAGTTGACAAAAAGCAACCAGTACAGAATTGCTAGTTGTTCATCACAATAGAACTGGGAAATTTTGTAAAGTAGACTTAGGAGTTTAGGAGGAAGAAGCAAGCAGGAAATACTGGCTACAACACTGAACAGTCTCCAACAGAATCTGCTACGGAAGAGTGGGGACAAAGGGTGAATCGTTCGTTGCCACATCTCTAGCCAGAGTTCTGTGCCCAGATGCCCAGCATACTGTAAGTCATTAACAATTGCTTACAAGTGAATATAGGGAATCTCTTATCCAATTTACAGAGTACTAACTTGGACTACTTTGAGGTAACATTCTGAGAAATGGGATTAAATAAAAGCTCCCAGGAACTTTCTAGACAATGCTCTCAGTTTTAGTAAATCGGAGCCCCATCCCATAAATGCCACAAAGTTTCTAGTGTACAGAAAGTTAAAATTTGGTAAATTCATTATTCACCTTAAGGAGTAAATGAATGAAAGACTTCCAAATCACGTTCCCTAAGTAATGGCCTGACTGTCCCTCACTCGTCGCAAATGCAGCCATGTGTCCTTACACTTTGTGGTCAAGGATGCAGAAGTATTTTTGTATTTTTCTTTACATTTCTGTTTTTGATTCAGTTGCGAAATGTGAAAGAGTGGTCCAAGGGTAAAATTTTAGAGGGCTGGATGTATTACAGGTGGGATATGTGAGGGATGGAGGCTAGAGGTAGTCTCTTCTGGGAAACCCAGCACCAGCCAGTTGCAGAAGCAAGAGGGAGGCATTAAAAGGGTCCAGAGCTTTGCAGATTCTTCTAAGTATTAAAGGATACAATATCTTTGCCAAAACTTGCTGAAGTACACGCTGAAAATTTGAACCAGTGAAGTTTTCTAATAGTTCAGTTTCTCACTTTTCCTCTGCACTTGACCATTACATGAGATTTCTGAAGTGTCACCTGACCTTTCACACCCAGAATGGCTGCATGATTGTATCCCCCCCCCAAAGAAAAACCACTGTTGATTTATATGATGTCATTTGGTCTGCCCTGGGTTCAAAGACTAGAGCCGCTGTGAAGTTGACTGGCAAAATTCTTGCCCTCGGTACTGTACGTGCCCAACAGAAGGGTTTTGCTCACAGTGAGGCGTACGAGATGCCTAGCGAAGTGGGTTCAGCCCACAGCAGACAGAAAGGGACCATGCAGCTGGAGAGCGTCCAGGACCAGAAGGCCGAGGACAGGAAGAGCCGGCCACTGCTCTGTCCAGCGGTATTGAGACAGACTTCCCTGGGGTGACTTCAGAGTGAAGGCCTCAGGGAGCCATCTGTATGATGAGCTTCTGTAGGCAAAGGAGAGCACCAATGGTGAAGTTTCCGATGTGAGGGAGCCTTGCGTGAGATCTGTGAGACTGCACGTGGAAGTTTCAGCTGAGACTTAGTGAGCAGGGGGCAGAGGGCAGGTCAAAGACTAGGGCCAAACACGAGATCATCTGTCCAGGGTATTAGCGATTATGGGGGAAGGATATAGTAGTCTTTGGGAGATGGCCCTGCCGAGGACACCCATGCCCTGTCTCCCATGGCTAGCAAATTTAGCATACACTTTGCTCCAATGTTACAAATAGCATGAATGCATCTTCTGACATGTCTAGGAGACGCAATCTCATGGTGAATTTCCTGTTCTTTAGGGCCTGCAACCTTCCTGCTTCCTCTTCCTGGTGGTGCCTGAGCCTTGGGTGTAAGACTTGTGTTGCTGTATCCATTGGGACTGGGTTCCACAAATCTTCATTTTGATAAGTTGTAGGTTTTTGGAATAGTTTTCTGCTGTTGCGAAGAGGCTTGCCTTGATGAGGTTGAGGACACTTACCTGTGGGCATGAGGATAGATATTCGGGATGTAGATAGTGATTGCGCTGGTTTAGTAAAGTGGAGATTGTACATTCTCCTTCAAGATCCGTAGCTTCCCTGGTCCTGTGTAGCTGACTAGGTGGCCAGTACCAGAATCATCTTCCTCTTACAGAGCAGGCATTAACTACAATTAGAGAGCTGTTGATTTATCATTCAGAAGAGGTCTCTGTGCAGTTTTGGTGGTAAGACTGTTTCTATCATTTGATGATTGGAACATTCTAGGTTGTACATTTTCTAAAGAAGGAAAAAGCCATGGGATCCTTCCTTCCTTGCCCCACAGAGGCAGAAATCAGGCACGCAAATTTGCTTTGACTAATCTGTTTTGTCTCCGAGTTTTAAGATACACAGTCAGTGGTTACAACTGTGCTGTTGATGGAGTTTCAGAAGACTCAGTGGATGGAAGTCTGTTATTGTCACCCACAGAGGACTGTGCTTGTCATTTAATCAAATTATTTTCCCCATCCTCCAAGCCTTTGAGGCCTAGACTGTAGCCCCCTGTTGATTCTGAGACCACAGAATATTTCTTCCTTTTTACTTAAGAATTTTAAGTGCAACAAATACTGATTTTAATCATCTCCACAGAATCAATTCTTCATTACTATAAAAATTCTGTGAAGTAAGTAGGGGACAAAGGGACAATTACATGCCTTTATGAAATAGTTTTTTTCCTTATATCATTTAAGCATTTTTAAAGGTTGTTCATTGTATATGAATGTCCATTCCTTTAAGTTTGTAGAGAGAAAAAGAGAGACAGACAGACAAACACAGAGAGAGGGAGAGAGAGAGAGAGAGAGAGAGAGAGAGAGAGAGAGAGAGAGAGAGCATTTTTATTTGTGAAGCAGAAGCAGATAAAGGAGCCTGGCCTTTTAGTTGGACCCCAGAGTCCCTAACATTAGGGACTGGCATTTTGTCATGTTTATCTAAAACCTTTAGGAGTGTATAGTCTTACTTCCTCTCCTTACATTTTGGAATTTCTCTTTTTCATCATAGACTATGATACCCAGGGCCAATATGTCTTCGATTCTTCCTGTATACAAGAACACCATTTGTCTGACAATAAACGAATGCTCAATGCAGCTCGATTGCATACATGAGCAAAGTGTTGGAGAAATCTAAACAGAGTGAGGTAGCATCTAGAAGGGCAGATTGTCTTTGCCTCTGTCCCTGACAAGACCTTACTCCGGAAAGGAAAAAGGGGGGGTGGGGTGGCTGAAACTGGGGAATCTATACAGACAAAAGCAGCATGGTGTCTGAAGGACCTGGGAAGCCTTCAAGATGACACTTTATCTGTAAAAAAAATGCGGTTGACTCTGTTGTAAATAAAGCAGCGTGATTTTAGAGAGGGATGCAGATGCCACATACTGAAGAACTTTTCACACTAAGCTAAGTTATATGTTACTTGAGGGGAGAAAAATGCCTGAGCCTTAGGTATATAAAAGCAATATATACAATTTGTAGAATTCATGCCACTGTAGTTTGGGGCCTTAGACAATGCTCTGTCCTGCTTTTGTACACTGTCATAGCACCTTTATGGTTATTAAAACATTGTTTGACCTGGAAAAGGTGCAGGAGGCATTATAGAGTACAATCAGATATCCTCCTTATGTACAGCACATACATGTGCACACAAATGCTAAGGAGTATTACAGAGTACAAACTGAAATCCTCTTTGTATACATAGACACACACACACACTTGCACACAAAAACCAGGGAGTATTACAGAGTAGAATCTGATATCCTCCCTATGTACACACGCATGTGCACACAAATGCCTACTTGAATATATATATAGCTATATTTATGCATTATAAATATTACAAACTCACATACACCCATTCACTGGAATATACACATAGACAAATACATGTGTGTTCATAAATTATATCCCACACATATACATTTATATGCAGTTTTATAGTACTTACACAACCTATGTGCACACAAATACTCACCTGCAGACACATACATATACATACATACACAAATACATATGAATATGCACATACATATATATAACAAGCATATGTGTCCCCATACACAGGCACATACATGCACATAAATCAAGTGTGCCCATAAAATATACTCCACATATATATATTTATATGCAGTTTCACAGTAGACACACACATGCACATGCACACAATGTGCATGGGCTTCATGCCCCCTGTGAGAAACAGCATGGTCGGCATAGTGCAGAATCAGCTCCTTTGACCTCCCATGGTGCAGACAGTCCATAGAGTACTTACCTGACCATGTCGAACCCTCCGTCATAAGCTAGGAAAGATTAGACATTCCATTACAGATCTTCTGAGAATTATTTCAGAAACTTTCAACATCAGACATGTGAACAGGCTTACTTACATATTAGTCCTATGTGGAGCAGCAGTAGATAAAGCGGAGCGTCATCCTGGCTGACCTAGGCATGTGTGTGATGCCAAGTTAAGGGGCAGTCACTACTCTTGTGCGCTCCCTTCACTGCACAAGCTGTTTGTACTCTCAGATTCCTGCAGCTTTTGTGGACCAGAGTTTAACTTCCCATTTCTTTTGAGGGCTGTAGTTTACAGCTCAGTCCACTTGTGTAGCAGTCAGGGGGAAGGGAACGGGGCACAGCTCAGCTGTCTCTCAGCTCCTATGCAGTGTTGTTCTTCTGCATAAAGTGACAATCCTGAGAGTTTGTGATTTTAAAATGCATTTTCCCAGGAAGGAGGTCATAGCTCAGATATTAATGGGGCAAAGCTCTCTGATAAGGCTGGTGCCCTTGGAGGCCTTTAATATTTAATGCTGGTATCATAGAGGTATTGGCCTAAGAGAGAGAAGTAAATTATAGAAAAACACCCAGAAGCTCTTGTCAAATGAATCAGAACAATTGATTTTCTCCTCAAACATGAGCTTGCTGTGGGAAGTGTTTTAATATGGTAGAAACAGGGCCAAGAAGCTTAGATTTAGAATGAACGAGGCATGGAAGATAAATGACAGCATAAGGCACAATTTCTGAAGAATATAAAAGGCAACTGTGCAGAGAGTGGGGAATCAGGGTGACTTGTGGAAATACAGTGCACCGTGAGAAGACATTGATGCATATTCCGGGGAAACAGTGGCAGAAGCTGAGATGAATCCACGATTTAGAGGGAGTCTCTCCAGAGACTGAATATTAAGTACACATGTTATTCTTGTGACATCTCTTCATTGCAGTTAATATTAAACCTGTCAGTCCTCCGAGCCAGAGAATGCCTTCAACAGTTTATTGCAGCGCCCATTCTTCAAGGACGGCCTTACCAGAAGACTAGGAGGACTGAAGGTTTTCATGACTTGCGTCTCTGTGGAACGCAAAACTGGTTCGCAATAGACGGCTCCACACTGAGTGAAGAGCCGTCACTTAGGGAATAAAGCATGAAAAATAACCATGATGGCAGGACGGTCAGGAAGCAATGACTGATTAGGAGTGGATTTATTATTGTACTCAAGGTGAAATACAAAATGATTTGTCAGTCACTGGCAGAAAGGAGTTGGTTTTTATGGAAAGCATTTGCAGACATCAGTCTTATGTCTCCTTTAGTTGCTAAAATGAACCATGACATAGCATTTCCTGTTCATTATTTTTGTGAACAGGTTGCTTATTAATATTGTATCAACTTTTCTTACTGATATTTTCAATAAGATACTTGGAAAGATATAAATAAGTTTTATATTTATTTTCTCAGATCCATTTTAGCAACATTTCCTATCTGTGTAGTGTCAATTTTTTCTTTTATATGATCATAGACTATGATCCAATGCACACACGCACATATACACACACATACACACATACATTCACACACACATGTGTACTCTGTTCTTCTAAATCACAAGATTAGATGATTTTCTTTTACAGATGTTACCCTGGTAGCCCCAGGGTACCAAGAGTGCAAGAGCTATCTAGGGCCAGATAAAGTCTTAATAGCACAAGGAGAGCAAACATACAGAAGTTAAGTATAAGAGATTCACTAATATACCTTGTTGTTCATCTAGCACTTGCTGGCTATTATATTTTCACACCTTTTTTCTTTACTATGCTTTCATGTTTCCACACTAATCACTCTTGTCCCTTCATTCTCCAACACAAGGGAGAGCTGGAGAAGAGGAGATGCTTCACTGTGCAGGCTGGGTAACGCATTGCTCTGTGTGCATTTCCTGAGTCAAAGCACAGACTTTGAAGACGTGGTCTTCTCCGTCAGCATTCCTCATCTCCCTGGCTCACCCCCAGGCTAATGATCATTAGCTTCCCTGGTGTCAACTGATTGCTGTGTGGATGACAGCTGACCTTTGCGGAGGAAGCAAGTCAGAAAGCTACCGGCCCTGTGCACTGATCAGGCGTGTTGTCAGTGAACGTGGTAAAGCAAGAAAATCACTGAGTAGGCTTACCAAATGTTTCCTGTGCCCCTCCTACCCTCTCAACCCATTTCCCACTTTTTCTTGGTAACATCCTATGTTACTCTTTTTTTTTTCCTTTCTATGTTATCATCATCGTAAGCCAAACCTTCATCCTTTCATGCCACAACTTCTGAAGTGATGTTTAAAAGAGTCCCACACCTGCTAGGGTTTTCCCTGTCCATGAACACCAGAAATAAATGTACATTTATAATTATTTTCACAATACCCTCCTTTCACGAACACCTCCCTCCCAATACTTTTTGTTACTTTAAACCTGAACTATCCAACTCCAGACATGTATTAGCTGAGACAGAGATGATCTCCATTATTTGCTGAAGAAATTCCTCCAAGAAGATTGCCTTGCAGCTCGGCTTATGGAGTCCTGCTCCACAGTGAGGTCAGTTCCTGACGCCAAGCCCTCAGGTGCCGCGCTCCTCCACCCTAATTCTCTGGGCTCTAATCTTCGCGTAGGCAGCTGCTGTGCCAGCCCTTCCAGCCAGGCTCAGCCCCTCTGCAATCCCTGCCCGCTTTCAGACACCAGGCTCTTGCACAAGTAAGTGTGTCTCACTCTCACACTCTCTGAAAGGCATGTCTTTGTGACACCTCTGACAACCGTCTATCCCTTTTGCTTCTGTTCCTAAGGGGACAACACCATCCATAAACCTTCAAGAAGATCCCCTATTTTTCTTGCTCCTCACATTCATTCAGTTCATTCCCACACCCTATTTTTTTTTCTTTTTTTGAAACAGGTTTCTCTATAGCTTTGGAGCCTGTCCTGGCACTAGCTCTGGTAGACCAGGCTGGCCTTGAACTCACAGAGATGCTCCTGCCTCTGCCTCGCAAATGCTGGAATTAAAGGTGTGCACCACCGCCACCCAGCTCCAAGTCCTATTAGTTCTCTTCCCCCCAAATATATCTCCCATTATTCAGTCTTCCCTCATGCTTGTTGCTACCACAGCGGCACTGGGCACCATCACTCAGGGTACTATAGTACTCTCCTAAAAGTCACCCAAACACATTCTTCATGAAACTCCTACTAACACACGCAGACACAGAGAAATCAGACCGCCCACGTGTCTTAGCATCAAATACAGTTGCCTATATCAAACTCATCTTGGGCCTCTCTCACCGTGATGTACCTCATTCCAACAACAATGGACGTCTACCGATTCCTAGACCGCCACACCACCAGGACTCTTACATTTCTGCCCCAATAGTAAAGTCAGGTCACCTCCCAGCAGATCTATTTTTCTAGCTCGTGATACTCCCTCTTTCAGGTACTGGCCTATACTTCTGTGAGACCTTTACTAACCATTCCAAATAAAGAGGCCACCATGTTTTCGTGCTCTACCACAGCACTATTTAATTTTTATGACAAATTTATCTTCTCATCATTAATGATTTGTTCATGGGCTACTTGATATTGTAGTCTCCATTTGCTACACTTACCTATCGTAAATACTGGAATGTAAGCTCAGTGAGGTCGAACAGGGGTCTGCTTGTTTAATTTTGCATTCCCAGGACTTAGCTTTGGCAATGGCAGAGACAGTTGTAATTACATGATGATTAATTGGATATTTTAGATATCCTACTCTTTATGACTCTGTGCACATTGTTATGAGTTCGTTTGGTAGTGACTCGGGTTTTGTTTGTTTGTTGTTTGTTTTCAGTGTCTATAAAATTATCCTAAGTATATTTTGATTTCACTTTTTTATTGTTAGTAAAGTAAGAATCTAGGTAAGAGCCTTGAATTGTCCAGCAGTGCATGTGAGATGAGGCTGGGTGAGGAGGGGAACATTTACGAGGAAACATCTTATTATTCCTCATATTAAATATTGGTCAAGATTGAATAAGACTGAGTAAAACCCTGCCAAAGGAAACAGTGTAGTCTTCTAAGAGTTACCATAGAAAATTTGGTACAGATTTATCTTAGGTCAGCACTTCTCAAGAGAGGCAGAACTACTTCCACTGACCTAGCAAAGATCTGCGCAAAGAGTTGAAGCAAGATTTGTGATTGACAAGCAATTATGTGACAACTGGGGAAAATGAGACCTCTCTGATAAACTGATATGGAATATATCCTCGAGGGAGGGGTGGAGCAGAGGACGTAAATGTAGGATTAGAAGGAAGGAAAGAAGAAACCTCAAGAGTGTCTGTGAGCATCGCTCATCTGTGATGGATAAGATTAGCAAGAAGATTCCAAAAATGTGGTCCAGCTGGGGGAGGGGTGGCATACAATCCTCCCCTCTGTTTGCTTTTCCCTTTCATGTGCTGGAGCGAAAGAGGAGCTCTGCTGAGCGCTTCCACCAAACTGTTTAAAATAACTTGGAGTAACATCTTGAGAATGTGAGCACATCCAAAATGAGAAAAGCCTGTTACTGTGAGGAAATTAGTTCCATATGTGACACCCAGCTCCCTTCTTCTTACAGCGCCCCAACCTCAGTTCCGTCTATCCCCTTCAGGGTCCTCTCAGCCGCCTCTGCTTGGGAGCAGGGCTTTGTGGTGCTTGCTAGCTCTTCCAGTCTACTCTTGCTGGCTCACTTATTGGGAGGGGGCTTTTCAGAAGCATGCTGATTAACTGTGACACTTTGCATGATATGGTTTTCATGATGGCTCAGCGGTTAGGAGTGTGGCCTGCTCTTCCAGAGGTCCTGAGTTCAATTCCCAGCAACCACATGGTGGCTCACAACCATCTGTAATGAGATCTGGTGCCCACTTGAGGAAGAGACCTGATCAGTCATCCTCATCAACTTAGACCATGAAACCCAATATGGACTAGTTCAACAGAACTGCCATAGATGGGCTGCCCATGGATGCTTCAGCATTGCCAGGGCATAAATTTCACTCATTCATTCATTTGCACAATGATGTATTTTATAGCTAGAAAGCATTTATTGCTCATCCTTGATTTTCTGGGCAAATAGTGACTGTGGCAAATCTGAGTCCTATGACTCCACAAGTTGACCAGACAGGTGCTATGGTGTCACCATCCATTCTAGAAAGTCACAAATCATGACAATGAACATGTCTTTTGTATATCTTAGGAATTAATTATATAATTTATGTTAGAAATTAGCAGATAATATTGAACTTGGTGTATAGGAAATAAATAGAACTAATTGTAAAGTACTGTTTATATTTTTAAAGATTTCCATTTGGACTTTTATATAGGAAGAATCAGTATAACATTCAAACTATGACCCAGTTTTTAAAATTAAACTTAAATATTTATATTTTTCTTAGTCTTTGAACTATTTCTTGTATTCTTCTAAAGGTTTTTGATAATTTACAGTGGACTGCAAGATAGCAAAATAATACAGGACAAAAATCATCAATACAAGGTGGAGAAGTGAACTTGCACGCTGAAAACATGTGATTTCAAAATGTGCTTAATATTATCTGGTACAGCACCTTTTCTCATACTGTAAGGGCATGTGTTTATGACACTCACCACAGCCTCTTAATAATTCCTCACAGTTTACTCCACATTAATCAGACTTAGTCTTAATTTTACACTTTATATAACATACAGATACGACATTATAAGGTATCAACTTAGTTATTTTCTGTTGCTATGTCAAAAGCAACTTAATGGAGAGAGGGTTTGCTCTGGCTTACAGTTCTAGTGGGGGAATAATACAGTCCACAGTGGCAGAGGAAGCATTGCAGCAAAACCTTGAGGCTGGCCTGTCACGCTGCGTCCGCAGTCCAGAAGTAGAGAGAGAAGAGAAAGTGGGGCTACCGCAAACCCTGACCCCACTCTCATACTCCATACCCCTTTCCAAGCATCGCCGCCATCTGTGTTCAAACACAGGAGCCTATCGGGGACATTCTGCATTCAAACAACAGGTATAATAAACACAGGAGCCTATTGGGGACATTCTGCATTCAAACAACAGGTGTAATAAACACAGGAGCCTATTGGGGACATTCTGCATTCAAACAACAGGTGTAATAAAACAGAAAAAGTAACTGAGACACCAAGCTTTTTAATCACTTGTCTGGGCACACTTGATTCCTTAGTCATAGTGAGAACTAAGGATTCAGAAGCCTGAAAAAGTATTTCATGATTCAGACATGCATGTCAACCAACACAAGGCATGCTTGAAGAATTTTCACTACACACACACACACACACACACACACACACATACACACATTTAAATTCAAACACTGTTGCTTTGGTTCAATCGTCAATGAGCCGCCTACTTGAGATTTTTTTACCTCTTTTGCATGTTGTTTCCATGTGAACAAAGAACAGATTCACCTTTGAGTTTTACACATTTAGGATGATTCAGAACAAAGACCTTTGGTTGCTGGTTTTCAATAGAAAATGTGATTTTTTCCCTTTAGCAATTGCTTCTGTGCTCAAGCAAAGGGAGGACACGCCACACTTACTGGGACTTCACTTTTTTTTCATGCCCTGGCCTTCCCACCATCCTGTTCTATGCTCCAAGAGGCAGGTCAGTGAGGGCCACCCAGCTCCTCCATGGCTCCTTACCTTTTAGTGGAATATGGAAGACCACCCAAGGCATCCAATGGGGGAGGTGAAAATGACCCCATATAATTTAGGATCTTTTCTCATGATCTCCTCATACAGAGGAGATGTATTCTTGCATGGCGTTAACCTCTCAGTGAATAGCCTCAGCAGTACCCTCCCTTCCTGTCCACGCCATTGTAAATGGTCTTAGTAGTAAAATCTCTATGGGTATTCATGGGTCCGATTACCTAGGCTATTTCCCAAAGGGAGCCTGACTTACACAGAACATCAGTGGCTCTGTTCTCTATGCAAGCTGTAGCTAAAGAACGTCTTGTACTCTACATAGTTGTCAAGGGTCTTTAAAAAGATTCCTTGACCATTATTTATAAAGTGGAATTCAGAGTGCTCAGTTCAGGAAGACTACACAGGATGGTTACATGAGCTAACTTGTTTATATATAAAAGCATATGACACTTAGCAGGGATTTCCATCTAAATAAATTTCATGTTGACTGAATAGTGTTCTTTGCCTCTAAAATGCCATTTTCACTTAAGTGCTGTGGGCTCTGCCTCTAACATGCTTAAGTGTGCCTGGAGCTTCATTCGTGGGCTCTTAGAGTATGTGTGCTTGATGTCAGATTTGAGAAATTACCACATTTATGTTCATTGGATAATATTGAAAATATGTGGTTTTCTAGCCAGCCAAGGGATTGAGATGTTGACAGAACTCTAGTTGGTCTGGGAAGAACAATAATAAACATATGATTTTCCTTTGTAGATTTCTCTGGGATATTCTCTCTTCCTAAAAATAGCATGAATGATTTATTTTGTTTAATGAATTAATAGTCCATGCTTTCTCAGAAAGAAAGCATCTATCATATATATATATATATATATATATATATATATATATATATATATACATAATTAAATTCCATTAAAATAAATACAAATGGAAGCCTAACTATACTAGAAATTACATCTAGTCCTTTTTTTTAAATCCTATTTTTATGTTCAACTTTTTTTGTTTTTTTTTTTTCGAGTGTAGAGTTTACTGAGATAAAGAAAATAAGGAGGGAAGAAAAAATGAGAGAAGGCAGGAAGAGGGAGACAGAAAACTACCTCCTCAGAGAGAATGGCAGAAAGAAAGACAGAAGGGAGACAGAGAAAAGAGAAGAATCAGGGAAAGGCCTGCTGCCCTTTCAGAGGAACAGCCGGAAAGAGAGTTTTGGTCAACTTTTAATCCTCTGTATTATCGCCAAACAATAATGATGATCTACAAGTGCTATGCTTAATTAAATTAAATTATGTATATATATGATACATAGCACATTTAATTAATTGTATAGCATCAGACCTGCCCCCAGATGCCATATTCAATACAGAAGTATACAGTTTGGCATGAATGTGAGAGCTGACCTCCAGAAGGATGATGTGGTTTGGGAGGGTTTTTTCTTCTGCTGCAATTTTTAAAAAGTCTTATAATCCTTGTATGGGAAGACTTGAATGAGATGGCATCTCTTTTCATCCCATTGCTTCAGTGTGTGGAAAGCAGTGATCCCTGATCCCTTGAGGATATTGTGAGCTGGAATATTAAAGAAGGGAAAAGGCAGAAGTTATGGGGAAAGATGTGAGCTGTGCAAAGCTGAACTAGCACACTTCACTTAAAGAAACAGTTTAAAGAACCATCTACGCAGTCAACCCCGAACCAAGCACCTAGATAATCATGCTACCCAACAAAAGGAAAGAGAGCACTGTGAATGTGAAATCTCTATTTGGTGTTGAGTCAAAATAAGCATGAAGATTAGCCTGGATAACATCATAGGGACAGAAAGTAAGAAAGTGCTCTTTAAACACACACACACACACACACACACACACACGCACAACATCAATAATAGGAGAAACACATCGTAGTTATATGGCATACTAATTCTGTACTTTTCTTATTGTCTATTAATCTAAAACTATCTTAAAATAAGTTGGTATTTTAAAAATTACCATGATGTACAATCGATAGCATTGTCTCGTGCGTACTCATCACCTAAGCATTGCCTGCGTACTTTTCCTAGGTACCGTGTAAATGAACTGTCTTTCTGTCCCCAAGTCTGCCAGTATTGCTCCTGTCAAAAATGAGATTCCCAAACCACAGTGCTCAAAATAACAGGGGTTTCTGTTCCCAACAAAACAAGAAGCCCAGAGGTGAGTTCATCGTCTTTGGAGCATGGCAGGATGTTCAAGCTAATGCCACAGAGGTGCCTGTTGGTCAAAAAACAGCCATGCAGGACCTGCTGAGGCCTCACCAGGGAAGAAGGGGGCAAAACACCGCAGCTTCCATGCTATCTGCCAGTTTTCTACCCTGCCTTTCCCCTTGTACCAGGCACTTATGTCTGATTTCTCAGAGCCCTGTCGATGGACAGCCAAAGCCCTGCTTCTAGGGTATTCTGAGCAACTCCTCAAGGAAGCTGAGTCGGAAATAGTACCCATGTCTCTGCCCCTGCCCTCAAATGTCTGCTCTTTCTCTGTTCTTTCTGTCTTTGTAGAAAATTTGGTTCTCAGTGATTGGTATCAGCCAACTCCCAGACATCACTATTAGAGGATGGTCCGAGTACATCTCACAGTGTCTCCCAGACATCACTATTAGAGGATGGTCCGAGTGCATCTCACAGTGTCTCCCAGACATCACTATTAGAGGATGGTCCGAGTGCACCTCACAGTGTCCTTTACTGCTCCCTAACTCCAAGTTACTACCATCTGTTGTGAGGGCTCAGAGCTGGGTCTCAGGCAGTTGAAAACTTCTGTGGAGAAGCTCAGACACTTTATATCTACCCGACGAACAGAATAATGGAGAACATTTTGGAATTTTTCTCCCATCTTTGTTTCTCGACTGTGTTTGTGTGTGTGGCATATGCATGTGCACTCACAGATATGAAGGCTGGACGTCCATGCAGAGTCACCCTTTATTTTCTGAGACAGAGTCTCTCCCTAAAACTGGAGTCACAGATTGGTGATTCTGGCTGGATGGCAAACCCCAGGAATCCTCCTGTCTCCAGTCATCTCCACCTGCTGCTGACATAACAGACACACACTGCCAGGCCAGTCATGCATGTGTGCACTGAGGATGCATGTGTGCACTGGGGATGCATGTGTTCACTGGGGATGCATGTGTGCTCTGGGGACCTGAATGGGGGCGCTGATGCTGTGCAGCAAGGTGTTTATCCACTGAGAATCTCTCCTGTCCCAGGAACATGTTTGTTTGTTTGTTTGTTTGTTTGTGTAGCAACTGAGGCAATAAGAAAAGCTTTCATTTCCTATGAATTTTCATATTCATTTTGTTTCTTTTAAATATTAATATAAGCCTCTTGCTAAAGTCATGAATTTCAAAAAATCTCTGAAAACTCTGTTCCTGAATCTGAAACTAAAACAAGCACCAGAGAAATGGAAAATTTCATTAAAAATTAAGGGTAGATTGACTGTAATTAGAATTCTTTGGAGCAAGCTTGGAGGTTAGCTCATCACACACAAATAAAGATGAAGAGCTATGCCCTGCTGTGCCCTCTGGACTAGAGTCCATGTTCCAGCCCAGACTGTGCCATTGCACCATTGACTGATGGCTCAACAGTCTGATCCTTAATTTCAAGGTCTGTAAAATACTACCTGCCTGACCCTAGTACCTGCCTGAGATGCTGTGTGGGTTGAGGAAATGCATATGAAGTGCTTTCAGAACTGTCTGAGGCACAGAAATCACTTCATACATGCATAATACTTCATCTGTGCATATTACGAGCATGGGAGCCGATGGTACGTGAGAGCAATGGAAATGCCTTCGTTCTCACAGTAGCATGCACGGTACATGATGTGCCTTTTTTCTTTAACTTTAAATGTCGCCAGCCAACTGTTGAGTCAAATGGAACCGCTCCCTGCCTATATTGTTATTGGTTTTGAAGAGACTTAGCTGTATTTTCTTTCAAAATTTCCATTTTCTATGGAAATAAACATTTAATGTCCTTAGTTGTCGATTCTGCTCTACAGGAAGAAACGTAAGCTCAGCACACATGCTGACCCATTGCTGTGGCAAGGGAGGCTCTGCTTCGTGCCCCTGGCCGTGTGTGGCACCTTGGTGCTCACACTACTCAGTAGCACTGGGTCAGCAAATTCAAAGTCCACTGGCTAGTAGGGACTTATTTTCCATGGATTCACTGTTTGGGTGTAGACGTGTGAATATTTGGAGGTTTCATGTGTTCTGTTCATGGGAACAAACATCTGTAAGTCTCTCCCAGTGTTCTGAGCTCCTTAAAATCCACTCATAAGCCAGAACTGAATAGATAATCCCAGCTAGCTGGAGGACTAGGACTGGAGGATCACGATTTCAACTCTAGCCTGGGTAACTTTAGCGAACTCCTTCGTGTGTGTGTGTGTTCATATGTGTATGTACATGAGTGTGGTGTGTGTGTGTGCATGGTGTGTACGTACACACATGTGTGTACGTTCACACATGTGTGTGTGTTCATGTGTTCATGCATGCCTCTGTGTGTGTGCTTATGCTATTCTTATTTGCTTTTGAATAAGTGCCTGTGTGTTTTCCCTTTGATATTGGGTATGTACCAAGAAAATAGTTTTCAGTCACATCAGGAAAAGGTCTCTGGGGAAGGTGAGAAAAGTACAGCACCTCCTTTGTCATGAAGGTGTGAAGGTGTCTGTGGTCTCTTTGTTGTTGCATGAGTTGACTTCACATTTCCTTGTACAGAGCGAGTACTCTACCTCCTCAATGGAGTGATTGTTCACCTATTTGCTGGATGGGGAAAGGTTGAAATAAGAGAAGGGATTGTTGGGTAACAGTGATTCTTTTTTTTTTTTTTTTGGTTTTTCAAGACAGGGTTTCTCTGTAGCTTTGGAGCCTGTCCTGGAACTAGCTCTTGTAGACCAGGCTGGCCTCGAACTCACAGAGATCCACCTGCCTCTACCTCCCGAGTGCTGGGATTAAAGGTGTGTGCCACTATTACCCAGCCGGGTAGCAGTGATCTTATACTTTTGCCTGTTTATTCCCATCTTTGACTGAGGAGTTCTTGGATATCTGCTAGTGGGGAGAGAGAATATCGGTTTTCTCAAAAATATTGTTTTAGGAAATGTATATAAATCCAATGCACAGTCTTAGAATTTTCAGCCTTAGACATGTTTCATGTTGCTGTTTGGTGGTGAGGGGACTGCAGTTTACACAGTCTAAGGATCTCATTTAGAAGCAAGTACAGCATTGCGGATTTAAAAAATCAACCTGAATAAAATGAAAAATACATGAAAGTTGGCAAATAAGAAAAATGAGGAATATAATTGATTTGTTCTTTATAAAGTATCCATGCGTCGCTCTTCACACTTTAGCTGGCTGCACACATTCTAACCATTTCAAAAATGGTTAGACTGCAAATATTTCATCTAAACTGGAGTTAAACATCTGTACAATGTAATGTCGTCCTTCCTGAATACACAGCGCAAGTCCCCCTCCCTTTACTAACACAGGACAATGTATGATGGCAGGTAAACTGGAAAAGAGAGAGGATACTTAATTATCTGAATAAAATATTTAACCATTTAAGCACTTTAATGCAGCCCCTTGAGGTCTTTGAAGGTGACTCATGCAACTGATTAGCTATGAAGAATTGTTGCTCCTCTTGAGAACAAAGCAATTAGACACCTTCCTCTTCCTCAAAGAGACACAAATATCACCCATATATTTTCCCCGTCCCTTAATTGTTGTTGGACACACAAATGAGAAGAAATAATTTTTATTAAAAAAAAGGAATGAGTATAGCCGACATATTTTAAAGTTTGTTCTCTGAACTTGACATTTAGCTTTTCTAGTGGGCACATGGAAGTATAAATTACTGATGCGCCCACAGAAAGAACCATGAAATACTCACGGAGTATTTACTCACCCACTTCAGGCCTGTTGAATGGATGTTTGTTTTTCTCTAACAAGATATTATGGACTAGTGCTCTTGAGTATTTGAACTTTTCATCTTCTACAAGTATATGTGGACTTTGTCTCATGTTGTATTAGAGAAAAGCAATCAGCATGTTAGTATAGGAATCACTCTAAATCATAAAACATATTGTAAACAAGCTGACCTGAACAACTAGAACTGAATTATTAAAATAGGACAAAAGCGTTCATTTCTGACTTTTCTCAGTCATAGGGAAGTCAGGTTTAGTTGAGATATCGTGGACTCTGGACTTCAAAGAATTTTCAGTCTGACGTTGTGTCATGAACAAAATATTCTATGACTGTGACAGCACCTGCCACTTGCTGGGATGGCTGAGCCTGTCGTGCAGACTCCTAAATTAGACAGACCTCAGACTCTGCAGCTCGTTGCTGCCGGTATTAATGTTGAGTGACTAACAAGCTTCTGGACTGTCAGGGGGACATATAACACTAGAATCTCTGTAGTAGTACATATGCGCTCACTGTCTAACAAAGTATGGCCAGCTACTTGACAGCGTTAATTCTCCTCTTTCTTTTTCATGTTCTTCTCCCTGCTTCTGTGCCAGTAGGGCACAGGGCTTTCGTTTAAATCACCTCATTCAACAAATGCTCCAGAGAATTCACTGTGTACCAAGGTTATTGTGCCACCAGGCTGGTTGACAGGGCTGGAAAAGCTACATTGCCCCTGGGAGCTCCTGTAGGAGGGCAGGTCAGAAAATCCAGCCGGTGAGTGACATGGTGAGCGGGGCCGCAGCGCGTCCAGAATGTTCAGAATGAGCAGTCTGTGGCATGACCGCAGCCTGTCCTTTTAACCCCAGTGCTTATTCCCGGGGACATCATTTCCTGCGTGTCTATTTCAGTGGACTTGCCTTAGGTTTCGGCTATCTGACCTCTGACCCCTTTAGAACTCTTTTGGTCCTCCGGAAGCGCGCATGTCCCCGCACACCTGTCCGTGCAGGCCCATGGAGGTCAGATGGCCGACTTCACAGAGGTCTTGGTTATGCTCCCTCACGATTGTTGAGTGCTCCATCCTAAGGGACAGCTTGTCACCCCTTCAAAACCCAGGAGACATTGCAGAAGAGAGTGTGCAGAATGTCAGAACCAGAGGGTGGAGTGAAGGGCTGTGAATGTGGTCTTCTAGACAGGACATGGCTGTGAAACTCAGGAACTCATAGTTGCTGTGGTTAGCCATCGGAGATTGAGCCTGTGAACAATTAGTCATGGAGGAGGGAGGGACTCCCTGAGAAGCTACAGGCAGGTCATTGTTGATGGAGGAGGCAGAGCCATGGTCTTAGGTAGTGTAGCCCCTGGTAAGTTGCCATGGTAGCTGAAGTAAATAACCTCCTACCTATGCACATGCAAGAACCCTGATTAAATACAGTGGTCACAACAACCACCGGAGAACTGTAAGTGGGAGGGGTGGGAGCAGGACATAAGGAGAAGAAGAAGAGATCTGGAGTTTGGCAGGAGTCAGAGGATGTGAATGAGGATAACGGGGGGTGAGTATGAAGAAGTATAGATAAATGCATATGTGTGTATTTATATGGTTGTCACTTTCAAAGAAAAACCTGAGTTGTACGATAGAGCATACAGTGTACCATAGAATATAGTTACTATATCTAGATAAGGATTTCAGAAAGACGATACACACAGTATTTTAATGTAGCCTGTCATGTTTATTTATTTTGTAGAAGGTAGAGTTTTCAAAATAGGTGACTTAGAAGATTGATTAATTATTTACTGATCTGGTGTCATCACCTTTAAAATAGACAGCACCCTTCTTAGCACACAATGGTAATTAGTGGTCATTAGTAAGTGAAAGTCAGTTAGGGTTCAAGTGACACCTTGAGTAATTACTGAAGTCCTGCTAAACTCCCTCCATTGAAAAGACTTTATATTCATGGATCGCTTAGCCATGTTTTAGAATAAGGTACGTGGGCCTGGCCTTTGTGGAGCTGCACAATGCGCTGGGTTCATGGTCTGTGTCCCACGAGTTCGTCGTCACAGGCATCTTTTCTTCTTGAAGAGCTGGCACGCACCCCTGAAGGGGTAAACGAAACAGCACTTTTCCTTTATCTCCAGTGTAACATTCCTCTCGCATTGTGCCTATCTTCTCCACAACCTTGAATTGTTCTCCTCTGGCCAAGCTGCGTGGTTTAAGGCGTCCTTGTTGTGAAGGCAGCGAGGAGCTGTGAGAAAGATTTGCAATGGGAACTTGACAGGGCAGCCAGTGTCCACTGACCAATTCAGCCGCGTGTGCTACGAATGTTTCAATGCTTGTGAACTATCGTAAATAACGGCTGCTGGGCAAGGAATCACTACCTCATTTTGAGGGAAAATATTGAGAGGTAGTTAGTTAGTATATATTTTTCAGAAAAATTGAATGAATGTCTGCTAATGAAAAAATATTTTATTTTGCCTTTTAAATGAAATTTCAGCATGGTTTTCTTTTGCTGTGTATTGCCTCTACACAACATAGTCACTAAATCTCCTATAAACTTGTCAGTTATATCAGAGGGCTTGTGAAAAGCACCGTTAGGGAATATTTTTGCATTTTGTACAATAAAATACAGTTAATTTCCTTTTGACACATTGCCTGTTTTTATATGTCCTAGAAATTACTACCTAGGTCTTGTTTATTTATAAAAATAAGAGTTATATTACCTATAGAAATGTGACATTACAGATCACATTTAGAAAATTAACGGTTAACTGTAATATTGAAAATAAAGCATACACTACCAACACTGGTAATTCTCTTCCATCCTCTTAAAATCGCATTATTCCTGAAATGAAACTTGGGTTTCTGTCTTCTTTATTATAAAAGTGAGGATAGTCTTTCCAAATACAAACATTATTGCAGTTGTGGTATATTTGTTTAATGATATAAGTAGTAGCTTTGCTAGGACATTAGCTAAAATCCTGCAAAGACACACATACAGGATTGTTGGGACAATGAGTTTCTGCATGTTTCATTTGTTTTGTGATTATCAGCCTTACCAGGATATTTATTCACATAGAAAGCTACACAGTAGAGAAAAGCTAAGCTGCCTGGGTTTGGCATGATGTAAGCTCTTTTCTGGGGTAAGTTTTCTTTCATCTCTTCGTGTGTATATGATTTCACAGACAGGATGATTTCAAAGGAATGTGAACTGGCCTGTTCTACGTATGGGAGTCAGGGGTAGTTTGTAGGCTTTCAAATCAGCAGGCATGTTAGCTGCTACCAGGGCAAAGGAACCGAGATGAAGCAGGTCTTGCTGCCCTCAATGCTCCAGGATCCTCTGCAACCTGCTCTCAGTTTTCCCCTGTAAGCTTAAGCGTCTGGTTTTAACGTTGGACAAAACACTGTGAGGCAGCTCACTGCCTTCCTTTGGCCCTTACACATGAATATTTACATACAAATGAGAGCAATGGAAAGTAATTGTTCAAACAGCTTTGGCAGTGTTTTATCAGTTGGATGCTGTTCATAGAGAGAGGATGACGAGGGTGGGAAGTAGTTCATCTGAAGCACAATTAATAAAAACTCAGGGTCAGAAATTGGGGTTCTAACTGAAGATCCGAAAACAAAACAGCCAGCCACTTACATCAACCTCAGTCCAAAATGGCGATCCTGCCTCCTGAAATCTCAGAAGACTGCATCTTAGAGCAGTCTTGCCCCATCTTATATTCCTCTCTAGGGCTGGGATCAAAAAGGCTTGAATCACCCTATTTCTATGGTAACTAGCATGGCTACTGGGATTAAAGGTGTGTGTTAGCATAACCTGGTCTGTAAGGTTGACCAGTGGGATTGTTTTACTCTCAGATCTTCAGGCAGTCTTTATTTATTAAAATACATTTGAAATGCCACTACACTTATCTAGCAAGGTTCCATAAACCTGGTGTACCTTCCATCGTGTGGCTGTGTTTATCTCTTAGCCCAGGAGAATGTCCTAAAACATTTTTATATTGACATCTGGACCATTGTGAAAGAATTAAAATTTAAAGACTGTTCAAGGGACTGCGTTTGATGAAGTTCCTAGTTCATTCACAGATTCTTACTAGATAATCTTCCTAATTCTATGATTAGGTTGTCAGTGGTAAAGCCATGTGCTCTGGAGAGGGATAGATCTGGGTTCCAAGTCTTTAGTAATTGCTATATGTGCGTGACTTTAGAGACCACATTTAATTTGGTAATTCTCATTCTCCTCTTCTTTATCTACATCCAACCATTTGTCTATTATGAGAATCAGAAGACAAAGCATGTGAAGATTTAGTCTCTAAGATATATGTAATCAATAACCATTTACCCCATGTAAATGCAGTTTTTGGTAATTACAGTGACATCATTAGAAGTAAAGAGTTCCTTCGAACTCTGTCTAATCTTGGCCAGTTCATTAAGCTTTTTGATTTCTAAATTAACATCTGTAAAATGGAGGGCACAGACACATAGACATTTACAGTTTCATTTCAATTTTTTAAAAGCATTCTATAATAGATATATTTGAGTTAATTGAACCAGAAGAGCAAAGGTAAGAAAAAAATACAACAGAAATCCAAATAATGAAATTTTAGTTCAAAAGCATTTGACTATGCTTTACTTTTTAATACTTTAATATAAATACACTATATGCTAGGTGCTTTATGACTTATTATATTAAAGACAATTAAGGTACACATTTATCTGTTGTAGGAGTCCACCTGTGCGTTACTGGCTGCCCAGACTTGCGAAATAACCACACAGAAACTATTTTATTTGCAATACTGTTTGACCAATAGCTTAAGCATATTTCTGGCTAACTCTTACATCCTAAACTAGCCCATCTCCATTAATCTGTGTATTGCCACGTGGCTGTGGCTTACCAGCAAAGTTTTGGCATGTCTGTCTCTGGTAGAGGCTGCATGGCTTCTCCCGGACTCCGCCTTCTTTCTCCCAGCATTTAGTTTGGTTTTCCCTACCTAGCTCTGTTCTGCCCTGCTCTGCTATAGGCTCAAAGCAGTTTCTTTATTAACCAATGCTATTCACAACATACAGAGGGTAATCCCACATCATTTATCTACATAAGAGTTCAAGTTTAATGTCTGTCAGTGTCTAACACTACAATACATGAAGGAGGTGGCAACAGCTTTAAGTCATGGAATACCTCATGGGACAACAATTATAGTCACAGAAGGCTGTAAGGCAGGCTCAGCTGACCATCAGCTAGTGAATTCAAGTGTCACACCCTTGTTGCCAAGGGGCTCATGTTGTATTTAGCAAAATTTTCCCAAGAGTTCTTGATTTCCATCAGATTTCCAACATAAAGAACAAGGATGGTATCAATGTTTGCCTAGCCAGAGACAATGATTGGACTGAAAACCCAAAGAAAAGTAGACTCTAGAACCAGCCAGACAGGGTCTAAAGTAATGTACCCTCAGCCCAGTATGATTAGCGACTGGAAGGTTGCGTAACACACTCTGCATTGCCCAGTACACAAGCTAATGTGCTGCTCTGCCGTCTGGGAGAGCGAGAAGGAATTTGCTGGCTTGTCTCAGACTGGTGAGGAAAGACAATGTGGACATTACATGCTGCTTGTGCAGGATTGGATGGTCTGAGTCAACGCAATCAGCAGGGACAGTCCCGGGAGCAAAGCTTTTAGAGGATGGGACAATGACAGGAATCGTGTCCTCTTACGGTTCTTATAGAAGAGTGGAGCCAGAGAGGAATTTAGTAATGATCACTATAAATTTATGATTAAGAATGCCAAAATATACAAACGTGGCACCTGGCAGAACAGGACTGCCAACCAGACTGAATAGATGGGGAAATTTTGTATTTATTTTTCTGGTTAGATTACCCGTATTGCTTATATTTTGATATACAAAAGGGATCAAGAGACTGAACAAGAACAATGGGAGGAGATAGTCTCAAGTAGTGGAAATGGTAGGAACCATGATGCAATGACCAGGCAGTCTCTCAGAGAAGAGAGAGCCATCTGGTTCAGGGCAGACTCTTGAGTGCTCGCTCCGGGTGTTGTCCCTGGGGAAGAAAGGGTAGTGAGTCATCATACTCAGTATAATTAAGAGAAAATAATAAGATCTGGGAAGCAAAGGTGGTGGCCGTTTCTACGGAAATTATATAATGATGTAGTGGAAAATCCAAACACAGAGATAGGACTTCTCAAAATGTCACACAAACTGAAAAGGCTGCACATTTTGATCTTGTGTGATTGATTATGCCGAGGGCATTTATTGTAGATTTCTTACATGCTGACATTTTTCATCCACACTTAGTAAGTGCCCTATATCTCAATTTATATGTAAAGTAGCTATTTCAATCCAGAAAGCCCTACACCTCCTATGGCATTTTGAAGACACGTGCATGGAACTATTTATGGTATCTGTCCCCACAATCAATACCTATCTAGCATGTTTATCTGTCCCCACAATCAATAAGCATCTAGCATGTATATCTTCTTTAAGAACATATAAGTGAAATTGTAATTGGTAACAAGATTCAAAAATTTATTTCATTAACACCATCAGCTGGTCTAGCCATTCCTTGTGAATCGAAAACCCATTTTATTTCTGTGACCTATTTTGCAAAGACATTTTGCTTAAACTTTCTTCAATGAATCTCTTCTAGGCACCAACTGATCTTAGAAGATTCCAGTCCATTTTAGATTAAAAAAAAAAAAACCCAGCAAAGTTAATGAGGGAAAACAAAGCAAAACAAAACATGTTGACTACTCAAACTTAAAAGACCACTGGGACAATAAACCACTTCAAAGTCTGACTTAATCTTCTTGTTGAGCTCTTTGTCATGAAGGGACAAAGGGGTGTGATTCCACCCTGGCAATCAGTTTCTGTCAAGACTAGCTTTCTAAACATTTGTTAATGGAGACTTAGAGAGGTAGAATGTGTGGCCACTGGTCTCGCACCCTAGCTGATAAAAGGAGAGATGAGCAGGAAGCCAGAACGGCTCCAGAGCTCTCCTCTCCTCCTGGGGTTTGTAAGCTAACCTCCTTGGTTTGTCTCCAAACACATCTGCCCTGGAGAAAGACGTCTGGGACTATCCTGGGTAGAATGTTTGAGCTCCTTCCCACAAGCAGAGAAGGTAAACTAGTTACATCACTTCCTTCCTTGTAGAAGAAGTTCAGTATTTTGATAAATGGTTAGGGCCTTGGAGGTGGGTGGGTAAGAAAAGCAATCACATCAACTATTTTTTTTATTTTATTTTAAAGTCTGTTATTGCCGTATCTTCTGCATCCAGAAGTTAGCTCTGAAAATGTAATGTCTAGAGTTTGCCACTTTCTACACATAGTTTTATATATATGGTAAAATGGATCTGGAATTCCTTGAATTGTGTCAGTTCTTCGAAGTAGATAAGAAAACATGGACGCTTAAACTTAACTCCCTACTTAACATGCACGTCCTTTCTTCAGCATTCAGATTCACTCAATAGTAGCTTAGATGTTTTAGAAAGACGTTTAGGATCTGGCTTCTCTTTAGTACATCGTAAATTCCCTATGCTTCTTGTGGAGTTTAAGTCTGTCCTGAAGTTGAGTGTTGTACGACCCCTGATCTGTTAGGTTTTTTTTGTCATCTACATAGCTTAATTGAAGTGTGCATTTGCTTCTGGAGCCATGCTATTCACAGGCTTTAAAACACATTCCTTTCTTTGTAGTTTTTTTTTTTAAATCTTTTTACAAATTCCAATGTGAATCTCACATTCTTTAGAAATCTGTAAATACTTATTAGCTTTTACCCAGTTTGGAGCTTTTATTAATTTCTTAGAGAATATGCTAAAAAATATTAGAATCTTCAAGATCACATTCTTTTGATAGATTATTCCTTGTCTTTGAAAAGGAAGAATTTAAAAAAAAACAAAAGCCACATATATACTATATAACCTAAATAGAAAAATAATTACAACATTGTGATTTTTAATATATACATTTTAAACTATATTTAATTAGCTAAGTAAAGCTGTTTTAATATGTTTTCCTTATTCCTCCAAATTTTGACACTGTTTCACACAGGGAGTCAGAAATTAAAATGTATATTTCTAGTTTGGTTATCTCTCCAACTGTAAACTTTGTAATTACTGTTAGGAATTTGCATGGGTGGAGAGGCTCGTCTTAAGAAATATTCCTAACAATTACATTTTGTAAATACAGAGTTAATATGAGTAAACTCTTTTGCTTGTTGTTTATTGATTGCTGTGGCTAACAAGATTCTGTGTTAGTTCTGTGGTACTAGTGTGTCCCACATGCAGAAGTGTAAATGCTGTGGGCCTCCCACTTCATTGTTTCACTCATTCATGAGGTACACAGGAACACTCACCCAAACTGCATTGCTACTCTACCACTGTGGAAATTTTTTAATCACCTAATGTTGTTTAAAACAAAACAAAACAAAGAAACAAGTTAGGGGCTGTGTTTACCTTTAATTTAGCAGCGACTGAACTATGTGTTATTCATTGTCGAAGGGCCCAAGACAACTTTCAGCAAACCAGGAGCGGTTTAATGATTTCCAAGCTCCATTATCCGAGAACACAATTTACTGTAGTGTGATGAACTTTCCTAAACAACTGTGTTGCCTTTAACCAAGTAAAGTGGACATTGGGCTTGGCTTGCCCCTGCTGTGCAAGGTCCTGTGGGTAGAGATGGCTCTTCAAGCCCAGTTTCCATCCAGATTCTACATTAACATTCTCACGGCCTGTACATGCGAGCACTTCACAGATGAACAATGGTTTACTGGAAGGTGATCTTGAAAGGGCATGAGTCTTGCTCTCACAGACCAAACTTCTGCATTAAAATCACTGCTAAGACAGTCTTGAGTTTACTGTCTCTGAGCCTTTTGAGGGAGAGAACAGTCACTTGACGTTTAGTAACTCTGTAAAATTAAAACATTTTTTTCTAGTAGTTTAAAATCATTAAATAGGTGAAATTGTGAGTCTAGACCACACCCATTTTCTCCCTAAGATTTATTTAATTAAGGTCTATCCTAACACACATTTAAACAGAAGCCCCAAAGATCAAAAATGTGTTCTTCTATAAGACAAAGTTTAGCTCCATGAACTGTATGGTTACGATTTGTGTGGCTTTTCCTGGTCTGTCCTTTGCAGAGGGAACAGCACTCCATCAGCTGTGGGTCTTGTCTCTTACTTTGACCTTCCCTGACTGCCTTGGCATTGTTGCTAAGAATAGATTTACCTGCAAGTTATGTATAATATTGCAAGTATGAGTCTAAAAGGAAAAAAAGCAAACTCTGCTATCAACTGATTATTTAATCAATAAGTCTTTCATGTCCTCCATTTTTATTTAAAACACAAGAAAAAAGTCAACGGCTAAAAACAGATTCACTTGCTATGATAATGATACTTAGATATTTTCATTAAGATTTCCAGGTGTTTATATAATGTACACCTTGAAAGAAAGCATTTAATGTTTAGTTTTAAAAGTCCTTAAAATGACAAAATTCTTTAAGCCAATTTTCCAATTCATGGTTCATTAATTACATCTTAATTGTCTTGTAAGAATTATTAATCAAACAATAAATATGTGTAAATTAATGAAATCTTGATGTAAATTGGAAATTTATCCTTAAAACAATAGGGAGGGAATGACACAGCAAGAAATAAATTCAACAAAAACATTGATACTGCCAGAATTGGGAGGCTGCTGCTCACCAGGACAAGCAATGCAGGTAGCATCTGCAGGCATGGCTGCAAACATGCATGGCTGCAAACATGCAGCAATGCTCTGCAGATGATAAATTCCCATCAAACAAGAATGTTTCTTGTTCAAAGTTACTCCTCTTTCTCTGTCAGGGAATATTTCTCATTCTCAGAGCTGACTCCTAGGTAAGCCAACCATGGAGACCTCTTTCAAATGTGAGCTCACATTAATGTAGAATACATTCTTCAAAATGTTTTGTAATTGTTTACCTTTTGGAAAAAAGAATAAAGATGGTGCTTAACAACAGCCCAGGAAAGGAAAAGGTAAAGTTTGAGCTGTCTTAATTACTGAGAAGCATCCACGCTGGTGTTTTTGTCTTAATTACTGAGAAACATCCAAGCTGGTGTTTTGCAAGGAGAGAGTTCCCTAGGAGTGTGAAGTAAATCATTGTTTTCCACGACTCATGCAGTTCATCTTAACAGCCATGAACGGAGTTTTGTGATGAGAGTCTTCCATTTCTTCAGTCCCTTAGGATTCACTTTTATCTGGGGTCAAGGAGAAAGGGCCATCACTCTGCCACCTCCAGACTTCCCTGGTGGAGCCAGCAGCCGCTCCCTGTGCTCCACGATTTCCCATTGTCTTCTACCACCTCTACTGTATGCAGATGCAGCCAGCCAGCTCTGTTTCGAAATTCCATTCTCCAAAAGTTCTGTGTCCTACTAATTTAAAAATTGCTACATCAAATTATTTTTAAACGTTTTTATCTTTTACTTTTTTCCCTCTAAATTGACCAAATCTTGCTGTTTGGGGGCCTTTGAATTCTGAGACATCATTTGAAGTTCCTCCTTGTGTCTGAGTGACCTCTGCTTTCCTGCATAGGGGTAATATTTATAGCTCCAGATTTATTTTTATTCCATTGATCTAACTGCTCTGAGTAGTAACTGTTACATCAGCCAAAAATAATATTAACTGGGAGCTGACAAGATGGCTCAGCAGTAGGTATGTGCTGCTCTTACAGAGGACCTGGATTTGGTTCCTAGGTCCCACACAGCAGCTCACAACTGTCTATAACTCTAGCTCCAGGGCATCTCACAGGGCTTCTTGTTTGCCTCTGTGAGCTCTTCAGGAACATAGGGCAGGCAAAGCACTCATTCACACACAATAGATCTCCTTTCAAAAGCCAACCCCACTCACTGAATAATTATTTCAAGGGGAAGCCTAACCCAAACCATTTGCTTAGGGAAATGGCAATTTTCAGTTAACAGTGTTGGCTCTGTGTGGCCCTAGAGTGAAACCACAGAGGGGCTTAGCTTTCCACATTCACTGTGAAAGGTGCACATTGGTAATAACCTTCGAGATAGGAGACAGAGGTGGGATGTTTTTATTTATGAGATGTGTCTTTTTATCATTAAATGCAAATAAGGTGTAGTTTTATAAGCCTCCCTAATTGGAAGCCTCCTTAAATAATGAAACTGTAATTAACATTAAAATGTACAGGTGGGATATAGTGTCGAGGGAAAACTCACAATATAGCTGAAATACCAATATCTCTTTCTTAATATGAGACCTTGTGATTATTAAGTAAAAATAAAATGACTTTCCATCTTTTGTCTGTGAGGGTTAGCTCTGCATAAGTAGCACACCCTGGGATTCCGTGCTTGAAATGTCAGTGAACGGTGATAACCACACATCTTTCTCCTCATGCCTGTTCAGTTGCCTGTCTTATGGTGTTTACAGAGCAACAGTGATGGAATGCCAAGAGAAAACTCACAGTGTTTCATTGGCTAAAGCGCCGCACATCAATTCCCCTAAAGTTTACACAGCAGTTAAAATGGCCTCTTCCATAAATAATGCCATACTTCCTGGTACTCTCATCATTTAAGCCTGGTGGCAGCAAGAACATCCCTACTGCAATATCCCCCGCTCCCTCCCCAAATACCTCACCAGTGTGTAAATCATGTGAGTCCCCTACACAGGCTTGTATTGACTGCTAAGACTTTTATTGCCATTTTGTTCTCTTTTTATTGCCCCCTCTTTCTTCTTCCTTTATTTTATTCCTAAATCCATGGGCTGAAGGGGGCTCAGGAATTGTACTGTTTATTTTCTAGTGGATGATATGTGTCTCCAGTTCCTCCCCCTCACTCCGCAGGGATGGGGAAGAGCAAAGGCTCTCTATACTGAAGCAAGCAAACCACTTTTGCTTTGATTGATGTACACTATGCTGGGGACAGCAGTGTCTGTCCTCTCAGCTGTCATCTAGCAAGGGTACTTACTATTCTGTGTGCAGAATCCTTACTATTACTAATAATTACTTACTATTACTAATAATTACTTACTATTACTAATCCTTACTATTCTGTGTGCAGAATAAAGATCATTTAACTATTCAATTGCCAATGCTATCCTTAAAGACTTCTCTTCCACACCATTTTGCTTCCCTCATTATTCAAGCCCTTACTGAACTAAATGTGGCAGAAATTTTGCTAGGGACCCAGGATACAAAAATGGCTACATCATTCTTCCTGCAATTAAGAACCTGACAACCTGCTAGGGAAGACAGATGTGCAGGCGAAGAATTATAATATTCTGTGAATGTGAGAAATGACAGAAGTGCGAATAAACACAGGCATAAAGTGAGGCTGGGGCCATGAAGAAAATGGGACAGACTTCAAGCTTGACCCTGAAAACTGAGTAAGATTTTTTTCAAGGAAAGAAAGAAGTGCTGGAGAGGAAGGCAAACAATGCTTACTTAGGCAGCTGTAGCTGGAATGCTCCAGAAAATCAAGTTGAGAAGGTGAAGTAAGGGCTTATATGCTCCACAAACTGCCCTTCTTCTCTGTGATGGATTGCTCTTAGAGATCTAAGACAAGTGATTATCAAATGTGATGAGTAGAAATATTATTATGCATGAAGTCATCCAGGCAGGTATTTTGTCTCATTCGTTGTAAGATTCCCATAGCAGAATAAGCACCAATAAGTGTTCACTGAACTAGTGTGTATTTGAATTACATGCAGTCAAATTACATTACCATTTGTGTAACAGCTGATGGACGGGTGAGTCCAGAGGTCCTTGTGCCAAGTGTAATAATCTGAGAGAAGAGGGATGATAATAACCTGTACTGAAGCAAGTACCATTGAAAAGTGAGCGGAGCTTATAAACTAGAGACAGAGACTTCCAGTGCACTGCTGATGGGACTGAGTGATGCAGTGCTGATGATGTACTAAGGGATGCAGTGGCAGTGTTGATGATGTATTGAGGGATGTAGTGCTTGATGATGGGACTAAGTGATACAGTGTTGATGATATAATGAGGGATGCAGTGCTGATGATGTACTGAGGGATGCAGTGTTGATGATGTACTGAGGGATGCAGTGCTGATGTACTGAGGGATGCAGTGCTGATGATGTACTGAGGGACACAGTGCTGATGATGAAATGAGGGACACAGTGCTGATGATATAATGAGGGCCGCAGTACTGATGAAGTAATGAGGGATGCAGTGCTGATGATGAAATGAGGGACACAGTGCTGATGATGAAATGAGGGACACAGTGCTGATGATGTGATGAGGGACGCAGTGCTGATGATGAAATGAGGGACACAGTGCTGATGATGTGATGAGGGATGCAGTGCTGATGATGAAATGAGGGACACAGTGCTGATGATGTGATGAGGGATGCAGTGCTGATGATGTAATGAAGGACGCAGTGCTGATGATGTACTGAGGGATGCAGTGCTGATGATGCAATGAGGGACGCAGTGCTGATGATGTACTGAGGGCTGCAGTGCTGATGATATAATGAGGGACACAGTGCTGATGATGTACTGAGGGATGCAGTGCTGATGATATAATGAGGGCTGCAGTACTGATGAAGTAATGAGGGATGCAGTGCTGATGATGAAATGAGGGACACAGTGCTGATGATGTGATGAGGGACACAGTGCTGATGATGTACTGAGGGATGCAGTGCTGATGATGAAATGAGGGCTGCAGTGCTGATGATGTACTGAGGGATGCAGTGCTGATGATGAAATGAGGGATGCAGTGCTGATGATGTAATGAGGGACGCAGTGCTGATGATGTACTGAGGGCTGCAGTGCTGATGATGTACTGAGGGATGCAGTGCTGATGATATAATGGGGGCTGCAGTACTGATGAAGTAATGAGGGATGCAATGCTGATGATGAAATGAGGGACGCAGTGCTGATGATGTAATAAGGGATGCAGTGTTGATGATGTACTGAGGGCTGCAGTGCTGATGATGTACTGAGGGATGGAGTGCTGATGATGTACTGAGGAATGCAGTGCTGATGATGAAATGAGGGACGCAGTGCTGATGATGTAATAAGGGAAGCAGTGCTGATGATGTACTGAGGGCTGCAGTGCTGATGATGTACTGAGGGATGCAGTGTTGATGATGTACTGAGGGATGCAGTGCTGATTGGACTAAGTGACTGATAAGGTTTAGGACCTCAGGAATTAGAGATTAGAGATTTCTACAATGAAATTTCAAACAACATAGAAAAAGGCAAGGGATAAATTCACGTTGGGGGAGAGACTGGTGTTCACTGTGTGGCGATAACCAATGAATGAACCAAATATAAAATTTCTAGACGGATGGCAGAAGGAAAGGTGGAAACTAGGAGCCAGATGCTATGGCTGGTTGCTGGGCATACCGGGGAAAATGATAAATGATATGCCTGGGAGGGCGCTCATCCCACATGCAGCTGATTCCTCGTGGGAGATAGAGCAGAGCACATGAAAAGGGAAGTGGCTGAAGAGTTAAATGGAGTGAGTGAAAGGTTTGGTGTTTCTTCTCCTTCGCTAAAATCTTGAATCTTCTTTCCAAAGCAATCATGAGGGACAGAGACATTGTATAGTCTCTTGTCCAATACCTAGCCATCTAATTAATGCTAATGAGCAAACTCCACAGTATTCCTTACAATATTTAACAAGCAGGAGGTAAAACGCCAATCAGTAAAGAAAACAATATATAGAACTCAATTTGCCTATTTAATGTCTTCCTGCTTCTCCAGCTCAGGATGTAGAATTTCACAATGAGGGGTTTAGAATGTGGCCTGTAGAAACTTGGGCTATGAATGCTTCTCATGCTGAAGGCATTGTCCTAAAGTAAGTCACCTGGTCCCCAGCCAGCAGATCCTTCACGGAAGACTCACGCGTGCATGAGCATGGAATTTAGTTCATGTGCTCTGAACTCTGCATGGTCCCGCTCTGATGCTTGCTCTACAGAGGACAGTTTTACTTCTAATTTTGCTTTCTGTAGCTATTGATGCACAATTATCTCTATCAGTTGAGCTTCGGGGCAACATTCGTTGTGATTTTGTGGCACCCTGACATTTGGGCAGCCCAATTTCATCTGTATCATTTCTTATTATAGACTTGTTTCGAGACACCAAATGGACAACATGTATTCTACAACAGCTCTGCTTACTTGAAGTGTAGAAGAAAGATTAATAGTAGCAAGCTAACTTCAACAAGGTCAGCCCTAGATTAGTGGTAGCTCTTAACACTGTGATACAATGTCTAGATGGCCCACACAGTACTTGGGTAAAGCAAATGCTGTTTCCTTAATCTCTCTCAGAGACCCACAGGTCACTTCTGATTCAAAAGTCATGAATGGGTCTCACAGTATATAATGTATGGCTTTATGCCATAGTCAGATAAGTATAAAGTTAATAGCTTCTGGACTAAATGTGTATAAAAGTAACTGAGGGGAAAACCCTGCACAAACAGTGAAAGCTTTCACTCCTTAGTACATACATACCTGATATCATATGCAGCTAAGTATAGACCATTTGTAGGTTATTGAGTGTTCTAATGGAATTACACAGGCTCAGGCTAACTGATTGGTCGTATATTTCCTAGGTCTCCGATAATCAGGGTCACTCTGCAATCTGTCAAGTTACTACTGCATTTTTGTGTTTGCCGTTTGTATCCTCTGGAAATCTCTTCATCATTTTTATCTCGCTTGCTTTAACAGACATGGCTACCCATTTCTCTTGAGATTGTCTTCTATGAAATAAACGGTGTTTGTCTTGATTTGAATCCTTCCCTCGACCTGTGCTGGGGATTCTAACCTCTTCTGACCTCTTAAGCTGCTATGCGACTCCTTTGTCGAAGCAGTTCACCAGTAATGATGTCTGCGGATGATGCTGGCAGACTCCCTTTCTCCACAGCAAATACTGGGTGCTCACTTAGCTGTTTCTTTATTAGGAGATGGGATGAAAACTATCAGGACCCCAGACACTGCTTCTTTCACTGCCTCCCTCTTCTGATGTTCAGAGTTCAAACAGAATTCTCTGGTTATATCACCCTTATGCTAAATTGTCATTGTCTGCCTCTCTTCTGGAAACCTGTCAGAAGACAGG